>JAPQRQ010000009.1:26417680-26454902 GCA_037367365.1 Apogon talboti
AGCTCAGACAGCCCTGTTTTCAATGCGTTTTCCAGCTAATGCAAGGTTTTTAAAGACTAGGTATTACTTAATCCATGATCCTGTAGTTGAGCACAAATATTTATTATCATTACACTGGACAAATGGGATGCACCAATTTTTAAGCTGCATATTGGTATCGGCCAATATTTGCTGACACTGACCAATATTGGTATTAGTCACATAAGACATCACTTCACTGATGGCAGTGACTTGTATTCATCTGTCATATTACTTTTTTCATAAGTGTTTTAATCTGTTTATTCATAAATAAGGTGATGAAGAACTGAAAGACTGTAAATTAATGAAGATTTCTTAGTTAAGGTAATAAATAACAGAGAAAAAGACAGAAAGAAAGAAACAAGTGAAAGTGTCATTTAAATATCATTCTATACCTAGTGGTTTTCTCTGAAAAGTAACTAAAGTCAGACAAATGTAGCTGAGTAAAAAGACGTGGTTAAGTAGAAATAAAAACACAAAGGTGGATGAACTAGAAATAAAGTAAATACAAGTATCTCAAATCTTTAAGTACAGGACATTTTACCACTGATCATTTTCTGTGGGTTAAATTTCAGAATACCATTGTTGTGGAAGTGCCACCCTACCGGAACCAGAGAATATCCAGTCCGGTGCAGGTTAACTTCTACGTCTGCAACGGCAAGAGGAAGAGGAGCCAGTACCAGCGATTCACCTACCTGCCTCCCAACGGTAACCCTTAAAACCATCTCCGTCTCTTTTATTACCGCTGACAGTGAGTGACATGCATAGTTCTCACAGGCTACAGACTTTGTATTCATCAAATAGAGTATTTCTCCCCGTCTTGACATCCACTCGCTATAGTTTACTGCAGTTGTCAAGGTGTCACATAAAATTTGTGGCCATTTCTTAGTGTTTTTGACGTTATGCCTGGCATCTCATGACCGCAGCCTGTGAGTAGGAGCAGAAGATGTGAGGTGTGTTTATTCTGTAGTGAGACCACGTTCCCCAGCGATGAGGTGTACCTGCTGAGTGACAGAGCCTCCGAGCGGTGTTGATGTAGAGAAGTCAATCCCCCGGCGACCTGACTTTCACACCCCGCCTCGGTTCACCAACACATTGACGAACACACATACACGCAGTCACACTTCGGGCCAGGCACACACCTTGCCCTATCATTCGTGTAGCAACCTGAAAACCCAGGAATACCTCTGTGTGTGTTTATCATGAGTCCCGGGCTTATGTTTGTAGATGGCTTTCACATTGGAATTCAAAGAATGCATTGGTGAGAGTTTAAAGAGGCATTCAGGCTCAAAATTACATTGTGAGCTATTGGCTTTTAACAATAGCCACAGGTGAAATATCAGCTTTTCTATTGGTTTTCATCATCTGGATATAAACTAGACCTTTTGCTATCTTTCTTTATCCAGACACAGTTGACTAAGCATGTGTACCCTACAGAATGCTTCCTTTTTATACGAGCCACAGTCCTCCACTGTCTTTTGAACAGATTTATTAAGGCAGTTGGGGTTTGGTGCGTTTCTCAAGGCACTAAACAGCTATCTGACACCTGAGGAAAAGTTTAGTGATGCTCTTACTCTCAGATGCCCCGCCCTCATCATCATCCCAGTTGGTTTAGTTGAAACAAGTCATCAACTTTCCATTTACAACTGCCCCCCCACTCCTTTCCTGATAACTAGTGAAATCCATTAGATTTAAACAATGGCATCTTGTTTTCATTGATCAGTGCCTAATGGATGTAATGCTGCTGGGATAGCATGCATGGTTTTATAAGTCCACAGCTGTTAATAAGATGTGACATTTAGATTATCAGCAGATGTATTTATGGCCGCAGGAGATAAGTGATTTGGATTTTTGGATGAGGCTCTTAGAGAAAGTGGAGCAGGGCCCTATTTGGAGATGCCTGATTACTGTGATAGACCAGTGATGAAGAGTGCATTGTGGGTAACTGGACCAGAGAGGCGCAGACGAACTGTGGCCATATATAGCATATCCATTTCATATACTGTACGGCTGCAGAGAAAGAGAGGAAGAAAGAGATGGAGACGCTTCTCGGTCTCCTCCGTGCATCTCTAAGTCATTTCCCTGAGCATAAACACAGCTCTAATTAAAAGATGACTTGTTGTGTTCTCTCTTTTGCTGCCAAGTAAACCACAAGTACAGTGTGGACCACACAGGCAGGGCCGATGTTTTCTCAAAGGAGCATAATTAACTCACTGGTGTTAGAGCCAAAGAGGCCATGAATCACAAGCTATTGAGCACTATTTTGAGATTTGTTATACGTTTTAAAACGCACAAGCAGGTTTGTAAAAAACAGTCAGGCCCATGTGCATTTGGACAGTGACTCAAATTTTGTAATTCTGCCTCTGTTCGCCACCACAGTGGATTAGAAACGAATCAATCCAGGTGTAACTGAAGTGTGGACTTTCAGATTTAATTCAGGCGGTTTAACACAAATAGGAATGACAACTATTTCAGACAGGGTAACTGGATTGTGGTAAATATAAGGATTGTCTTTAATATTTGGGAGTAAAATCCTTTCCTTAAAGTCTGGACCCGATGAACGCCGAGTTTCATCCTGATAATCCCTTTCCAGGTCTTTACTACAGACATCTTCATCTTCTGCTTGTTTGTGGGTTTTTGGGGGTTGTTTTTCCTTAGTTTTGTCGTCAGTTGCTGAAAAGTTGTTCCACTGGATTGAGGTCAGGTGACTGACAAGGTCCTGGGTTGCTTTTGCATAATGATTTTGGCCATTATCCATATGTAATATCAAGCGCCACCCATCAGGTTTTCAACGTTTGCGTCTGAGCAGAGGATAGTCCTGTATAATTCATTCTGTTCCTTATCATGTGACCCAGTTTCATTGCAGCCATACATGTCTATGACATAACACTGACCCTGTTTACATGACCGTAAAAGTCCGATAACTGGGAGTAATCGGATAATTGTAATAATCAGATCTAACACATGGACATGCACTTCAGAAATGTGATAATTGAAAACGCCTGGTTTAGACGCTCCAGTTCATTATCGGATTTTTTTCAGAGTATGTAGGTACGTAGTGATGGTAGACTTAAACTTCCTGTTATTGTCTTCCACTCACATTTTCCTACGAAACTTCCGTTCTCTACGATTTTAATTCATTACACATATGCAGACGTAAAAGAACTAAATAAATCAGATTAACCTGTATACATGCAGGAAGACATTGGAGTATTGGGGAGAAATCCAGGTGTGTTAATCCGATTTCTCATAATCAGATTACTGCTGTTATCTGCTAAAACAGATCAGATTATCCTGTTTATATGATCACTGCGATAATCTGAAAACTCCAGAAATCGGATAATGATTGGAGTATTGGTGTGCATGTAAACAGGCTCACTGTCCACCACGTTGGACACATGACGTCCTCTGATCTGGATCATGAGCTGTTCCTTTCGTTCTCCATCCTTTTTGTTTTACCATCATTCAGGTACAAGCTACTGTGTGGGTGTACAGAGGCAGAATTTCAGACTTTGTGTCACTGTTCAAATACTTTTCGATCTGACTTTATTTAGTACACAAAACAGACACAACTGAGGTCAAACGGAGAGAAAAAAAAAAAAAGCAAATATGCGTTTTGTTATTTCTATCCCTCCAACATTGTTAGTGAGACTACAGTGTATATTAAATCTATATAAAAGGAGAGAAATGAAAAATATTTAATCTATTCAACACTGTAAACAGACCCAGTCGGTTTCAATATAGAAACAAAGACTGAGGAAATCCTAGTGAAGCTGTTTGCTTTTGAGGGTTTCAGTGTGTGTCAACACCGACTGAAACAAGCGACGCTGTGGCCAGGTAGTCGGGGTGGGCTGGGACCAGGACTCCCACACAGACACACACTGTTGTCAACACTTTTTTGCTTGGCTGTATGAAAAGGGGTTTCCGGCCTGCTGTCGCACTTCAAGCACATTTGTGGTCGCTGACGTTGTTTAGAGAGAACATTTCTTTCACACTCGGGTGTCTGCTCATCTATAAAAAGGCAAACCCAAAGCTTAAAATAGCCCGACTTGTTTGAAACAGCGGAAGGATGAAGCAAACACACTCTGGGACACAGATGCTCGTGAAAACCACCTTTATTTTCCATTCAGGTCATGTGACTGTCTTGTTATTCTTTGATGCTGATACAAATGTGGTTGGTACCTTTTGTGCTTCAGCAACTGAACAAAGAGCAGTTTCACTTAATTTTCCTCCGAGCTCAAATCAGACATTATTTCAAATTGAGACTGTATCATCACAGACATCCAACCTGATATTTATCTTCCCTCAGCTTCACCCTCCCTTTAACATGAGTTATAACACATGATTATCAGATGCACTGTGTTGTGGAAACTGAGCTGTTCTAACTAGCTGACAGACAGAGATAAGCTTCAGTGATGTGAACAGTGGGGTTTTACAGGCCTGTTGAAACAAAGCCAAAACAGTGTAGTGAAGTTGAAACAGGATGAGAATCATTCAATAAGTGCATCACACAAGGGAAGTGTTTTCATGAAGAAAGAAATTCTTCATGTGCAGCTCAGTCAACAAAATAGCTTCATAAGGTATAATTTTGACAATTTTATTAAATTTAAATAGACATAACAAGCACTTTCAAGTCGGCTCTGTCAGTTGAGTTATGGAGGATCCCTTCAGCCGGCAGATGCTGAAGACGGAGGTTCTGAGGATATACCACTCAGCAGCCGCTGTGGTTTCCTTGTCAAGCCTAAATGCTCATCTCTGATGTTGAGATGTACATAGTGTACAAGTGTCCTTGTCTGGCTCCCGGAATGAGCCTGACTTTTCCAAGCTCACATCCAATCATTCTTGCGTGAGTAGAGACGTGACGTGTTGCTCTTCAAATAAGAAACAGTTTTCACCAACCACATTAAACAACAAATGCCAAAAAAGAGCTGGCAGTGAATAAGCTTGAGCGGAGAGCTTCTCGGAACCCCTTTATTTTTACAGGCCGTTTGGAGATTCCTCTGTAATATCAAGTTCTATTCTTAACGCAAACGGGTGCAGACCCCTCCCCTCCTCCCCCCAGCTCCATTGGTTTTGTGGTTGCAGCGGGAGAGGGCAGAGTCAGAAACATCTTCTGTGACACATACAGGGAAAACTTAACGAACCACACATTGTTCTTTTTTAGCAAATATTTGCACAGTCATGTTTTTCCAAAATTGGACAAAGGCTGAACTGTTTCTGTCGTGTACAGCTTTGAGCCTAGTCAGACTTACCTACAGTAAACTAAGGCCAACGGTGCACTGGGTGACCAGATTGTCTACACAGTAGGACACGGTGCACCAGGTACATTTGAGTTAATGAACTGCCACCTGCTCCATGTTAAATGTCACTGCACATTTATGCTGATAGGAGAAGATGACTTCAGCATTTTTTTCCAAGGAGGCAACTCCTAAATTTGGGATATATGGCATCACAATGAGGTGTCTACGCACACTAGCAAAGGAAATGAGAATCAGACATTGCTGAATCCAGAAATCCACGAGTATAAGAGAAGATAAAGTCTCTTTCAGAAGATAATTTCCAAATCTCCATAAGCTCTGTTTGCTTGTCCTTCAAAACCAAACATATTGATATAGACTCACATCTATGTCCCTATTCCTGTTCCCTTTAGAGGAAGCAAGAGCTCAGTAAAATACCCAGATCAGGCCCGATCAGTTTAATACTAGCAGACAGGAGGAAACTGCCAGAGATGGAGAGAAAACCATGTGCAGAGCATCAACTGTCTGTGGGCCATAACCCACAGGTTGAGAGGAAATAGAAGCCAGCTGAAGCTAGGATTCGCCTGGTGAATCTGTTTTCTCAGCTCACATACAAAGTGAAAAAGAGACGCACAGATGGATCTCGCTGGAGGGAGACCTGTGTTTATATCTGGAGCCGAGGAGGGAGAACCTCTGAAAAACTGCTCATAACTTTGAAGAAAGGCCATTAGTCCAACTGATTTGATTTCCTATTTCCAAGTCTTACTCATAGTGGAAGAACAGTAAATAACATTGACATGGTATTTTGCTGTAAATGGATAGCTGCAAGAAATACAACATGTAGTTAAAACTATACCTGTTCCATCGGAATAAATATCAAAGTGACAACACAAAAGAACATCCACCCATTCTGATTAAAATGCTGCTGATTCACCCATTAGACTGAAATCAAATTATTATGGTTATGCTCACACACATAAAATCTTGTGACTTGTTTAATCTTCAAACATCTGACCAAAGCTTAACTAATTTCCTTGTTCATATATTGATTCTTTTTGACAAAAATCGTCACTAACCAGAGCGACTGGTAAACAATCGAACTAAACCTCAACTGAACCCCGGGGTCTTGGTACATCCAAAGATACTGGGTCCGTCTTAAAAGAAGTAGAGAAGTACTGTTTGATCATCCTTAATGGGAACCACTGCTACATTTTCCATCATCAAGTATTTGGATTCCACTGCAAGAAGACATTACTTAATCTTTTTTCTTGGATTTTGAAAATAATTACAGAAGACAAGGGTTACTGTGTTACAGCTCAGAGGACAGTACACTCGTTAAACTCCTTAAATTTGGTTCTTGTATTTACATGACGCCTCTGACATTACACATCTGCCCCGTGGCACAATGCTATCTATTCACAATAAAGAAATGGGAGGAATTACAGATGGAAGTAGATGCATGCACCATGTGACTCGCCTGTTATTCCCCCAGGCTGTAAAGAGGAGGCCTGTGCATCATGGGACTCACCTGACGATGCTCCCCCCGACACTAGGCCAGTCTCTGGGCTCTGAAAGCAGACAGGGCTGACGTAAACGTGTTCCCTGCTGCGTTATCACAGCACCACAGCTCGACACCTCAGAGACTAAAGGCGTGATCAAGGTCTTTCAAATCCAACTTCCACAACAATAAACCACTGCAACAGCCTGTTTTTATATGACACACTTGCACTTCGTACATTTCCTGTGCACCCCTCGCTCAAAGCTTCTATTGTGTATGATTGCAAACACAGTTTACACAGACATCTTTATTCATATTGACATCTGTATGCACTATGTGCCTTCAGAGTAAATGTCAGAAGGAGCATGTTTAGCCAAAACCCCTTAATGGTTGGCATCAAACACTCACCACACCCATTAACACATTTTAACAATGTGTAGAAATAGAAACAGTGTGTCCATTGTGACTCAGAAGCCTTTGCTATGCATCTGGGTATCTTAACACTGCCCTATTAGTTTGTGCTGGCACACTCTGTCAATGTGTATGTATAATAATTCACCAGTGACCTTTTTATTGTGGATCCTGCCTTCTCAAACCAAGGCTGTGCTGTTGCACTGCAATGATACAGATTAACAGTTTACATTTGAATTAAAAGAACAGCTGCTCTTTTACGTCTCTTCATGGGAGCGAACGGCAAGGGCATAATACCTGTCTGTCAGGGTTAATCAGGAAACATCGCAGACAGTCCATACCAGCCTCCAAGTTAGAGGAGAGGAGGCAGGATGATCAAGTGGGGTCACTGCACTCTCATGCATTAGCCTGAAGCTCCTGAAACCACAGGCGCAGCTCTAGAGCCTCTTAAGAAGTACAGCCGACCTAATCAAAATCAAATCATCTCCTTTTTTTTTCTTACTCTCTCCTTTATCTTTGGTCCTGAGAGAAACAATTACTTTCAGAGTGTGGAGAAAACCAAGGAGTTCCAGGCTCCTCGAGAAGCAGCAGCAGCAGCAGCAGCAGCACTGCTTTAAAGTAGTCTTTTATTGGATATCAGAGCTGAAGGAAAGTCCAAAGAAAATAGGTCTTATTCATTATTAGAGCCAGCTGTGGCTTTCCACACTGATGACTCATCCATTTTTCTTTCCCCCCTCTATTCTTTTGCTTTTTTTTCGTGATGTGGTAAAGGGGGTGGCGGGTGGGAGGTGGTAAGGGTTGCTCTTTTAGCGAATTCAGCCAAGTTGACACAGAGCCCATATCCACTGGTGGTTGTTTGTTTGGATTATGGAGGGTATCGTGCCCACAATTGTGCCTGCTCATTGCTTTACTCACTCTCAATCATGCGCTCACTGTGCCACGTGGATCCCCTGCACATTTTATATGCCTTTCTTTTCCTTTTGCTTTTTTTCCTCAGTTCCAATAATAAAGACAGAACCTAGTGATGAGTATGACTCGATGAGGACTGGTTTGTCCATGCACTCGAAGCCGTACTACAATCAGCCAAGGCTCACTCCCATCATGCCAGTAAACGATGCTGATGCCTGCCTGGTCAGCGGTTACTCTCCTTGCCCGCCTCGTCATGCCGCCATGCCATCATCGTCCCCCAGCTCCAGCCCCACCCTGCATGACCTGTCCCCTATGGCATACAACAAGTGCCTCCCAAATAGCCCTACCCATGCAGCACCACCAGGCCCCATGGCACCCACCATCCAAGAAAACCCTGGTCGCCCCAACCTCGCCCACCCAGCGTCACCAGATCACAGCTCTCCCCTAGGGATGCTTCATTCCCAGGGTAGCCCCAACCATCTCAACAGCCCCGGACCCCATGGTTACCACCACATCTATGCCAACAGCAGCCCCTCTTCTTCCCCGGTGTCCCACCCCTCCACCCCTGGTGGGGCTGCAGAGAGTCCATTTGTTCAAGCCTACAGTCCCAGTCATGGAGCAGCCAACTCAGCCCAGGCTGGAGGAAACTCACCTAGCCTCCTCCATGAGGACTCCAGTTCCCCTACCATGTCCATCACCGTTAAGCAGGAGCCCCAGGAACTGGACCAGATGTACCTAGATGATGGTGAGTTATCAGAAATACTAAGTACATGGATTGTCTGAAAGTTTCCATAGGCCAATAACTTGAACAGTGGCAGGTTTATTGGTTTACTTGATAAAAATCTATTTTCATGAATTTCTGTCCATTCCAAAAGTGGGTGTTTACACAGGACGTTACATCTATTTAACACCTTTTGCTTATCTACAAACCCCCACACATAGCCGCACCCTACTGGACCCCTCAGTGTTTCCTGGTGAAATCCTGGCAGCAGATTTACGTCAGATTTGTTTAATTTTAGCCCGAGCGGATTTATTTGCTTTTGGTGTAACATGTGGTCCGGCTTATGTTGTCCAAGTGGCTGCTTTACTTTAAAACAGTAAATTGCCTTGATGGGATTTTGAAACAATCTGTCAAAACATCAGAGTACTGAGGTCAGCCGTGGTGCAGCAGAACAAAAACAGTGGCACACGCGTAGCCAACAAAACTGTTGACACAACTACTAATGAAGGAAGCAAAACAATGGGTAGGGGTTTCCTGAACAGAGCCATTTTTTCCCCCCATCTTTCTGGGACCGATGCCGGGAGGCAGGAGTCAGATGCTTTGTTTTCCCGTCTTTTCCCCCCGGAGTTGGCACCATGCAGCTGTCGTCATCAAGGGAGACTGTGGGGTCACTGGTCTCCCTCTGGTAATGAGACCAGTCACACCCAAGGGACCATATGTTCGAGATTATTGCCTCCTGTGTCCATCACACATTATGTCTCTCAGGTCACCAACCTGTTATCTGTGTTAGCAGAGACCTCACTTGTTGTTTTGATGTATATTCATAGAGAACATTTATGGCGTTGTGCCAGTGTGAAATGTTGAATTCCCTGGATCCTCATAAAGGTGGGGGGAGACAACAGCACACTGAACCCTTCCTGTGCACCTTTTGTTCAGCGTACAGATTGATATGGAATGTGCGGGGGGGGGGGGGGGGGGGTTTTTTGGTTNNNGGTTTGTTCTTGCGCCTGTATTCAGCGTGAGTGCACGTCTCTCATCAGCTCTGGGAGTAGAAGGGTGATAGGCATGAGGGGACCAGGGGAGTTCTACTGTGGAACTGTAATTGAGTTGAAATGCAGTTGTCAGCATATCTGTCAGTCCTGATGAGTCCCATTAGTCCTCACCTCATAAACAGACAATACTGAGACAGGGGGATGTCTGTCTGTTATCAGCTCCCTAAACTGATTTCAAACTTTTTTCTTTTCATTCTCTCTTTTTTTGTTTATTTTATCTTCTCCCCCCTTTTCTTGAGTTCACGCTGGATCATCTGGAAATCCAATTTGGTCCGACACCGCTCATTTAAAATTCTTTTTTTTTCAACTGTTTTCAATAGTTATGGCAGGCAAAAACTTTTGGGTTCAACATTAATTGAATAAACTGAAACTCTAGCTTTAGTTTGCATTTTGTAATAAGGTTGTCAAGAGGTCCTTTTACACTGCCAGTATTAGATATACGCCGAACTTCCTTTGCAGTGCCAAGGTTAAATTGTGTAACCTTGTTTCTCCTCCCCACTACTCCATCCACTGTCACTTTAGGAGGCTCAATATTTCGTCAACTGTGTGGCCAAATGTATTCAGCCAGTGATTACAGTTGCATTAGGGATGCACAGGAATTTGTATTGATTGATCAAGGACAGTGAGGCAGCCCCTTGAAAAACCTCAGTGTACGTTTTGCATCACCTAACGTCTGTGCAAGCATCTGTGGTGAGCTCCTGGAGTCCTGGTAAGTGTGTGGTGGTAATAGCATACTCCAAAGGCATCTGCTGCTCCTGGGCCAGGCTCTATACCAAACCCCTCAAATGAGCCCTAAGCTAAAATAAATAAGATCGGAAGGCAGCTTTCAGGGCGTCCTGCTCCCCGTCCGCAAGCATTAGCGCCCTATGTTAGCGAGCTGAGCGCTCCATTAGAGAAGGAAGACAAGCGGATGACCTCACCACAGCAGCAGTGATTTAACGCCAGCCATGTAGAGTAGCGTTCCTCCCTAGCAATTGGGGGCCGGTGATTTGGAGTCTGCGGGAGCACACTTGATCTTCCCCAAGAGTGGATTGCCTCCCACGCTCGAACACTGAGGCCTCCAGCTCTCATCAGTCAGAGGAAATGTGTCTCTCTGGCCAGGCCCAGATTTTACACAGCCCCTGAGAAATCACTCAACTTATCAACGGTGAGCTACTGTACCGCGAGGAGCTTGGTTAGTATGGAGATAGTCTGGGATGTCAACCCCCCCGACTGCCATACACATCTCCAATATAACCTGCTAAATTCTTCCCTCTACTGCGATAGAAGCTTACTAACTACAGGCAATGATTCTGGTGTCTACGATGAAGTTTTGTGGGAGGGATGCAGTTGGCAGTCGTATCTGCATTGAAGCACCCTATCCTCACGCTGTGGCTTGTTGGCTCCGACTTGCTTCAGTCTGATTGGCAGGCTTTCAGGGAAAAGATGCGAGGACAATGAAACGCCCACGCACTGCTGGACGACTCAGCTGTGTAGCATTGTTGACTCAGTGTCGTAAACAACGCACGTGGGGTTCGCATAAAAGTTTCTCCAGACATTTCGTATTAAGTCAGACCTCTATCTTAATGAGGCACGTAGCTGTTAGCAAAACACCAGTCCAGTGACATCAGTATATGTATATATATATAAAACTATTAAAAAAGAAACAACAACTATAGTATTCATGTTTGCCTTTCAGCCATGTCTAATTAACCCAAAAAAAGAAATACTCAAATGACTGCACACTTTATCACATGTCTGACGTAGTATGTCTGGTGACATCATTCACAACCACTGACATATCATCTACACATGTACTTTTGATCTAAGATTTGGCAGTTTTTATACAGATGATTTTATAGCCCACATTACGCATAGTGAACTCTAAAGTCGCACTCCTATTCTTGGTGTTTATAGGCATCTCGCTGTGGATTTCAGCCTGGGTGAGTAAGAGCTACATCAGTGCGGAGGCCGGGTGGGGCATTTGGTCGTGTGAGGCTGCTGCCGTGTGTCCTGTCTCATTAGCTGCTGCTGTGATGGGTGATATCATGAAATGCAGCTGAATGCAGCATACTGCAAAGGAACTAGTGCTAATCAGGAGGGCCAGATTTCTACCAGCTGCCTCTCAGTGAAACAGAGGGCCCTTATTCCCAAAAATAAGAAAAAAAACAGAGTGCAACACAGCCTCTCTCTTTTCCTGACATTTGACATATGTGCTCTGATTGCCTCGTGTTGCAGGGTAGTTTTCCTCATGATTGTTTCCTCCTTAATTCAAGGTTTGTGCATCTGAAACTTCTTGTTTTCTCAAACTGAAAACAGAATTGTTGTGGGTCTTCCTTTCCTCCCTCCCTCTTTCAACAAAAAAGGCATTCTAACCTTCCTGAGGATCTCCGTCCACCACCAGTGCTTCTGAAGGCAACTCAAGGCTTTCCTCATGGAAACTTTTACACATCCTGGCAAGTTGCCCAGACCCCAGGACTCCGCAAAACCCCTAATGATGATTGAGAGTGCGTCCGCACCGGCTGAAAACATGCTGAGTCGCTAACATTGGAGTGTGCCGCAAGGCTGTCTCTGGGATGGGGGGGTGGGTGTAGAAGGGAGAGAGGATTTGGGGGGCCAGGGTGTTCATTAAAGACGAGGTTGAACTGTCTAATGGGACTCACTAAAGTAGAGCTGCTCCTGTATGTTAAAACAGTGTTCATGTGTCTGTCTTTTAGTTAGCAGAGTTAGCACGATATGAAAGCACTGTAGCACTAACAGCATATGCTTTCACAAACTCCACCTTTGACCCTCTGGCCTTTTGGGAGCAGGTCAAGATCCAGCTAATAGTGGCCAGAAAGAAAGGCTGTCTTGCGGTTAAGTGCAATGCCAAGAACAAAGTCTCCTCGTAGACATAGTATATTGACAGGTACAAGACAAAGGGTGATGGCTTTTTTATTATTTATGAATACAAAGAGGATGTGGATTTTTTACTATTGTTGTTACTGCCGCCTTCTCATATTAGGAATCCTGTTTTCCTGGCAGCTCCTGACATGGTGAAGTACAAGTAAAAGTATGGGCTTGCGAAGGAAGTTTTATAGTCAAAGGAAAAATTAATAGGTGGCTGCACCGTAGCTTTGGCCTTTCAGAGTCGATGACTTCCATGCTATGGATCAACGGCTAGAGCTGTTGGATCAGCAGTGGATTTGATTCAGTTTCATCTCATTAGGATAAAAATCAGTAGTTTTACAAGCCAAAGTGAGCAGCTATGGCCTCAGCAAGCACCACAAAGTCTTCACTCAGCCGGAGGTTCATGTCTGTAATTAGTTCATAAAATGCACCTGATAAACTCATTAATTCACCTGGAAATATGAGGTGATTTTTTTCACATTTCAGATGAAAAAACTGTTGATTTACCCTGAAGCGGCACAAACTTGAAAGCTTCAGAGGCAACGTGTTCGGAAGATAATATTGTGTTCGTCTACAGTGGATGAGAGTTGTGAAACCCAGGGAATACTGTTGCGTCACAAAAGAATGAGAATACCGAGTGGAAGACGTCTGGGTTACCTTAGCACCTCCTGTTTTCATCTTACAGCTCTTTTATCTCTCTCCCATTGGCTGAACATATGATCTAGATTCCTGGTTGTGATCAGCTTTATTTTTCTCAATGCATATTATGAAACCCACTAAATTATATGCACCAAAATTGCTTGCAGTTTAGCAAATAATTGGATCCAAGTGGTTACATATGACAGTGGCAACGGGGTCATAGTATTGGTGTTTGATTTGAGCTCTTTGTAAAACCATGGGGAATATTATTATTGTTGATAAGTGTAGCAAGATGAATATAAAGGGCTTGAATCGGTTCAGTTCTGCTATGCGTGTGTGCTCTCTAAACCCTGGCAGCTGAAACTGAGGATCTGGTCTGGTTTCAGTCGCTCCGTCATAATATCCACAGTCACTGAGAAAGAATGCGTCTGCTGAAAAAGTGCAACTAAATTATCTAAACAAATTGGGTTTCTTTTGTCTGGGATCCGATACACGCACGCATTAAGATGGAAGACTTTCACTCCGATATTAAATGGCTTTTGTGGTTTATTCATCCAAAGGTGTGATTCAGGGGGGTTTCTTTCTGATTTGTCTCCTGTACTTAAAGTTGTGCATAACTGTGAAAAAAGTCAGTAACCTGGTATTAAAAGTCTACTACAAAAGAGCCTACTGAAGCCTTAAGACACATGCTTTTTTTAATCCACAGTCTAATGATTAAAGTTCTATTCCTTCAGTACACCGTGTGCCATGTGTAGTTCCTCCTGGCACAGCCTTTTAGGGGTTCCATCTATGTGGCTCGCATTCTGAGGTTTAGGAAACACGCGTTGAAAAGCCACCAAGCCACACAGATCACAGCAGGTCAGCACTCAGACAGGGCCTGTGGCTTGGCTGCGATCGCCCTGTGTATATCTGTGATCACGGAGCTACCACCTCACGCCAGACGCTCTCATTACTGAATCATAATATGACAAATGTCAGTGTGGTTGACTGCTTTGACAGGATGATAACTGAGCGAGTCTCCTTCCTCCACTGGGCTGTGAGGTCGTTATCTGTGCATCGGAGGAGCAACGATCTAAGCAATGAGCTCAGCCTCATCCACTATCATCTGCTTACACTCCAGCCTAAATATTTAAACATATAAGAACATATGTTATTCCAGTGGTCATACTGTGAAGTCGAGTCTTTTATGTCATCTCAGAGATTATAATTTGCGTAACTTTGATTAAGACAAGTTCTGTAATGAAAATAAGATGCAAATATTCCTACTAATATAACATGAGAACATGGAAAATGGATATTAAACGCCACACAAGACTATTTGCTAATCAAAATACCTGAAGTCATTACAAGAAAATAAAAAATCCAGCTCATCCTGGCAGCACCCACAGACTGTAGGTGGCTTTCTTATAGACAATAAAGGACTTCAGATGTTCAGAAACCAAATCCTCCATCTAACACTATAACCACACTGAGATAGTTGTCGGTGTTTTTGGTCGGTGTTTAGGGGATGTAAATACCTGTGGCCCCAGTAAACAGGAGCAGGTCTCCATCCCAGACCACTTAATAACAGCTCCCCATCTGAAATTTGTTAGTTCAGTGTAATAGTATCCTGTAGCGACGGATGTCAACAGAGGAGGCTGATCCAGCCGAGAGCGATGGGGAAAGCCGTTGGGTTTTGCAACTCTTGGCAGAGTTTACAGTCTGTTCCATGTGCCGATACCTCAGAAATACGAGGACTGAAAGGACAGACATGAAGAGAGAAGCAGAGGGAGAGGATGAGGAGGCATGGAGATAAGGACAAGCAGAAGATGTAAACTCTGAGAGAGAAGGACCCCCCGTAGATACAAACCAAAGGCATACGCTGATGCTTCACTCCCTTAAACCCAGACATGTAAACATAAAGTACAGAAATATTACACTCAATCAACCTTTTTCCATAAACATTTAAATCACTTAAAACTGGATTTTGTTCATTAATTTCCTATGTTGTACAGTATGTGTTGTCACAGACCAGGGGTGTCAAACTCATTTCAGGTTCCACAGTCAGCCCAGTATGACCTCAAGGACCGGACCAATATAATAATAGCATACTAACAAGTCCAATTTTTTCCTCTTTGTTTTAGTGCACATAAGTAAAATTAGGGTATGAAAATGTTTACATTTACAAACTATCCTTAAACTAAACATGTGAATAACCTGAACTTCCCTGAACAACCTGAAAAATAAGTGCAATTTTAACAATATTATGCTTCAGCCTATTATTTACACATGTATATTATAACGTAGACATCACAGTGGATCTACAGAGGTACAAAACATTTAGTAACAGGCATCTGGAACTGAAAAATATAGAATTTAACTTTATGATCAACACAACTTTGCAAATTCATCCTGTGGGCCAGATTGAACCCTTTGAAGGGCCGGTTTTGGCCCACGGGCCCTATGTTTGACACCCCTGTCATAGACCATCAGTCTAACATGGACAGACAGCATTGAGTCAGGAGATGGATTTGGGTGGGGGGTTTGTTTTAGATTTTGGTGTTGGGAGCCTGTCGTGTCCTTACATCCAGGAATATTCAGCGAGCATGAGCAGAAGCAGGTCACCCATAGAAATAAAGGAGACAGACAGACAGACAGACGAAGGGAAAGAGGGGAAAATCTGAGGTGGAAGAAAGTAGTATGCGATCTTGGTGATTTTCCCTGGCAGCCTCCAGCGCTGCCCCTGTTCTTCACCGCGCACGCTACGTGTTCCTCTCACAGTTAAAGCTGTTAAAATCAAAACACTAAAAGTCAAAGGAAGGTAAACACGGCTCAAGTTAAAGATCACATTTTCTTCCTCTCCCAGCGCCGGCTGCTTGCAGCTCGGAGAGTTACCGCGCCGTGGGTGAAAGGCTTTACTTCAGGGGAGGGAATGATCATAACCACTGAACTGTAAGTGTCCTGCTGCTGACATACAACCCATGGTAGTTAAACCTCAATGGGTCCCCCGACTCCACCGATTGGACTCAGCTGAGCTCCGTTTCTCTCAAAACAATGTGCTAACAAATAGGTAAATCCTTTCATGCTTAGTAAGCTTTTTTTGTAAACAGTGTGAGATATAGAGATACAATGATGAAAGACTACAGTAAGAAAACTTCAACATGAAGTTGTTTTTAGATGAAGAGTACGAAAGATGGTGCAAACCACTGACCCACTGCAGCCAGGGGGCCTGACAAAACATTAGTGATCTGTAGTTAGCTTATTGATTATTTATCTGTACTAGTAGTATTTGTACATTTTATTATTTCATCTTTGTAGTTTTAGTACATTGTCAATATTTTTAGGGATATATTTTCAGTATAATTTTGTGTGATATTTTTATACAGTCTTTTTTGCACTTTAAGTGTTTGATGCTAAATGAAAACATAGCTGCTAAACAGATTTTTATTGTTCCTGTAACAGTGACAATAAAGATCTATTCTATTCTATTCTAAAATCAAAAATATAACTGAGATCCCATTAGGAAGTAGCAACACTGAGTCCATGCTCTGATATTTTCAATTTATTCTTATTTTACAGCCCTGAAATCAATTAGACATCCGAGTACTGAAGGAAAGACCATTCTTTGTTCATATGCAGTAAATCAGCTAAATCTGAGGGAAGTTTGAATTGGACTGCTCATGCTCTCTAAACGCTGTGTAAATGAAAATGTCACGTATATTTTAATTTGATCAGTGAGATTTACTGTGTACTAGAGTAAAATTCCACCATTCTCTTTTTATTCAATTATTCTACTGGAAAGTTCCCTGTGAAAGATATCAAATTGCTAAGTGATGAAACAACATGGACGTGAAATTACAGTTGTGTGATTTACAAGTGACAGCGCACGTCTCTTTCTCGCCTGTCTCTTAAAGGGTAGCTCTATTTCCAACTTCAGCATAGCGACGGTCGGCATTTCTTGACAACTGTACAGTCTCCAGATGTATGAGAGTTTGTCTGTTTTATGAAAATCAAAGCGGGGTTGACGGCTGTTGGAGATGAGATAAATGGAACACTTGCCAGCAGCCTTCCTCCTGCTTCCAGACCGGTCGGTGGGATGTGCCCTCAGCTGACCTCCTACTCGGTGTCTGAATCCCCACAGGCGTCGAGGATTTAGAGTTGGAGGGCGGCTTTTGGGGTCAGCAGACAGAGTGTTAATCAGATGGCACTCAGCTGTAGCAGAGTCCGATCACTGGAGATCAGCAGGGATGTTGAAAGAGAGACGCTGGTTTCAGTACACAGCAGGATTTAGTTACCTTCAGAATACTATTCACCGTCTCACTCGTCTTTTATTTGACTCTGGGGACAAAAAGGAAGGAACGTTGAGATGTACCATCAGAACAAACTAAAAATAGGAATGCCAGTTTAAGCATGTCAAGCTGATTTTATGATTTAACTTGTAAAGACTGAAACCACCACAAGGCAACCAAAACCATCTACTGATGGAACTGTTAAATACCTGTTGATCCACTAATCCTATCAATACATGTCAATAATCAGTGTAAAATACAGTTTTTCATCTTTTTATGTTGATGATGATAATGATAGATTTTTCTTCAGTTTTCACTGTTCTGATATAATTACAGTTGAATTTGAAGACTTTGGGGTGCCTCAGGGTTCTATTCTGGATCTTGTTTTCTTTATATATGCTGCCCCTGAGTTCCCTTTTTAAAAGCAAAATAATAAAGCCTCTGCACAGGTTCCGTTGGACTATCTGCAGGATGGCACCAGTAAAACCCATGGAGTTTGGTCAGTGACGGTGGTTGCCGATGCTTGTTTTTTATAGATCGATAGATGTACTGTATTTATCCCTGTTTTATGTTCAGTTAATGATATATTTGTTGAAAAAGTCACTTTTTCTCCAGTTTTCTGTTTTGATACAATAACCTTTGAATTTACTCTGAGCTTTAATGAACATCTACATGATCAGTGAATTAAATATAGAAGATACAGGATTTACACTGAAAAATCCAAAATGCAGAGGATAATATTATAATAAATGTTGATAAACCACTTAAAGACTAGATTTAGAGAAACATTCATGTGGAAGTCGACACACAAGTAGTTCTGGGTCTTTAAGGGTTAATTTAAAAAGGAAGAGGCCGCTCTGCTCCATATCCCCAAAGTTAAAAAATAAAGATACATCACACCCAAGCAAGAAATACCAGCATGGGCATTATCTATCACACTAAGGTTTCCCTGCAGAGACCACGATCAGAGCTGATTTGTGTTCAGGGATGACACAGCAGACAGGTTAAGTAAAGGCCACGCTGTGCCGTCCACACAAAGCAGACATCCACTCCAAAAAACAGGAAGGAGCCTCTGTCTGTGATGGATAGAGAACAATAAAGCTAACACTGAGGTAAGCTTTTTGGACACGGAGAGCACCGCTTCTTATACAGTAAATAAGAGCAAACAATGTTGAAATCCCACATTACGGCTGACAGACAACAGGTGATTTAAAGAAGTGCAACACAAATACAGTTATAAATCGTATTATATGCAGGTGCACGGCCAAATTCTCACTCAGACGGCTGCAAACTCCTGAAGTATGATTGTTTCAATATGCTCATATTTTCACCGTGTGCCTATTTTTCTAAATCTCCTGCTGTCTGCGTCGGCCTCGGCACCGCCATAAGTTTCTAATTCAAAATCAATCACAACAAGTTTATCAGATGGCTGAGTTATTTTACCATAAACCCACTGGTAATGAGCCGTACAAAGAGTTTTAATCTGTCTCCTTTCATATTGTACTGACATAGATGAGTGTGCTTCACTTTGCTTTGGTTTATTTTAAGGATTGGGTGTTTGCTTTATGGAGCTGCGCTTCACAAACTGTGTGATTTGTGAAGCGTAGCTGCATGAAGTTTTGATTTTTCAGCGTCTACGCCCTGTATAAAAAACCCTTCAATTGGTTTGTTTTCATTTGAAACATAACCTACTATTTTATGACATTCACATGAAAATGTATTAGAAGAATTATGTATTTATGAGGACAGAAGCTTCATCATCAGATGAGATCATGTGACTCCAGTACTGGTTTATTTCCTTGTTTTGGTGGCCGTCACCTGTACTTTGCGCTATTATTCAACGCATTTTCTTAATATCTAGTGCTTTAGCTCCTTCAGTGCTGAAGGACATTTATGTGCAGTTCAGTTTTTTGGTTTTTTTTTTTTTTTATGAAACTTGGTGGAAAGGTCAGGAAGAAATCTGGTAAATATTAGAGCCACGGATGCTTTAATATATCAGCCAGACTAGTGGACGCTTTTTCATCAATGGCACTGGCAGATATTTGTTTTATTATATTAAAGGTTTATTCATGAAGGTGTATAGTTTAATCTGTGTTCATTCAAAGACGATGAGGATGACTGAAAGACTACAAAATAGGAACAATGTCTGTGTATATGTAATGAATATTTCTTGTATATGTAATGAATATTTATTAAGATTGATAAATACAACAAAAAAAGGAGCATAAAGTACCATCAGTATTGATCAGACCAAATGCTGTTTTAAATATCAGTACTAGTATCAGTGTGTCTTAAACGTTTACATGTTGCCGGGTATTTTGGAAAACGGACATTTCCCTCCTCTCCGTTTTCCAAAAAAAAAAAAAACCTTGTGCACACCTGACCGTTTTCAGGAAAATCTTGGTTTACATGGCCCCGTATATCGCATGCCAATCACATGCCAAGCCTGTAGATGGCAGTGTGGTGAGATGATCGAGTTCCATGAACCAATCAGAAACCTGAAAAGAATCACAACGAAACATCACTTCCGTTAGTCGCACACGTGACACAAATGTATTTCCGTCGAAAACTGTGACCTCCCTCTGAGATCCCTGTTTCCCTCTGTTTACACACAAATGCGAAAACAGAGATTTGCCGAAATCGTGGTTTTCGGTGGGCGTGGCCATTATTGTCGTGTAAATAATAGGCACAAACGCAGAGAAGAATCTCTGCTTTGCCAGACCCTGGCAACGTGTGAATGTAGCCTCAATTTAGAGCAGAGGAAACAGAAAGAGATTGGGAAGATTTTTTTCATAAAATACATTAAATTAAATGTGTCAGTCTGAAATCTAAATCAGAAATCCTTTTTTTACTGTTGGATTTGGAGCCAAACTGTATTCGAGAGAACTCCATGATCAGGGCACTTGAGAGCAGCTCCAACCACGTAAACACCTCCCCCTCATCCTCCCCGGAGGCCGACCTCGAGCGAGTACACCCGCGGCCTCCTGGGCCAGGGAGGAAATGAGAGGAGGAGGAGGAGGAGGAGGAGGAGGAGGAGGAGAGGGAAGTGGCAGCATCACAAAGAGAGACAGAGTGAGGTGAGATAGCGAGAGGTTGAGCTCGCCATCCCAGATCAAAGGCAGAGGTTAGGCTCCGACGAGGCCAAAGTAAGCACAGCAGTAGAGGGCGTTCAGTCAAAGCTGTTGTCTTTAGATTGGCTCTTCTAATTCAGGATAAGACACTTTTATTGTTTTATTGTTCTGGTTCATTTCTATTTTCAACCGCTGGCTAAGTGATTTTAATCTGGACAAAGCAGAGACCAAATATTCTCTCTGGTCAGGTCGTTTGGTCGGTCAGATTCATGCCAGAGCCGTAAAGCCGCAGTGAGGTTGATGTGACTCCGACACGTGGACGTTGAAGCCCATCTCCACTTTGTGTCTCCACATGACGCCCAGAGATCGTGTCATCAGCGCGACTGAAGTCTGCTCCAGCCTTCTCCTCCAGCTGAGAGGAGCCTTCTCTAAAAACAGCAGCAGACATATTGATTAGAAACCTCTTTTGTGACATGAGAGCGCTTATTGTTTACACTCCCTATTCCATGTCTTTTTTTTTTTTTTTATCGTCTCCATAAGACAGATCATACGACTCCTGGCCTGGCGTCCCTTCTCCGGCTCCTTATGAGCGAGGCTTGTTTACAACACACAGCGCTTCCTGTTGTGTGCTTTTCTAATTAGTCTCATTCTCTCTCCTCTTTCTTTGTCCTCTGGATCTTTTTTTTCCCTCTTAAACGATTTCATTATTCTCTTCCCTTGACTGTAAATCTTGAAAATAAGTCAGTGAGTCCGTTTAAATCCACACTAATACTCACATCATTATCAGATATCTGGAGTTTTCAGATTATTCAAGTGATCATGTAAACAGGATAATCTGATCTGCTCTATCAGATAACAGCAGTAATCTGATTAGAATAAATCAGATTAACACACCTGGATTTGTCCCCAGTACTCCCATGTCTTCATGCATGTATACAGGTTCATCTACATCTGCGCATGTGTAAAGACTATTAAAATCGTAGAAAACAGTTGTGTAGTCAATCATAAAGTTTGAGTCTAGCAACACTACGTACGTACGAACCACAAAAGAAATCCGATATTGGACTGAAACGTTTAAACCCGGATTATCGAAGTGCGTGTAAAGGTGTCAGATCTGATTATTACAATTATGTGATTACTCCTCATTATTGCATTTTGATGGTCATGTAAACAGGCTCATCGTTCCCCTAGCGTATCGCTGCAGTGTCACGGGGAATCGCCTGCTCTTTAGCTTTGTTTTGAAAGAATCCGTCGCTCTCCAAATCCTATCCCCTTCTCTTTTTTATTCTCTCCATCTCCACTGTCAGTTGTGGAGACTGAGTGGTTCCACATGGGAAAGCCCAGAGGTTCACACATCAGCGTAGCTGTGGGGATGAAATATGCTGTCTGTACATATCATCACATCATTAGGCCCAAAGGGATCCCTGGGATGGATTAGTAGCTGTCTACCTGCAAGGCTCAGATGAATTTATGAAGCACTTTATCATGATGAAGCATTAGTGGAACACTTTGTCTCTTTCCATTTGTGTTTATCTGTGGGAATAACGATAGTGTCTCCCTCCTCTTCTTTCACACTCATTCAGTCTCTCCATCTTTTTTACCCAATCTCTGTCATTTATTGTGTGTGTTCTGACCTTTGACCCCTCCCTATTTTTGACGCTGCTGCTTATCAACGCAAGATAAGTGACTTTGTCTGAGCTTCTTGGTCTCGTTTCAGCCGTGTGTAGGCGTCGGCAAATTGTCCATTAAGTGTTTCTGCTCAGGCCGAGAGAAGATTTGATATTGTGGGGAAACAAAAGTAATATGTACCAGGAAATTCAATTGTCTCTCTCCAGCAAGTTTGAGCTTTAGTTTGGCTTCCCCACCAAATCAATTTCACATGAAAGCATGAGTTCAGATGAGGTTTAACTGGGAGTCTGTCTTTCAGCCGGTCTTATTTTGCTCTGCCGAGCTCCTGCACAGATTTGATGCCAGTGTTTATCTGTGTTTATATGAAAGGGCTTCAATGACTCAGACTTACTTCCTCACATGCTGCTGAGAGCTTGAGGGCCACAATAGAAGGAAGCAACCTCCTCTTTCTCACAAACCTGATGTGTTACTATGAGGAGGTACAAGTAAGCAGAGGAAATATCCTCCGTTGCTACAGCATGAAGGTCCTTGACCCTAACACAGCTGCAGTTTATTCATGTAGTGAAAGTGAGAAAAGTTCAGGAAGGTGCCCTCCACTGTTTTGGTATCTGGAGACTAAAAGTGAGAACAGAAGTCTGTGACAGGAAGCCTCCGTGACAACTCAGGGTTCGGAGGTCGTGTTTGGGAGAGTCAGCTGAGGGAAGCCGAGGTAAGGTGAAATCACTCTCTGCCAGGTCATTGCCAGTCAGACCAGATTTGACTGAAGGAGATTAGGTTACGACAGCGAGATCCTTCAGGCCTCCAGGCTCCGTGTCTCTCCAGACCACAGGGCATCCACTGTTCTCTGAGGAAGCCCGGCTGTTATCGAACCCCAATGCACAGCGCTCTCCACTAACAATGCTAACTAAATCCCCAGTGCAGGTCAGGTTCTCGCTGAACTCCTACACTCAGAGTGGCCAAATGAAGTCATAACACCCCAGCTTAGATGACTGAGGAAAAACAGGGACATTCTGGAGCACCAGAAGTCCTACCAGTCTGTGTGTTGAATTTTTATTCAGCAAAAGTACAAATAGATTTATTTAGAGAAAATGGCTACCATCGAGTGACTCAATAATGACAGTAAAAAAAAAAAAAAAAAGAAGTCAGTCTGCTATTGGACCGTCTGAATGATACACTGAGAGCAAAGGAAAGGACCTCAGCTCCAAGATGAATATAATAAAAGTACTATCTTAACCCTCCAGTGTCCCGCCCACAGGTCCTTCCTAATCACTAAAAGTGCATAATCTGCACAGTGTCGTGGTAATGTAAAAAAAAAGTGAATTTTTTTTTTTTTTACTTTTAGACATTTTTTTGGGATTTCATCATCAGCTGTAAAACTACATACTGAATACCTGTCACATTTCTTAACCCTTTAAATACCATGTTTGTAAAGTAAACAAACCATATTTTTGATGCAAAAAACAAAAAGTTTTGTTTTGAACATCCCACATAAGAATTGTATTACTTATTTTTAGGTTTTTTTTGCAGCTTGGCATATCTCAATGACTAACATCAACATTGGTTAATATGCATTATTTTTTAATGCTAGGTCACATGTTCTAAAATGTGTCAATGTGCATTTTCTACTCACTTGGTCGAAGGGTGTTGGTGTAGTCTATTTACCATTGTTTACAGTGTGCTGATTGTAGTGGATGGGTCAGAATTTTAGGTAGTTTTAATTCTTTGTATCCTCTGGTAAAACATTCACATGACCAGGGTTCCAAACATAAGCCCTGGCTTCAAGATGCAGAATGTGTGGGTTTTTCAGATATGTTTGTTTGAAGATTGTGTCATGAATATGTTGAAATGAGATTATTTAAGTCTTTATTTTTCAAGTTCCTGCTACAAAGTCACATCAAATTAAGCCACCTTTAAGCCTCTATTAAGCACTGTGCATTGAATAAAAGATCTGCCTACATGTTTTATGTGATTACCGTCCTACTGGTTATTTTTAGGTATAGAGATGATGAATACAACTGTCATTTCCATGGTGATTTTCCACCGTTGTTAAACTCTGCCTCCGATTTATAATCCAATGATCTGTGTCATAGTGTTCAATAAGCCTCTTAACTCCTGGCTGTATTACTCAGACAGGACTTCCTAGACTAGATTTTATCTTCACATTCATACCTGTAGAAACAGGCAGCTACCTACACAGTTTTTAGGCTGTACTTTTTTGGGGCTGAAGGCTTTCCAATTCTAAGCCTACTGCTTTGGTAACCTGTCGCCCATTAATCCATGGTTATATCTCTTCTATATTACGTTGCACTACTTTCACAGCATCACTTATTTCTGTATTACACTTGTACCGTGTACTGCTGTGTTAAGTCAAAGTAAATCATTTTGTTTCCACACAGACAGGTTAATTGTGAGGCATTACAGTAAGACTCAGTCACACCTGATGGAGATAGGGGTTTAGCGACAACACTTTCCGTTCTGCCAAAATACCCAGGAATTCACAAAGAAGCTGAATTGTGCATTGAACTGTTCACCACAGCTAGCGTCACAGTAAAGCACACTCATATTTTTGTGTCACTCTCACACCTGCCTGAAATAGAAATCCCCACCGCCCAGCCCATAGTATAAGTCCTGACAGGTCTGAACTGTGGTTTGCTGATTGCATTGGCACTGTGGCTAATAAAGGATGTCACTCTGTTTAAGTAAGAGGTGCACAGAGTTTTTTTCTTTTTTTCAGCAGGGGAATATTGGAGTTTAGTTTTCCGTTGTTTTTGTTTATTCATGAGAGGGCATCCTCCCAGTTACTGCTTTCCATTATTAACCTGAGCAACTAAAGGCGAAAAAAAATGTTTCCAACGGCATTGAAATGAACGTCAGGCCACAGAGAGTTTATTAATAACCATCTGATATTAAAAATGTTACTTTGCAAGAATAGTGCATTTTTACACAACATATTTACAATGGAAATAATGTTACAGCATGATTTTTTTTTAAACCCAACTCTAACTTTACCAGGTCATGTTTACACAGTCGATCGTGTACCAAACCCCTGCCCATCCACATGATGCAAGTGGGCCACTTTTTGGAGCCAAGTTCTACTCCGAACAAAATGTTCCCCAGTGTGTCTACCTTCCCTTAAACTGCATTTTTTTTTTGGTAGTTATCTAGATACTTAAGGGAAAGTGAGGCCGGCTCAAAAATACAGCACTGTCATGCAGAAACGTAAGCATTAAAAAGGGGGGTGTGGGGGGGGGGGGGGGTGCATTATATCTGATCTTGACTCTTTATCACAATTGCTACCTGTTTATGTGGTATTTCTTCAGAAATCCTCGACTGATGGGTAACATTGCTTCATTTCCCAGAAGATGTTGCAACTAAATAGTGACACGAGGTACCTTATTAAACAGCTATAAATAGCATCTTGGTGTTGTTTTGTGGCATAACCGTTGGCCACATCCTGTTTCACAGATTCTCACACTGCCAACAAACTACACAGACGAAAACACAGGGGCCAGTGTTTTACCTTTCCTGTCTCTTTATAATGGAAAACTTTAGTTGATAAAGTGCAGCAAAATAACACCACTGTTAACATGTGGGTGGAGGAAATGTCACCAGTTTTTTACAGTGAAAATATAAGTCAATGTGTTTCCTGTGAGAAAAATAAAGGGTGCATTCGTGGCTTTTAACGTCAAGTTTTTTGGGTTTTCCCCAACCTTCGTCAAAGTTACCTGGAGCTGTTTTCTACAGAGATGAGCAGCGACATTAAAGTTAGATCATTTAATTGTTACATGTGCCTCCACTTCCTTTATGTTCTGCCATGGCGCAGCTAAAAATAACCTCAGCGTGTAAATGCCTGTTCAGCCTGGAGCAGAATGGAGTTGAAAACAGCCAGCAGTGTTGGCACAGGTTGGGTTTTTCCAATGGGAGTTCCTCCTGTTTAGGGAGGTGAGTCCCAACCAACCTGTTTGTGTTTGTGTGTGGGGAGGTGGCACTGTGACCACATTTAGAAAGCAGGGCATTCTATTATTAAAAAAACAAATAAAAAAGGTCCACTTCGTTGCATTGCTGTTTTTATCTGCTGATTCCTGTGTTGCTGTACGTACACGCTCTTAGTCCGTTCTCCATCAGCACAGAATCTTCACCAAACACAGTCCAGTGATACCAAACTGCAGGCCCTTTGTGGACTTCAGTGGGTGGACTTCCTGTCTCTGCTCACGGTGGTTTTTACCAGACTCATTCTCTTAGTCTATATCAGCAGGCTTTATCATGGCGAGCCCCATTCTGCAGCCCAGGAGGCTCTTGTTTACGCTGAATCACAGGGCTCGGGGTGCTCGCCATCTTTAGAGTCACTTCCCTCTGTTTTGCCAAAGAACACAGAGCAGATAAAGGCAGGGGACTGATCTGTGTCTGCCCGACTGTGGGAAAGGCGAGGGTACAGGAACAAGCGCAGGAAAGACAAGACGATGACTTACAAAAAGAGATATGTGCATGGCACTGATATGAGTTCTGAAGACTGGTAACGTCAGTGAAATGTTTGACACGCAGCTACTGTTATCTTGCATTTTTCAACTTCAGCATCTGCTCACAGCACTGGGTGAATCACAGCCTACTAAAAAACTACAAATGCAACTGCAAAATACAGTTACCATTTGTCTTCTTACAAAGACATAAGATGTATAAACAGATACAGCCTGTGCTCTGTGACTCTCAGATGTTTGTTTTTTTTTTTTGTGGTTATCCGTCCTGACTTTTGAGTAATGGCTGCCAACTTCTCTTCTTTCCACAGTTAACGAGATCATCAGGAATGACCTCTCCAGCATTTCCGTGCACACGCATGCATAGACATCCTGAGGTCGGCTGCAGCAGCTTCAACAACAACATTACACAAAGCCAGGAGATCCAGACGATGAAGAATAGAGTTTTGACCAGGATCTCCGACCTGACCCTCGTCGACATCAGCTCCTCCTAACTTTAAAGACTTGCTGCAGATTCACATTGACAATCACTGGCAAGCTCCGTTTGAATAAATGAATGTCATATTTACAAAAAAGGGAAGTGATTTCAGGGGCAAAGTATATGACTACACTTGCCTTAATTCACAGCAGATGTTCTCTAGCGGACCAAACAGCTCAACGAGACTGAATATTCTCCTGTAGTTGACAAATGACAATCTTGATTTTCAGTGTGATCTGTTTGTTAATGCATGGACAAGCTAACGGGACGACAACTGTCACGCTTCATCACTTTGGTTCATTTGTTTGTGCAGTCAGTTCACAGCAAACAAACCGGTGCCTTACAGCAGTGATATTGACAACAGCAGCACTCACAAACTAGAAGGCCACTTCCTCGTGTACATACTTCCGCCAAGGACCGACACTTCTGCTCTCACACACACAGTCAGAAAAGTGAAACAAATTCCAGGACCGGCCCCTTTAAAATTCACCGGGTCACTGACTCGTTCGATCTGTCCAGCAACTTCCGTGAAAATTTGGTGCAGACGTATTTGTGTAATCCTGCTGACAGACGGGCAAACGCTAATGAAATCACATCCTCCTTGGCGGAGACGGTAAAAACGTCCATGTTCATTTTAACCCAAAGTGGAAGTTTTATACGACTTTTTTGTATCATTTGATTGATTTGTTTACAGGGAAAAGAATAGAAGTCTGGAACATATGTAGGGATTATGTGAATAGATTAGCAGTGTATTTTTCCTTGCTTCCTTATTATCAAATTGTTCATTTATACTGAATGTTATGTATATTATTATTTTGTATAAACATGTATTGAAAGTACGTATGCCTTATGCTCATATCATGCAGTTTGCTATTTAGTGCTTCTCTTTTTCCATTGGTGTCGTCATTTCTACCGCCCTGCATTCTGCTTTTCACCTTAGTGCCTCTTCTCTAACCATCCTGCCCCAGTCTTCCAGTCCTCCACACAGATCATGACAGAACAACGCACAGACAATCAGAGAAAATATAGAGTACATATCCTATGACAACAGCTCCTGGTTGACAGGGGCTTATTAAGGCAGGTATTTCAATTTTCTTCCCCCCAAGCTATAAAATAGTTAAACAACGGTATGCTTACCTGCTGAATTAAATGACAATATTCCAGGACTATATATGTCTATTATTTCTTGCACCGCAGGATTGCATGTAAATAGAGATGTTGTAGGTGTGCTACAGGCTCAGATATACTCTTCAACTGTGGAGTTGGCAGGACTGTTACAAACAGCTGGCAATAATTGATCTGCATAAACCAAAGGATTTTATCTTTGGTGAAATTATTGTCCAAGTTTCCCTTTTCCGTAGGAGACCTTAGCATAGAGTGTTTCCCCCGTACAAAAACATTATGCACTTTACCGTAGAAACAGAGCAGACCAAATATTGTAGATTGATTTCCACTGTTGTAAACTTAACCTACACTGACTTCTTTCACAGAGCTGCTGCAACCTTTTTCATGTTACGTCTTTTGGAGCATGCACACCATACTAATGTTGGGGATCATTTAGCTAACTGTAGCTCACCACATCAAGTAGCTTCCTAATACATTTTGGATATATAGTATAACAGCATGATTAAACTGTATGGATAAGGTTTCTATTTTTGTGCCTTACTCTTTCTTGGCTACAAGCTTGTTGCAACTTTATGATGCTTTTCTGTGTAGGCACAAGGTGAAACATATTTCTCTTTAATATGAAATATTTATGAAAAATGAAATGTGTTTTAAGCGCATTTAATGTGTTCTCTACAATGAATTAATAAATGGCATAATGATGACCGTATGTAAAAGTTTTCAATTATTGTTCCATTATATTTACCCTCATATAAGTATATTATCCTTAAATGTCTTTAAAACAGAGCTCATTATGATACTTAGAAACCATTTTCACTGTTGGTATATCTTCAGAGACACAATGAGAGGTTTTGTGAGCGGATGCATTTTGCATAACAAAATATTAAATCAATTGCACAGCTTTTTCAGTCTATTGCTTTTTTCATAAGTTTGAGCTAAATTTACTCTTAGACTTTACTGTGCACGGCCCATATGGCTGTGCTTACTTTTAAGACTTTCCTCTCTGCTGCCTGATGTTCTTATGTTATAGAGCTTGACCTTAGTAAACCCTGGACTGTTCCAACCTGTTCCTATAATCCTGACTAGAACTGCACTCCGAACGCACACCTCTCCATCACAACTGTTAATTAAATTTAACACCCAAATCTTGCAACACTGGAGGATAAAACGGCTGAACTGGAAACCGTCCAACGCAAGAAAAGAGTATTAAAATAAATGTTTGCATTATATTTTTCACCAAAGCTCTTAAGTATTATCTTATTCCACTTATTTTCTGTTGATGCAGGTCGTTCACAGAGTAATGTTTTTTTCCTTTGGCATCACCAGAGATTAAGACACGTCCAGCTTCATTCAGCGGATGATTTTTATCAGACAGGCGTTAAACTCAACTGCACACAAACCTACAGTGTATTTTAACAGGATAAAAGTCACCGAGCTGCTGAGATGCCAGGTACATGCAGGGGCCTGTGTGTTTTCCGGTGAGTATTGTTAGAGGTGGGTAGTTATGACTGATACAGCTCCTCGCCATGGGAGTTGTGCCACGCTCCTGTGTACCACCTGCCAGTCCTCCAGACTTTTTTCCATCCAGCAAAGTTATGAAGCGCCCATCCCCATAGTGACAGAAGGCAGGCCTAGGCGGTGCTCCCCTGTACAACCGTTGCAAGCCCAAAATAGCCCCACTATTTACAGATGCAGTCACGCCCCTTTTTCCTGGCACCCTGCTCTTACCTTAGTCTTCCTCTGACAGCGCCGTACCCTTTGACACAGTGGAGAGATGACTTCGGGCCATGCTTTCCACTGCTGAAGACTTAGCACAGCAATGGAATATCCATGATATGAAAACACACGGAGCTTTGAAACCTATTGACATCTGCTGAAAGATTTGTTTCCCTTTGTGTGATGTTTGCAATTTACCCAGTCATCCAGTTGTAATAACAGAGTGAAACATTGAATTATGCACGTTAAAACAAGGCTAATCTGTTTGACCTTATCCGTAACATGCCGTGCCCGTCTACTCGGAAAGTTTAATTCCTATTGCCATTTTTTTTTTTTACAAGTTGCATGTGTGTAATTTGTTAAATAAACACACAATTAACTGATGCTGCCGTGCAGATTCATAATACAGTTGTGTAAAATTTTAAGGGTGTCTGAAAATTTTTTTTCCCACTATCGCAAATATTAACATAAAATATTGGCAGAAATGTCTTTTTAGTGTTTCAAAATGTGTGGCTGCATCAGACAGACACAAACAAACACAAATGATTTTATATGTTTGTTAATAATCAGACAAAAATAACCAAACTAAATTGTTTTGTCCTGGATGTGTTTCAGTATCTGCTGAAACATCCAGTTTTGATCTGGATGGTACAGAGCATGTGCAGAAGGAGCATATGGGTTTGGAGAATGAAACAATAATTGGCAGAGTTTAATGCCTTAAGAGTGAGTCTTAATGTAATATCTCACAAATGCATGGGGTGTCCACCACTGTACACTGCATCAATATCCATCAGTGTCTTTTATTTTGATGGTTGGGTTCTGATCAGATACAGAGCCATTTGTTGCATTGAAATAATTTCTCAAATTCTTTTAATTCCATCAAATAAAAACACGACACTTTCCTCTTACTACAAATGTCAAACGTGCATTGCGTTATTTCTTCTGTCTATGATTTCAGAGTTTAGAGACATAAAAGCATAAAATGCGACAAGTTAGTTGCAGTCACTAAAAAACAGCGCACCATTTTATTTGTATGAAAATGCCATTAGCCACAGCTGTCTATCGATTACGGACCGATCGGCTTGAGATCTAACAGCCGCCACCCGTCCCCATTCCGGAGACGATCGCAGAGCAGTCCCTGATCGTAATGACTTCAGCACGTGCCATTTTCTCCCTGGCGTCCACATGCACACACCACCTGGCACAGGGCACGACTTAGAAGTTTCATTGTGTGGATTTATAGTGTCTTTATGGCCCCACATCTTCCTCCATTGTATTCCCACAGAGCCCTTGATTTGGGCTTTTATGAAGTGAGTGCATAGGCACAGCGCTGAAGCTCCTACCCTGGTCTCTCATCGGCCATCTGTAGGCAGTAAATCCTCAATATACCTCTGTTATGAAGGGCATGTTGAGAGAACCATGGGGGTGGCTTTAAGAGCTGCTTTAAGAGATAATTGCTTGACCATACAGACAGACCTTTGATAGTTTTGTCCCATAAGCCAGTTCTGAGCTGGATCTTTTTATTCTCCTGAGACAGTTATTGTGATTTTGTTTTCCTGCAGAAACGTATAAATACACTGCCTTATCAAGTACATTTTGGATAAGGCAGGGGGGGATCAGTTCCATGTGTGTCGTCTCCACCATGTGTTTACACGTGTCGTTTTAATTTGTTTAGGGCGGGGTTTTCAGAGTCCACAGGTGTACGTGAAGCCTTTTCATGGGACGTTTTGACATGTGACAGGGCAGGCCGATGACCTGCTGACATGGTCACATCGTTGCGGACCCAAAGACAAATCACCTTTTTAAAAGACACTTTAAGAGACGCTCAGAAAAGCAACCAGATGGGGCCTGGAAAATTTTCTGCCGTCTTTTATTCTCCATCTGCAATCATTCAACTTGATTCGCTCTTTTCTTTTGTGACGCGTGAAATGTTGTGCACGGATTTATAAAATTTAGCATGAGGACAGATGTTTGAGCTTAAGAAAAGTGAAAAGTGAGAATTATCTTTAAGTGTCTGTTTATACGATCACAACACGAGTTCTCAGTTCTGCACTTCAAAGGTAATGTATTCAGTATCCTTCCTGGTCCGCTCACATGTCTGTTTCTTCATGGAAAACTACTCCATATCCTAAGCAATCATTCTTGTGCTGTTTGTTGTAAATGTTTCAGTACATATACAGAATGTTTATGTTGAAGTACGAGGTAGCGCACATTAGGGATGCGCTTAATGGGCTTCAGTAAAAGCCCTTGCTAGTCAAGAGTTCAGGCAGGTGCAGACTCTTACTGTAGATAAAGGAGCCTGGCACTGGAGATGAGTTCACGACAATCACTGTAAGGCTTTTAGACGCCTTCTCCAAGCTCAATCTTCATTTCCCCTGACACTGATTTTGCAATAAGGATCCGGAGAAAAGGGGAATGTCCATCTATTCATTTTAATGATCCCTCATTATTGACTGCTGGCAGGGAGGGGGCGGGCAAAGGTAATGATTCTTTGTCTTTGCTGGCCAATCACTCCCCTTAAAGGAATAAGGCTCTAAATAAGGCCACTAATGGATGCCCAGTGTGACCTAAAGCTGACCCCGACACAACCTATGCAAACAGACTTCCCGACATGGAGGAGGACGACTCTGCGGCTTTAGTTATGTCTGTTTTCTGTGTTGGTTATGAATTTGATTAGGAGTTTGTTAAATGAAGAATCATGATCAGAAACTGGTCAATACATGGCAGAAAGTCACAAGACTTCTGTCGTTGAAATAGACCTAATGATTTCTGGAAATGAAGAGCGTATCACTGAGCATCACTGAAATTCGCAACTGTTTATTGAAATTTCCTGACATGATTTATAAAGTTATTGCACATAGAGAACACCAAAACACCTTCTTTGACTAAATTATAACAAACGTCTACCTCACATAATTTCCTAAATATTAACATGTGGTCCAACAGGTCATGTGGACTGATGAAGAGACCAAATTATTCCTCTGTTTCATCTATCAAAAATATGGAAAACAACTAAAGAATGTTCTGCTTCTTCTACTGTGTTTAACAGAGTAGTGTCGCCTTCATCACCCCCTGCACAGCTTATTATTTGCTCCAAAATTTACAGACTTGCACATAAATTCACATTTTCGTTTATGGGACATCAGTTCAATTTGCTTAACATCTTACGGAAACTACTACTGACCTTCAAGCTAGGATCACTTTAGAAATTTGCTTAATTTGCTAAATCTGTGAGCCTTAAAACAAAGGGGTGGGGTGATCCAAAGTTAATTAAATCAACCAAGTAGGACTTTTTATTTATAACCTACATAGCTTCTTAAAATTACTTATTTTTGTGGAACCATAATCTTCTATAACTATCTCCTTTCCTCTGAGTTGTTTGGCTTGTTCATTAAACATAATTGTGTTGGTTGATGCGGAGTAGATGATTCAACACCAGTGACCACCACTAATAAACTACTTAAAAATATGACAGTAAAGCCTCTGGTTTGATTTTCAGGTTATGTGAAGAATTATTTCTCTCTATAGCTTCAAATATAATTCAGGCTGGACATTTGCAAAACTATAACACTAAAATGATCAATTATCAATAATCAAACATTGTCCTGTTCTATCTCATGTTCCTGTCCTGTATTAAGGGGACTACATGCTATAATGTTGCTGTCATCTTGTATAGGTCATTACAGATTGGACTTCCAGGTGCCTGATATGATGTAGCCTGTACTGGTATAGTCATATCAGATATATTTTCACCATTGTCATATTTGTGTCTATCATGTTATATTAAAAGTTTTTCCATAAATGTGTTTTATTCTGTTGATAATAGTGAAAATGCGATGGACGACTGAAAGACTTTAAAATATAGGAACTATTTTATATTCATGAGGATTTCTTTGTTAAAAAGAATAAATAATAACAAAAATAAAATAAAGAACTAAATAAAGAGTAACATCCGTAGCATCAGCTATTGGACAAAATACCATTTTAAATATCGTTATCACCCAAGAATACTGCAGTCAGCACATCCCTACCTGTTACTGTGTCAACCCTACATGTGTTACCGTCAGAGAGTTCATTGTTTTTAAAAAATAAGAGAATTTTCTAAAGGTGTGTTCACAGTAAATATAGATTAAATTCACAATTAATGCGGTACATCTGCAAGCAAATACTGATTTTGTGGAGGTATGCTCATGTCTGCGGCTCAGATATTCTGATTATTGAAACAGATACAGGCTGGTGTTGGCGTTCTTCACACTGGTCTTAAGTGTCACGTACATTTTCACTCAGTCTTGTCTTGGACTAAGGCTCTTCTGTCGAGACCAGGCAAAACCACAGCCTTTCCCATTTCCTGACAGATACAAACAGAGTCCATTTTGTTCTTTTACACGTACACACTGCCAATTCTTCATTTGGCTTTCAGGACCTTCCATCACCTCTCATACCATATCGGTCTGTAACATTTGAAGAACTTGCTTTGCCGTTATGCCTTAGCTGTGAGTTTAGTGTGGTCTGAGTCTTGACTGTCTCACCCTCCCTCAGCCCTGGTCTTGTCCGGTCTTGGTCATGGTCTAGGTGGTGTTCCAAACCCTCGTGTGGAGCGGTGATTATGCAGCCGGTGTTTTAATGCGTGCATCTCCAGCTGACGTTCTGCCCGTCTGAGCTGTCAAGAGTCTGTCAAGTAACTGTGCTTTACTGCAGCCTTCAACAGCTCTTTAAGGCCTACTTCACACCGCTTAAGAAACACACTCAGGTTTTAGCTGTTTTGCCTGGATGGTCGGGTGGGTGATGGGTGGGCGGGGATGTTATTAGGAGTATTCATCTCCAACGCTCCCAAAGCCATACTATACTGAAACTGACCACAAGACAACCCTATCATCCTCAAAGATTACCTGTCTCCTGCACTGTATATGAATGTTTTATAATAAAAGCTTTTCTTTTTTGCTAAGTGCCTCCTTGAGTGTTTGCTTTTAACTTTTGATTACTTTATGTCTTGTTGCAAAGAAGAAGAGAGAGAGAGAAAAAAAGTCTGGCCCATATGAATATAATGGACTTAACGGGAAAGATAGTCTGTCTCGCTTTAATGAAAGGATACGGTTCATCACAGTGGTAGAATCCAACACAGTGGGTGTGAAAAAGTTGAGGACAGAGTGGTCATTTCAGAGCACTGGAGTAAATGACTTCTTTATCTTGACAACGTCAGAGTGGGCCGAGCAGGTGGACAGATTCAAGGGATAAAGCAGACATGACACAATCATATAAATAAACCAATATGGCAGCTTTGTATGGGATCCATATGTTTCCGACAGTGAGGAAATATAGGATGTCATGCATTACAGTGTAAAAAGATTCATTTATCACCATTAAAAGCAGCTCCATCGGTTTGATGTGGTGGATCGTATCTCATTTGGCTCTTTTATACACGATAGCCCAGTTTCTCTTTTATATAGTCTTGAGTCATTTAGCAGAAAAAATATTTTTCTGTCTTTTGCTCCAGACGTTGAGGTTTCCAGCCCTTACCCCCTCCCCCTCCTCCCGCTCAAGGTTTTACCAGACGTCGCGTTGTGAGAGGGGAATGGTCGATTGCATAACGGCAGGCGAGACGTGATCGTTCCTGGCCTTCTCACAAAATTCAATCATTCTCTGCATACTCCAATCCCATGACGGCCCATTAAAGAGCAGCGGAGGCTAGGATTTCCCCTCATGTGTTTTAAATTGAAATTACGGTCACAAAGTCTGCCATATGTATGAATCTAGGAAGACAAGGAGCTCGGGGAGAAGGAGATAGCTGGAAATCAAAATAGTTGGACTGAAGAGAGAGGTAGGCAGAGTGACAGAGATAAGGAAGACTCTCCCACTTTCTCTCATTATGTTACTCGTGTCATCCTGCCTCCCACTCGGCGACTGTCCAGCTGTCGGAATCGCGGCTCATTTTAAATCAGGTCATTTCATAACACTCAGAATTAAGAAGCTCCTTGAACTACATCTCAATCCCTCCGATACAGACTGTAAAGTCCGCCACACTCTGACATTAAGACACTTTGATCACTCCAGAAAACTCTATGTGATTTAAAGTCAGAGCAGAAGTTGCAGAAACTCCAAAGGACATAAGGAGAATAGGTGAGGTATGAACCATCAGGAGATGATGAGCCCAGATGCTTTGAGGAACCACTGGGATCTGAATCAGACTCTGACTGGCCATGAGTTCCTCATTCCTATTTCTCCCCATGGACAGGAGGAAGGATAAAGGAGGAAGACACACAAACACCTACGTAGGCCGATAAGACGCTCTTTGATTTAAGGAGGATGTGACGCAGACGTGACCTGGTCCAAAACCCCAGAGAGATGTGTCACTAATCCAACTGAAGCAAAGAAGAACAAAACCTGCATGTGTCTGATTAGGATTTAAGAGTCCAACTGTTCAAAGGCTTCAATTACACAACACATTACTGATAAAGTAGGACAACATCTGTGATTACACCATGAGAATTGAAGCATATCTTGCATAAAAAAAGATAAGACTCAAAACAAATGTAAGATACTTCTATAATTCACTACTGCTGTTACTCAAGTATCTTTGTTTCTTGTGTGAAGCTGAAACTGGAATCTACAACTTCAGTCTCCTGTCAGGATAGTTTAGTCATACACTGACACCTAGTGTTGGTTTGAAGAGTGTGCACCCACTAAAGATAAACCCACCTGTGTACATGGGGTATGAGGATGTCAACACAGGTGAGCCATTTAAGGAAATGATCACAGGTTCATTTTGCACAGCAGAGCAGTTTCAAGGATAATTGATCCTTAATGACCTATCATTATTTCTGTGGCGAATTTAAAATGATTTTTTTTCTACATTGATTGAACCTTTCCTAAGTGATTTATCACCATTTATTATAAAATTATCCTCTGCATTTTACATTTTTCAGTGTAAATCATGTATTTTCCTTTATGTAATTCACTGACCATGCAGATGTTTATTAAAGCTCAGAGTGAATTCAAGGGTTATTAGATCAAAACAGAGAAAACTGAAGAAAAAGTGACTTTTTCAGTAAAATCTGTCATTAACTGAACATAAACCCAGTGTGTCCATCCACTGTCACTGATCCAACTCCA
>JAPQRQ010000009.1:26492075-26503475 GCA_037367365.1 Apogon talboti
AAGTCCATATATGACTTCTATCAGTGATCAATAGGAACTAGACTGATATGTGGAACCATTTACATGTTATAAACCATTAACATATGAACCAGTAGAAGGAAAGGAACTTTTTTTTTGTTTCAAAAATTTCCCAAAAAGCAACATTTCTTAAAACTTTGAACACATTTGTAGACATTGTCCCAAGGAAGACACATATACAATTTGAAATTAATCCGACCAATAGTTTCAGAGAAGATTGTTGAAATTTAGACATTGGTGACCTTGAGTTTGACCCTTCAGGGTCACTCAAGGTTAAAGGTCATGGACCCAAATGAAAGTCCATATATGACTTCTATCAGTGATCAATAGGAACTATATTGATATCTGGAACCATCTACATGTTATAAACCATCCACATATGGACCAGTAGAAGGAACAGCAAATTCTTAATATTTCAAAAATTTGTCAAAAATTCTAAATCAAAATTTCTTAAAGCTGTGAACAAACTTTGTAGACATTGTCCCAAGGAAGACAAATATAAAATTAGAAAAGAATCCAACAAGTACTTTGGTTACAGAAGGTGTTTGAAGAAATAGCTAATGACGTTGAAGACTCCTTCGGTCCCAGCGCCTTCACAGTGGCTCATGGCCGATCAGTCAGTGAAATAAAAACCATCCGTAGACGTGAACATGAACACCAAGCCCACGTCAGGGCTGTGCACCTACTCTGTGATCCTGCAGCTGAATACAGACTGTGTCCAGAACGAAGCTGGGGGACGGTAGGAGGCCGATGGACTCCTCACACCTGGACATCCGGGTCAGAAGCTCCTGGACGCTGCTGTGGAACTCTTTGGCCAAACCCAGTCCTTCAGTGAGCTTGGCCTGTTGGAGGTAAACCACCTTCAGTTAGAACTGGTTTCATGATGATCCACCGCTGTCACATGACCTGAGTTCATACCTTTCTGTCCTGGACTTTGTTGTAAACCGACGCCCATTTCTGGTCCAGAATAGACAGACTGTGTTCTGTACTCGACCCGCGGACCACGTCGCTGCTCTCCAGCATCCGGTGGACGGCGTTCTTCACGTCTGTGTAGGCGTGGAGCTTCGACTCCATCTCAGTACACAACTCCTGCCATGGAAAAGACAAGTCAGGAAAAGGATGGGACGTACTTCTGATACGGAGTTAACCCTTAGGAGTCCCTGAATGTCCAAATCTGACACAGATTTAAGATGATGAAACAGCAGACGGAGTCTCGCTGAGTCTTCATTTACACTGGTGTTAAAGTGCAGATGTCAAAGTAAAACTGTGAGGTCAGTGGTGTAGAAAGGACGAGTAAAACCAGATTCACAACAAAAACAGAATTTACACCAATATTATCATCACGTTTAGTTCAGGAAGAGACGGAAAAAACAGGATTATAAGGTGGAAAAGAGAAACTACATCAACCAATCAGATGGTGTTATCATGTGACACCTGATTGGTGTTATATATAGATGTATATAGTTGTAAAAAGGTGTAATAGTTATTGTTCATAGTATTATAGTTTTGTGAGTTGTATAAATGGTTTATTGAACATTTTTGTTCATATTGTGGAACCATATTATTGTTATAAATAGTTGTAAATAGTTTTCCTAAAAACCCCAGAGTCATTACCTGCATTTTCATGTAAACAGTTGTATATAACTTTATTATTTGCTAATTTGTAATTATCTTTTTGAAGTTTTCAATTATTCTAAGTTATAAAAATGGTTCATTCAACATATTTTTGGTGAAAAACAGTAAAGAATCAAACTTTTTTCTGAAGTTCCTGTTTTCTGTGTGATTTTAGGTTCAGTGTGTTAATTCAACATGTCAAATGTAAAAACACAACTGTACAGTCACACACGTGAGGTTGTACTGATGAAAATGAGACCAAACAAGGCAAAATAAACAGTTTTATAATGACAAATATAAAGGCTAAACCAGAAGTGTTCAGGAAGGGCCATAGTTGTACCAGATGTGCGCTGAGCCTCTCGGTGGCCGAGTCCGGCATCCCCCACATGGTTTTACAGGACGACAGCCTCAGGTCCGTGTTCTCCAACCACTGCAGGAGATCCTGGATCTCCATGGTCACATCCTGGACCTGAAATAAGAAGGACACATGGATCAGAGGTTGAGGAATAATGGAAGGGTCAGGATAGAATCAGTTCACGCTTTACTGTTATAGGTTTGGGAACAACACAAATGGGTTCTTTGCTTAAAAGTGATTTGTCATTAAATTCCATTGAAATGTTTCTAATGTTTCTAATTGTTTTTCAAGCTCGTGAACATGTGGAACACTGATATTGGAATATTCCTCCTTCTGATCTGTCACATACTAGAACATGACGTTTTCTTTCTTTTAGTCATTTTGTTAATTCAGTAAGTTTCCTCATATTTTAGAGGAAAACAACTTCTGTACACAACACTGTTTTGCAAACGTACAATTGTTGTACCTTGTGTTTAATACAAACCCACTGAACACCTCAGAGGCTCCAGAATGATAGTTATAAAAATAAGTAGATTTATTTCTATAGCACATTTCACAGACAGTGGTGACAAAGTGTTTCACAATAAAACTAGAGCAGTTGAATAAATGATAAAATAATAGAGTCAGAGTAAAAACAGTTACAGAGTAAAAAACATAAACCATAACAGTTGTATAGCCCTTGTTTAATTAAATGGAATTAAATTCCTCAGTTGTTGTTAGTGGATAGTCTGTTTATGTAAGACTAGTTCTCCATGGCATCAACTGCACCAGTTATTTAACACAATCCAACAGTATTATAGACCAGAACTTACAGACAATTACAGACAGTTACCACAAGAGGGCGCCAACACAATGCTAATAATCTGCTGACTGCTGACGTAACTGGCCTAATGTACATTAACACGAATAATGAATCCAGTGTTTTGTGTTTTGTTTTGTCGTCCTCACCTGGCTCAGTCTGTTCTCCAACTCCAACTGTCTGCGTTCAGTCTCACAGCGAACAAACTCCCAGCTTTCATTGAGCTGCTCCAGACGAGACTGGAGACCATGAGGACTGTCTCCGGACCCCGTCTCCAGCAGGTCCCTGCCCGCCCGGTTCAGGGACTCCATGGTCCGAATGTGGGACATGACGTCATTACGCAAAACCTTGGAGATGGAGAAAGAATCAGTTAGAGGATGATCATGGACAGAAAATCAGCTCAGCAGTTGATTCTTAAATTAACCCTTTAAGGACTCCCATTATAACATAATTTATTTATGTTGTTTTTGCAATAAACGTGTCAGATTCTTTTGCACCTTTTTTCAAGAGAGGAACTTCATTTTAAATATCTAGCTATTAATTATCATTATTATAAGTAATAAATGCTAAAACAGTGTATTATAGCAAATAATAATAGCAATATTTTTTTATCGTATCTATTAAGAAAATCAACTGTAAATGTTCGTAATGAAACTTTATGAGATTATAGAAATAAACTTTCACCTATTTTCCACGTGTTCATACATTGTAATTTGTCTAGATCATTGTGTGTCCATGTTGTTGTTGTTCTTTTTGGTTCTTTCTAGTTCATGTTGATCCTGTTGATAGTCTGTGTTCACTTTGTGTCTAGTTGTAGACAGAGCCCCTCATTTCACTGACAAACACATCCATCATCTGATTCAAATACAGACACTGCATCTGTGTATGCCCTGGATAGATCTGCATACAGATTTACATATACTGTATATATAAATATACATACATTTATAGAATATTTACAGAGAAAATACAACTATCAATGAACTATACAAACTGCAAAAATACAGATAAAAACTGAAAAAAATGCAAAAAACCCCCAGCAAAACTCAACAAAAACATGTCAAAACACACTAGTAGAACACTTCAAAACAGCACTATCACTATATTATATATACTTATATGCAATTATTTACAAGAATTCATCACTAAAACCTTTCTTAAACAGTGATAAAAGTAATGAAAATCTTCCATCTCTCACCAACTGCACTCTGCTGCTCTATGCTCCGCCCACTTCCACCCCTCCCCCTCAGACAATGCAGACCTCTACCCTAATGTGTTATAGACCAATAGAAAGAACCCAATCTCAGCTTTGAAATGACATTTGGATTTTGTTAATAGTGGTTCAGGAGTTACAGTAATTTGAATGACAGTGTATGAAAAAAATGTGGCGCCACAATCGTCTAAAAAGGGTCAACTACAAACACATGCAGGTGCAGATGAAGCTTTAACGTCAGTCATCTGATGTTCAGTTTCAGCCTGACTTCAACCAGATTCACCTCCTCTAACAGCTCAGACCTTCATGTTTTTCACTCATAACGCCACCAACCTTGTGTTTGGCCAGTTCAATCTCACAGGCCTGCAGGTCGATGCTGATTGGCTGGCCGCCCTGCAGCTGCTCAGCGGTCCGGGAGAGCCACGTGTTCAGCTCGTCCAGAGAGTTCTGGAACTGACCCAGACCCAGCAGAGCACACTCCAACTGATGCTGAAACACACAGGCATGCTCAGGTGACGTCACTGCAGGTGTAGGCGGTTCTAGACCTCAGAGCTCTGGTTTATCAGGATGAACAGGTGTTTAAGATAAGGTAAGGTAAAATAAGGTCAGGTAAGGTAGTAAGATAAAACAAGGTAAGGTAAGATAAGGTAAGGTAAAAGTTCTTGCTGAAGCCCCACTGTCAATGAAAAGCAGCTAAAGAAGAGGACGCTAATATTATTTGCATGCTCTCACCTGTCTGTTGACCGTCTCCGACTCCAAACCGTCCCATCTCTGTCTGAAATCACACAACGGAGAAACCGAACCTGGACGTTCAGAACCCGGAGAAAGGCGACACACGAAGCGATGGCTCAGACTCTCTATCTCAATCTTCTTCTGGTAAAGTTCTCGCTTAAACTCCTGAAAAAAAAAACATTAGAGGGAAATATTTAACAAGGTCAAGTTTATTTCTAAAACTAAAGCAACAATGATGCAGTTTGTGTAAAATATGACAAACACATTCATTTATTGTCGTTAACTCTTTAAACCCTGACGTGTCATCGCTGATACACCCTGTGCATATACAGTTTGGATGGCTGTAAAGTCTTTCACTGTTTGTGCAATTGGAAAAATTCCAATGGTTTCTGAAACCTGAGAAGTTGCACTTTATAGGTTTTATTGGGTCATTACTATAATTTCACTCACACCTGGACTAGAAGCTGGAGAAGAAGCAATTTTAGCAGAATTATAATATGAAGTAAACTGTAAATGACTGCTAGATTTTGAAAGATCTGGAAAGAAAATGCTCTGGAAAAATGGGCAAAAGGACTCACTCGGCATTTTTTGTAACCTTTTTATAGTCAAAATAAGAAAAAAAAATGCCCAGGCGGACCATTTACAGGGATAAACTCACCTTCAGATCACACAGCTGCTCTTTGACTGATTCCAGGTCAGATCCAACCATGAATTCTTCAGTCGACCTCAGTTCTGCTGATTTGAGCCACTCGAAAAGACCCTACAAACAACACAGAAGAATAAACTATACAGTAAATCATCAGCTGATAAATCTGGATGCATTTCATCTGGAATTATTTCAACAAAATGTCTAATAAATTACATAATTTAGACTGAAATGAGACCCGTAAAGGTGAATTAACCCATGTATGATCAGTGGATGTACAGTATAATCATGTAAACCAGGAGTGTTAGACTCATGTTAGTTCAGGATCCACATTCAGACCTATATGATCTAAAGTGGATCAGAACCAGTAAAAGAATAACAGATTAACCTATAAAAACAAAAAATGATAGAAAAATGTTCTCTTTGTTTTAGTGAAATAACTCCCATTGAATTACGAAACATGAAAAAACTAAGTGCAATTTTAACAGAACTATACCTCAGTATATCATTAAGACATGTGCATTAAACACAATGTTACACAAGCATTTTGTAACAGGCAGAGAATTGTGGGTAAATGTAAACATTTTCATAATTTAATGTCTTTTTTTTGCACCAAAACAGAGATAAATTTGTAGTTGTCATTATTTATATGTTATTATACTATTATTTTACTTTAAATCATTTTGTTCTGTATGTGGAACCTGAACTCAAACCAGCTCAACACACTTAACTGTTAATATCTTCAGTGTCATTTTTGCATTTCACAGATTCATCCCATGGGCCGGACTGGACCCATCGGTGGCCGGTATTGGCCCACGGGCCGTATGTTTGACACCCCTGACGCAAACACTCACCTGCATGGTGTCTTGGTAATGAAGCGCCATCTGCAGGGATTCCTCCAGCTTTTTGTGACATTCATTCCAGAGTTTGCTCAGGTTATTCCAGGTCAAGTAGAGCTTTAAAAGAACAGGTAATAAATGAGTCACAACAGAATCATAGATTTATTTACATCTATATCAGGGAGGTCAAAGTCATTTTAGTTCAAAGGTCAAATTCACCCAGTACCAGCTTAAATGGTATAATGTCCTATAAATAATAATCCAATTTACTCTTATTTTAGTGTGAAAAAAGTAAAATTACATTAAGAAACTGTGAATAACATGAATAACCTGAAATTTCTTAAGAAAAATAAGTGAAATCTCAACCATATTACATCTCAAGGTATTATTAACACAACTTAGAGATCACAGTGGAACTACAGATGCACAAAACATTTAGTAACAGGAAGAATATTATTAAAATTCAACTTATTTTTCTTAAGACATTTCAGGTTGTTCATATTTGTTCATGTTATTCACATTTTATTGTGAAAGGATAGTTTGTAAATGTAAATCGTTTCTTAATGTTATTTTACTTTTTTCTCATTAAACCAAGAAAAAACTCTTTAGGTGTCATTACTTATAGGTTATTATGTTATTATTTTACTTTAGATCATATTGTTCTGTATGTGGAACCTGAACTAAAACTAGCTTAACCCCCTTGTTTGTTAATATCTTCAGTGTTTTTACTCTGAAGGACCAGATTGGACCCTTTAGCGGCCGGTTTTGGACCGCGGGCCTTATGTTTGACATCCCTGATCTATATGAAGTATAATGATGTGAAGGTCAAGGTCAAGTTTATTTTTATATCACATTTACAACAACGCAAAGTGCCCAAAGTGCTGTACAGGGATATACGGTAGGTAAAAATACAAGATATGATAAAACTAATACAAATAAATCGATATAAGATCTACTAAAACTGATAAAACTGATAGGATAATACGATCAATAGGATCTACAAATACAACCAGAGGGAAAAACAAATAAAAGTCACACATTTGTATTGAAAGCCAGTGCTAACCACACTATGAAGAATTAAAAGTGCGTCTCACTTCGTCGAGGCTCTTGGTGACGTCCGGTTTGTCGGTGTCTCCACACGCCGACATCAGGTCCATTCCCAGAATCCCCAGCGTGTCCAGATCCGCCTGTAACCCGTCGATGTCGTCCCTCAGAGTCTAAAGCAGGACAACCATCCCATCAGACACAGACGGTCATCATCAAACCCCTGCAGATTATCCACAGCTGCTTCTAGAACCCACCTGCATGGTCTCCAGACTCTGGCGGATGGTTTCAGAGTCGCTTCGACAGGCGTTCAGATCCAGAACCGCCTGCTGAGCGTCGTTCAGCGCCGAAGTGACATCACCGACATCACTCCAGAACTTCATGGCCAGATCCAGGAGTTTGAGGAGCCAGGTTTCCCTCTGCTGGGCCTGGGACTGAGTTTCCTCCCAGAGTCCAGAAAGACTGGATACTCGCTCCTGGATGGCTGTGAATCCACAGAAACGACAACAGTATGAACCCTTCATTATGCCGCCCACAGACGTCCTTTAACCACCTACAGCCCCTAATGCGCACAGCAATGGAATAATGTCAAAATGTTTTTCATACAGTTTGTTTTTCATTCTTTTACGTGTTTTTTTGTATTTCATCAACTTGAACCATAAAAAAACCCAAATATTCAATAATTATCAGATTTAACCCTTTAAATGCCATGTTTGGAATGGAAACAAACCATATTTATTGACAAAAAAACCCCAAAAAGAACATTTTTCCAATATTCTACATAGAAATTGGAAACATTGAGATCATAACGATCACCTGTTCCGATGGATCCATCTCCCGCTGCCCGTGTGTTGGCGACCAGTTCGTCTGCTTGAGCCCTGACGCTGCTGAGGCCCAGGTCCAGCTTCGACAGCTCCGACAGGGTCAGTTTATTGTCCTGCAGCTGCTCCTGGATCCGGGGGGTCAGACCCTGAAGGGGGGTCGGGGTCTGAAGGCGACTTTTCAGACGATCCAGACTCTCTCGGATCAGGGTCATCCTCTCATTCAGCTGCAGCAGGGAACACAGGTGAGAGGTTATTAACCCTTAAAGACCCTAAACCATCTACTGATGTAACTGTTTAACACCTATTGATCCACTAATCCTGTCAATACATGTCAATAACTGGTGTAAAATACAGTTATTCATCTTTTCATGGTCATCAGATTTGACCCAGTCAGACGTTCAGAAGCTCCGTAGTTACCGTGGAAACAGTCATCTTCAACAAACATTGATTCACCAGTAAAACCCATGGAGTTGGATCAATGACAGTGGGCAAAATGAACAAAAATGAATGAAAAAAACTACTAAATAATAAATAATGTGAAAATAATTTTTAAAAATTTACTAAAAGTAAAACAAGAATAAAATAAGGAACAAAATGAACAAAACCAGCCAAACTAATTAACAAAATTAACAAAAATTAACAATAAATCAACAAAAACACACGTGGTTTATGTTCAGTTAATGATATTTTTGCTGAAAAAATTAAACTTTTTCCTTCAGTTTTCTGTTTTAATATAATAACCTTTGAATTTACTCTGCACTTTAATGAACATCAACATGATCAGTGAATTAAATATAGAAAATACTGGATTTACACTGAAAAAGAGGATAATATAATAACAAATGGTGCTAAATCACTTAAAAAAAGGTTAAATATACTGAAACATTCATTTGGGATCTGCCACAGACCTCGTCCTGGGTCGATGTGGGTTAAAGGTTTTGTGCATTCGTCTGGTTTTCCTACCTGTGTGAATCGAGGTAATGACTCCTCTAACAGACCGGCGCTTTCTCTGACCCGGTCTCTGATACCTCGGTGTTTCTCCTCGGCCTCCGAAGCCTTTTGACAGAACTGGTCTCCTTGAACCGGGTTCAGTTCAGACAAACGTTTGGCCAACGAACAGAGACGAGTTATCAGAGGCCTGTGTTCAGCAATGGACTCCCTCAGACCCTGAACAGACGATAGACACCAAATGTACACTGAAAGGATGTAACAGACTCGCATGTACAGTCAATGTTGAGATAAATGAAGTCCAAACCATCTCTGAGGCATTTTGGAAGCAAAGATAACAATTTAAACCAAACTAACCAATGACATAATACTTATCCCAATATAAAACTATATTCTGAAATTTGTCATTATTGTTTTGTATCCCAGACTCCTGTTAGAAAAGAAACACCTGGATTCAATGGGTCCACATAGTGTCCCTGAACACAACACGCCACTGAACAGGATCAGACTGGTGATAAAGTAACTGTGTCAGGGATGAGGTTACAGCCTGAACGCTGGAGAGTAAAATGTTGGCAGACGTTGTAAATGGACGACTTTGTTACTGGAACAAAAAAAGCGAAGCTGGCGAAGCCGGCCCATCTACCTGTAACAGGTCCTGTTGTTCCCGAAAGGCTTCGTAGCTGATGGTGCTCAGGGAGAGTTGGCCAATGAGGGTTTGAGTTTCCTGGAGCCAGGGTGAAACCTCAGAGAGACCCTCAGAGAACTGGAGGAGGAGGGAGTGGGCGTGTTCCAGCTGCAGAACCACATGGGAGTTGGTGGCCGAGGTGGTGTTACACTGTTCCTGAAGGAGCTCCATCGGCGTCTGGACGAAGACCACGGAGCAGAAACGAAGAATATTAATGAGTACAATCAGATCATTCCATCTTAACAATAAAGAGTAGAGGTTCCAGGGTTGAGCAATGTGTACAGTTACAAAGGGCGTACCACAGGGGTCAGTCCTTGGACCTCTCCTATTTAGTTTGTATATCAACAATACCTACAGATGGAGATAAAACTGAAGGATCTGGTCTCTTTAGAAATATCAAAAGTCATTTTAAATGAATGGGAAAAGGATAAATGTGGATGTAGATGTTTTTATAACTGATTGAATCAGATTCTGCTTTGAGATGCAGTATGGTACGGTTATTAGTTTCATGTTTTATGTATGGTTTCAGCACTGAGCTTTTTTATCTCAGTGAGTCTTTTTTCCTTGTTAAATAAAGGTTAAATTACAAAAAAAACATAATGTCTGAGAGGATTTCATTCATATTTATTCTTATCTTATCTTTATAGAACATAAAAACACGATCTAGTTGAACTGTACAGTAGTATTTTTGCAATGATAATAAATTCTAATTTATTTTATTTTATTCTTTTTAATATTACAGGTTTATGCAATATCATCTGGAGCACTTCCATGTATATTTTTTTTGTACAGAACTGTGTAAAAGATTTATTCCACCTTCATAAATAAACAAAGTGAACTCCTCTTGACATCATCAGTAAAATATTAAATCAGGTTGGATGTGAAAGGTACCAGTAGGTCTGAAGTGTCTCCTTCGTCGCTGTATGTCTGCAGGATTTCAGCGATTTTCACCATCTTCTCAATGTTGAATCGGTGTTGGAGAATCTCCACGGCCAAAATCTGACCAGAACGTAACAGACGACATGACATTAACATGAAGAACATACAGTCATTTAAACTGTTCCATAAGGGTAAAGGGAGGTGGGTTTATCTGTAACGTCCAGACCTTCTGCTCATAGAGCTGCTCTGATATGAGATCTGGATCCAAATTGATGGTTTTCAGCTTCTCCAGACTCAGCGCTGTCTCCTTGAACCAGGACATCTCCTTCACCACGGCCTGTTCCAGCTGAAGAACATATACATATATGCAAATAATATGACATACACACTCAGCAGTGGATGAAGAACTTAACTTAAGCTAAGGATTTATGTTATTATGTGAATGTCGATTATTTTTGATTAGATTTGATGTAGATTACATTGATTTTGTTTTTTTTAATTTTTTTATCCATGACTATAATTTTAAACGTTCACATATCTCTTAGGAAGAAAAATCTCACATTAAACTTTCAGGAAATTTTCATCGTCAACAGGACATCTTACAGCTGTAGACATGATGTGTCCCAATATTTATGTCCAAATAGTTTAGAAACATCAATATTTCCTTCAAGTTTAATGGTAGATTTTTCTTCCTCAGTGAGATGTGATGAATGTAGATGGTTAATTGGTAGAAAATTATTATTTACAGTCAGAGCAGGAAAAATATTTTATAAATGTAGAGGTAGAACATTTAAAATCAGTCAT
>JAPQRQ010000009.1:26524803-26544097 GCA_037367365.1 Apogon talboti
TTGGGTCTTTAAGGGTTAAAGGTGGATGTTTGGGTCTTTAAGGGTTAAAGGTGGATGTTTGGGTCTTTAAGGGTTAAGAGCAGCTGATTCTGTATTTCCAGATGAAGAATTAAAGTTGTCCTACATGACAAATGAAGTTCGAGTCTACAAGTTCTTCTCCTTCTCTGTGCACTTAGGTGAAGTTGTAGATTTACTTCAAGCAGAAAACAAATTCTGACTTTTAATTACTTGTACAATTATTTCCAGTGTTATGTAGTTTGGAAATAATCCCACTGGTTTCCAAATCATACTTTATTGATGTTATATGATCTTTTATGGGGAATAAGTTTTACTTAAGTCACCACAGTCACTTCATATTGGAACTTTCTAACATATTTACATCTACATTTGGCTGTTCCAGCAACGTTTCTTTCTTTATTCTTTTCTTTTCTTTTTAACCACAGGATTGAAAAGTCACTTCAATCCTTCTGTGTTTGATTTGTGCTTTTGTAACTTTACTAAAACAGTCGAACATCCGCTGGTTTCCATGTATGAAATACAACAGGGTCTCTTCAGAGTATATTTATTTACAATATAGTGTTATGTTCAGAAAAACAACAGAACCACCTCACCATACAGTATCTTTAAACCTCAATCTTAACCTTAAGCAAAACCAACCAGTTAGTTTGTAATTTCATAGATTTCTAATCTGATAAACAGCACATTTCCAAAGGCACTTGTCTTTATTTTACACTGTTTTCCCAAATATCCTTTGTAATCGGAACGTTAGTAAAACATGCAAAAGCAAATTCAGAATATATCAAAAACATGATGAAAACATGAACAAAATAAAAAGATTTACACTAGAGATGCAAAACAGACATAAAGGAGAACATAAAGCTTCAAGCGGGTTTCAGTTCGTTAAAGTCAAATGTGGCCAAAGTCTAATGAAAAGGGTTTATTTGATATAATACATACATTCAAGCAGGATGGTGATGCATCAGATATGTCTATTTATGAGCACTTTGGTTTGGATCCGTTTACAATAAAACACACAGAAATATACTCAGTGGACTCCAGGACTTTTGTGGAGATCTAACATCAGATAAATGAAATAAACCCTGTGTTTCAGAAGTGACTAATGTATGAAAAACATTGATGTAAAGTGTTTCTAGATGTTTCCCAAGATGACGCCACAGCCTCAGCCTGAATCTCCTCAAATATGACGAAGAACGGAACAAAGGACAGATCTAGAAACGAAAGGAAACCACTATGAATTCAAAGGAAAAGAAATCATACAATGCAGTGACGAAAAAAAAAATGAAATGAAAACAGCAAAAATAAGCCTTAAAGCGGGATGTGTGATGAAGGGTTCAAAGGTCGTACCTGAGCCACTGCGTTTGGACGACGAGGACTCACAAACGCGTCCACGTCCAGAGGATGGTGAGCTCCGCTCGTTTCAGAGTCTGTCCTGAAAGTCTGGATTCTGAAAGTCTGTGACGGCTGAAAACAACGACAGAAGCAACGGTCAGTGAACGTTACAGAGTTTATACGAGAAGAGGAATCACCCTGGAGCGCAACGAAGAAACACAACAAAGACGTGATTAACCCTGTCAAACCTGACCCGTTCAAGACTAGGCACGAAATTCTAAGTGTTTGGAATTGAAATGTTTATTAGCCCTTCAAAATCATCCAAACAAAAACATTTTGCTGTATCAATTTGTTTATGATCTATTGTTTGTATCACATTGGGCGTTTTTGGCAACTTTTTGCTCACAACGTTAACTTTAGATACAAAAATAAATTTAACCATTAACATTTTGAAAATATAGAACATTTCAGGTAGTAGTTTTGGGTTTTTTTTAACATAAAACTTTTTACAGCCTTTTTATTTCCCTTGAATGGCACCATAATTTCAATACTTTTCCATTTTCAACCAAATACCAATATAAATGTTCTTCTTAATGTAACTTTTTGAAAACGACCAAAGACTTTCCCACAAAATGTGTGTAAATGATTTAACGGTAGCAGCCATATTGAAAGGGGCAAAAAAAAAGCCTTTCCATTGGCTGCAGTGGGATGATAATCCACCAGGGGGCAGAAAACACATATGGAGTCAAATACAACAGGTTTTTAAAGAAAGTATTGATCATTGTTAAGAAGATAAAGGTCTCAAAACCTGGTGTAGAAAATATGATGCAAATGGTTTTAAAGGTTTGAAATAAAACAAAAAGAAAACAATTTCAACTTACAAGAACTAAAATAACAGGAGGCAGGTCTGTAACGGAGCAGCATCGACTCTGACATCGTCTTGGGTTTTATCAGGAACACTTGGTTGAAGGTGAAAGTCGGGAGTGTGTGAACCGATGGTGTAATCAAACCAAAAGATGCAAAAGTCCACTGAATATAAACAGGCACATAATGAAAATACATAAAACTAGTTTCCATTTGAATTCTTGTTTCAGTGTTTTTTTAATCCTTAGTATCTCGTCTTGTTGCGTCTACGGGGGTTGGAACCCCTGTATCCAGGAAACATCTAACATCAGCATCAACACAGAATCTGTCCAGAATCTATACAAACATTCAGAAAGTTGAAGGTATCTATGTATCTGAAAATCTGTTAAAACATTAAAACTATGTTGATGCACAGTATCTCAAGTAGCTATGTCAAAAAAGATAAAAAATAGACTTGATATTGTAAAGGAGGAGAGGAATACTACAAATTTCTTGGACATTTTATATATAGTATATATTAGTTTCAGAAGTATACAACTCTTTAACAGGTGTAAAATGGAAACTATCACTTATAAAACTGCAGAAAATTCATGCTTTTTTTTTTATAAAAGAATAGCAAATTCTTGGTTTTGTCTCAATATATGAGGCACATGTTTTGACATCTGAGAAATATGAAAAACTCAATGTTCTAAGTCATTTCTACTGTGACACATGCTGGGTAGAATAAATAAATTATGCGGTTTTTGTTACTGTAACTATGTTTCCTGTTAGAAATGCAGCTGTAAAGTGCATTAGTAATGTTGGGTTTCATATTTAATATTTGGGCTGTTTTTTCAACGTGTTAAAGACAGAGAGATCTGATCAGAATCTGCGGCTGTAGCCGGTTGAAGACGAGGTGAAGGAGGACGAGGAGAAGTTCATGCTGAAGCCGGAGCCGGCGTCGATGCTGCCCCTCCTCGAACCCGATCTGGATCCGGTCCTGGACCCGCTCCGGGACCCGTAGGCCGACCCGGACCCGCTGACGTTGTAGGGGCTGTACAGGCCTTTGCTGGACTGTGACGACGCCTCCAGGAGCCTGAGGCTGGATCCTTCCTCGATCATGCTTCTGTCCATGGCGTCTTTGAAGGAGATTTTGAGCTTGGTTTTTGGACACGTTAGATATTTAGAGTAAGCGCTGACATCCCTAAGTTTTTGGGCGGTTCGAGCATCGATCGTGCCCTTCCTGATGGATTCATCTAGTGTCACTCGACCCTCGATGTCAGGCTCGATGAGTCCACCGGTCAGATACTGGACCTCAAGGAAACGCTGGCCAGCTTCATAATACAGCCAGCCCTTCTTCAGAGCCTGGGATGCAGACATTTTCACTTTAGTTCTGGGGTCTTCAAATCCATTGAAAGCTTTCTGAGCCAGGTTCAGACGATCAACCATGATTTTATCCACAAGACCCTTTTCTGTTGCTTCAGCGACTGAGAATCTCTCCCCACTTGAGGGGTCAATTATTCCACCGGTGCAGGCTTGGGCTTCCAGGAGTCTTTGTCCTGTGATGTTGTCCACCAGGTTTCTGTGCATGGCCTCAGTGATGGACACCTTTTCCAGAGTGTCTATGTCCAGTATTCCAGCTATGGGGCAGGTCACCTCTGATGGGTCATTCCATATGACTGCTGGAGGTTTGATGGATGGGATGGGGCTCATGGGATAGGAGGAGGTGGAACCAGTGGTGGAGCCAAAGGAGGATGACCGGGAACGGAAGCCTCCCATGTTTCCAGAAAGCATGTCAGCGAATTCAGTGATGGACAGGTTTCCAGATCTGTATGTATCCAGAGCATTCTGGTCAATGAGGCCACGTGAAAGAGCGTCGTCGACATCATACTGCCGTCCTGACCTTCTGTCAATGATTACAGATTTCACAGTACCATCAGAGGAGGTCATGGTGATTTCCTCCCATTCACACTCCTGCTCAGCCAGTTCCAGGTAGGTCTGGTGGTCAATGAGTCCCTTCCTGTAGGCCTCGTACACAGTCATTTCCTTTCCTGTCTCTGGGTCTACGATGACAACTCTGCGTTTGCGAACAGAGGATTTAGATGATGTCTTTCTTTCACGCTTTTTCTCTTTCAGTAGCAGCAGCACCAGGCCAGTGTCAGGGTCCGTGATGCATCTCTCCATGAGCTGGAGGTATGTTAGGTTCTCCTCAGTGTTGGGATCAAAGAACCCTTTAGTGTCATCAGATGGGTCAGTCAGGATCTCATTCATTTCCTCATCAAAGAAGCCACGTTTGTAGGCGACTTCAACTGGCAGACGGTGACTTTCCTCTGGATCAATGATGCCTCCTGTGGCGATCTGGGCTTCCAGCAGACGGATGCCATGATCTTTCAGAATGAGCCCTTTCTTCATGGCTTGGAACAGGGAGATGGTCTTTCCTGAATAAGGATCTCTGTAACCTGTTACTGCTCGCTCAGCAGACAGAAGCTTGTCTTTGAATTCTGGGCCAACAATTCCCATCCTCACTGCTTCGTTGACAGTGAGTTTGAGGTTTTTGATTGGATCGATGACATAACCTGTGGCTGCTTGAGCCTCCAGGAGCTCAAATGCTGTGCCCGGCCTGATCATGTTCTTCTTCATGGCCTGGTAAATTGACAGGCGGTCTTTTGAAGACTCCAAAAAGACGCCAGCAATACAGCTTGTACCTTCAAGGTACCTGGACAGCCTGTTGCTAACCTCCTCCACTGACAACAGACCTTCATTCAGTTCAGTGACGGTCTGCTGGTCAATGATTTGTGAGCGGATCAGCTCTTCCATAGTAATCTGCTTCCTCAGACCCTTGAACATCAGCCTCTTGTCTCCCAGAGAAAGGAGGCGTAACCCGCCCTCCAACTTGCATCTCTTTAGTAACTGAGCATATGACAGTTTCTCCTCTGTGACGGGATCAACAAATCCTTTAACATCATCGCTCAGTCTCTCATTGGTTTCCTTATTGATGTAACCTCTTTGCATAGCAACATCTGCTGGAAGATGGAACTGGAATTCAGGGTCGATAATACCTCCAGTGGCAGTTTGTGCCTCCAACATTTTAAGGGCGTAATCTTCTGGAACGAGATCCTTTTTCATGGCCTGGAAAAGAGAGATGACTTTTCCACTGTATGGATCTTTGTATCCTGTGACAGCTCTTTCAGCTGACAGGAGTTTATCATGGATCTCAGGACCAACCACACCCTTACGGACAGCTTCATCAACAGTGAGTGACTCGTTTTTTACAGGATCAATGATGAATCCTGTAGCAGCTTGTGCTTCCAGGAGGCTGAGGGCAACTTCAGGTTTAAGGAAATCTCGCTTCATTGCTTGGTAAATGCTCATCTTGGGGGTGGAGTCAGTTGTGATTCCAGATACGCAGCCTGTACCGTAGAGATACTGTTTCACACTGTTCATCTCCATTATGTCCCGGATGTCCCTCTTTCCTTGTTTAAGGAGGTTGTACGTCTCCAGGTCAATGATGCGGGCATTGTACAGCTCCTCGATGGTTATCCTCCTGCGGATTGTCTGATAGGACATTGGACTCTCATTTCTGATGATCTCTCTCTGTTCCATGATCTCGATGATAATGATTATCATACGCTCTTTGGTGATGTTTCCAGAGCGGTATTCATCCAGGAGCTTCTGCCTCTCCCGCTCTGGAAGCAAGTTGGAGTTCATAATATCCCAGAGGTTCATTGATTTATCAGCAAGACCCTCAATTGGAATGTCAATCTGGGTGTTGGCCAGTTCACTCTGGGTTTGTTCTTCGGTGTAGAGGTATGTCTTCTCCACAATTGTTGGAGCCTGGGGTTTGGACAGTGGCAGCATGTACAGGCCGGTCTGAGGATCTCTTTGGCACCTTTGTTTCAGCTGTCTGTAGGTCACATTCTCATCAGATTCAGGGTCTGAGAACACCTTGTTATCATCAGATGGTTCAGACAGAGCGGTGGCAGTTTCTTTGCTGAAAATATTCTTCTGATATGCAACATCAGTTGGGACACGGTGGCTGTTCGCAGGGTCAATGATTCCTCCACTGACCATCTGTGCTTCTAGCATTGGCAAGGCTTGCTCCTTCAAAATCAGATCTTTCTGCATTGCTTCAAACAGGGAGATTTTGCTGCCAGTGAATGGATCTTTATATCCAGTGACAGCCTTTTCTGCAGAGAGGAGTTTTTCATGGAGCTCAGGGCCAACAAGTCCAGATTTCACTGCTTCATCTACTGACAGGAACTGGTTCTTCACTGGATCTACAATGAACCCGGTGGCAGCCTGAGCCTCAAGCAGTGCAAGACCTGTGTTGTGTCTAAGGAGCTTCTTCTTCATTGCCTGATAAATGCTCATATTCTCTTTTGTTGGCTCAAGGTAAATGCCTGCGATGCTGTCAGAGCCCTGTAGGTATTTATTTACGCTGGGATTTTCACTGACTTGTTTAGGTGTCACTTTGCCTTGTTGCAGGAGGTCAAAGGTTGATTTGTCAATGATTTTAGAGTCATGAAGGGAACTTGCTGGAACAGGAGCTCTGAGTCCCTTAAAGCTGGACTGTTCCTGCTTCTTGGCCTCTTTCTCATCAACGACTGTAATGACGATTTTGATGATCTTTTCAATTGTGATCTTTCCAGACATAAACTGTCTGAGGAGATCCTGCCTTTGTGCTTCGGTGAGATATTCGGAGTTAATTATCTCCCAGATTGTCGTCTTCCTGCCCTTAAACGGCCCAGAGTTGAGCTCCACTGTTGCCTGAGTCATGGCCTCTTTCGTCTGGGCCTCTGTGAATGCTGGCTCCTCTTTAGCGTTGATCGCCTCGTCAGAAAGAGGCAGAAGCTGAAGGCCAGTTTTGTCGTCAGGTACACATCTGTTGAGGAGCTGTGCATAGGTGACATTTTCTTTCATGTTAGGGTCGAGGAAGCGTTTAGTTTCATCTGTGGGATTGTTTAAAAGCTCTTTCATTTCATCATCAAAGTAATTTCTCTTGCAGGCCACATCATGAGGAACACGGTGGCTCTTTACTGGATCAATGATGCCACCGGTGGCCAGCTGAGCATCAAGCAGTCGAATTCCTTGTTCCTTTGGTATTAGATCTTTCTTCATTGCCTGGAACAGAGATACAGTCTTTCCAGTGTAAGGATCTCTGTAACCAGTCACAGCTCTCTCTGCAGACAGAAGTTTTTCATGCAGCTCTGGACCAACAACGCCAGCTTTGACGGCTTCATCGACAGTGTACTTCTTATTGTTAATGGGATCGACAACATAACCTGTTCCTGCTTGGGCTTCAAGCATATTTAGAGCGGGTCCTGGCCTCATCATATCCTTCTTCATGGCTTGATAGAATGACATTGGTTCTTTGGATGACTCGATTAAAACTCCTGCGATGTTGTTGGAGCCCTTCAGTGCTTTGTGGACCGGCTCCATCTCTGACACCTCTTTGACCGTCTTATTGCCCTTGTGCAGTTTGTTGTAAAGGTCTTTATCAATGACCTTGGATTCCAGGAGATCAGTAGCTGGGACTGGTGCTCTCAGGCCATCAAAGGTGATTTCATTCTTCTTCTCTTTCTCCTCTGCAACAGTAATCACAATCTTAATGATTTTTTCAATAGTAATTTTGCCGGTCTTGTACTGGCGAAGGAGATCCTTCTTCTGGTCTTCAGTAAAGTACTCAGAGTTGATTATTTCCCAGATGGTTACAGTCTTCCCCTTGAACCTTCCAAATGGTACAGACACAGTTGTTTTGCTGAAGACATCTTTGGTCTCTTCTTCTGTGTAAATGCTTGAACACTGAGCAGCTTTATCTGTGATTGGCAGGAGTAGGAGGCCAGTGTCAGGGTCAGTTGTGCATCTTGACATTAGTTCAGAGTACGTCAAAGGTTCCTGAGTGCTTGGGTCAAAATATCCCTTAGTGTCATCCGAGGGCTTCTCTATGATTTTGCTCATCTCTGCATCGTACTGTCCCTGTTTGAAGGCGGTTTCGTTGGGCACCCTGTGGCTGTTGATGGGATCAACGATGCCACCAGTTGCAAGCTGAGCCTCGAGGATTCGGATGGCCTGGTCGTGTTCAATCAGACCTTTCTTCATACCCTCAAACACTGATATCTTGCCTCCAGTGTATGGATCTTTGTAGCCGGTGACCGCCCTCTCAGCTGAAAGCATTTTGTTGTGCAGCTCAGGGCCAATCACACCTTCTTTGACGGCCTCATTCACAGACAGTTTCTGGTTCTTGATGGGATCAAAAATGTAACCAGTGGCTGCCTGGGCTTCGAGGAGGATCAATCCTGTGCCCGGTGTGATCTTCTTCTGTTTTGATGCTTCATAGATTGACATTTTTTGATTAGATGGGCTCAAAATACCAGCAATACCATTCTTTCCTTTGAGAATTCTCTTCAGATTTTCAGTCTTCCCAAGCTCTTGCACAGTGGTTTTGCCATTTTTTAGCTTGTCGAAATCCTTTTTGGGTAAAAGCCCGAGGTCATGAAGTCTGGTTGCAGGAACCTTTTCTCTGATGCCTTCGAAGGCCATTGGATCTGGTTTCTTCTCCATCCCATCGACTGCATCTATACTTTGACCGTTGAGGACTTTCTGCGTGGTCTGAACTGTGGTTACGTGGATGATCTCAGGCTGTTCTTTCTGAGCTTCCTCGAGCTGCTGCAGTTTCTCCCGGAGTTTCTGATTCTCTTCTGCTAGGACTCTCTCCTGCTCTAACCTCTTCTTCTCCAGCTCCTGCATTTCTTTCTGCTTGTTGAGCATCTCTTGTTCGGCCTCTTTCTGCTTGTTGAGGGCTGCATCCATTGTAGCCTGGAGTTTCTTCTTCTCTGCCTCCATTTGCTGCCTCTGACGCTCTTGTTCATCTTTAAGGGCTTTAGCCTTTTTGACTTCCTCTTCAAACTGACTCTCCAGCTTCTTTTTCTCATCTTCAATGAGTTTCTCCTTCTTCAACAGCATTTCCTTTTCTGTCAAGAATGTCTGCTGGAGCACTGTCTTTTCATGCTCTATTTGTTTCTGCTGTGCGTCAGCCATCTGACAGAAAAAAGAAGAAAAATCAAATTAGTATCTTCATTGTCTCATAATGATGTATTGATGTGTTTTCTGTTTGATTTTAACAGTAACATCATTTATACATTGCACTATGCTTATGCATATGAATAAAACCCTTTGATCAATTATGTGTCTGTTTCTACGTAGTTAGAAGAATATAATTTCTATTTGCACTATTTTCTAGTGTTTATTAGAGTGACAACAATTAATTTTTTATGCCTAAATTGTCAAGTCAGCTTTATATACTTATTTATTCAATAATAATGTCCAGTTTTGCACAGATCAAAACAAGGCTATGTATAAATAACTTAATTTTCTTGATAAATTAACTAATAATATTTACAGCCTGCAGTGAATTCTTCAATTAGACGAAAAAAGGTGTCATAGACTCTGCATTTATATTACAGTTATTTAGATGCACTCTATGTATTCAACACAATAAAACACATAGTAGTCGTTAAGATATGTGAGATCATGGGATTTGTAGTGATCATCACTATCGCTGATGTAAAATTTGACAAAGTAGAAATAAAATATTGTACTTTTAGTCACATTAGCTGTGTATCACATTTCCTAAACTAAAAAAATGGACGTCTGTCCATTCCTTTGAATGAGGTGGGCCGTTAAAGAAACAAAGGAAGATAAACTCTAGGTGTCCAATAATGTCTCTGTCAGTTAAATGTAATGTATATTTCTACTACATAATTAGATAAATACAATAATATAATCATGGTATTTCCTACAGTTTTTTTGTTTGGGGTCATTCAAGAAGCTTTGGTACGATTCTTTGGATCCATTGACAGTTTATGCACCTGTTCGTGTATGAGCTGTCACTTTGAAACCATGAACTGCTAATTTAGCCTTCACTATATGTTAAAGAGACCATATTTGGACAAAGGAGCAAAGCTGCACAGGTTAGGCGTCATGAGTGAGCATGACATGGTAAAAGAGGAAACTAAAAATCATTTCATGTCCTTTTCAGTGCAGTTTATAAAATTTTCTACATTTGAGCTGCCTGTTTGGAAACAATACATGTAATTCCACACGTCAAGTCAGACGACCATCCACCAGGAGCCGGGGTCTGTTCGAGGTTTCTGCCTGTTAAAAGGAAGTTTTTCCTCGCCACTGTTTGCTCCTGGAGGATTCTGTTGGGTTTCTGTAAATTGGCTTGAGAGTCTGGTTTAGACCAGCTCTATATGTAAAGTGCTATGAGACAACTTCTGTTATGATTTGGCGCTATATAAATAAAATTTGATTTGATTTGAAACTGAAGTTTTGAAACTCTGATTAGCAGGCGAATATAATTGGAGCAATAACTTAAAGAATAACTTAAAGAAAGAAAATTTATAGGCGTCCAACTGAGAGAAATGAGACCAGGGCTGGATGATCTGTCAGAAGATCAAATACTGATCTTAGGAGGTAGAACCATGAGTCTGAAGGCTTGTGTGTGATGGCTTTCTGTTGTTGTATCTGATTTGGATCAACAATATTACAGTATTTTGACAATATCTACATTGACTCAATCATTTCTTCTTTATGATCCTTTACAGCTGCAGTGTTTTCATTCATTACCTAGACTGTGCTGGTCCAATCTGTCCCACTGGAGTTTTACAATGAATAAATACCGTTTGTACACTCTAATGTAACTCTAAAGCAGAGGCTATTCTTCAGCAGCAGCAAAACATAATGTTACACAAACTCTGCTGGTTACCATGGTTACCGTGGACTAAACTGGACACGTTAGTGTGGACAGATGCTGAAGTATCACAGACTGACTGAAATAAACTCACTAGCGACATCAATGCTACAACTCCATAGGTCTGTCTGTAACATACCTCTGCTAAGCCCCTCCCTAAACAGCTACTGTCCAATCCTACGTTAGCAACCGTATATAGGCATGTAAAGCTTTTAGAACAAGTGAAGCTGAAGTGATGAATGCAGCTATTAGATATAAACTTTAATATATGTAGTCACTGAATATGGTTCCAGTGATTAGTGTGTGATATTTATCAGCTAGAAACGGTACAACACCATGTTTATCAGTTGGAGTTTCATAAAACGTAGCTACAAGTACACAGACGTTACTTACTCCCATTCATTCATTTATATTTTTATGAGTGTTTATACTGTCCATGATGGAACCTGTAAGTATGACATAAGATATAATTTAGTTGTAGAGGATGATGTGATTTTATTTTTCCTTAAGCTAAAATCCACTCACAGCTGGGGCTTTCTGGAACCAGCATCTAGTGGCCATTAGTGGGATTACACTCTAAGATACTTCAGTATTGGCTTCACTTTGGAGTGGAGGTCCAAGCCCCTTTGACTAAAACACTAGGGCATTAAAATTAACTTTAACAGCACAAAGTGGATTCAATCGTGGCTTCATACTAAAATATGACTAAGTGAACTTGGAACAATGGAAACACCAGTTACCTTCTACAGCTGAGGTCCACAAAGACCCTGGACATTATTTCAGGAAATGCAGTTTATTCACATTAAATTATTGAATTTTTAGGATGTAGACACATGTAACAACATGTCACCGCTGAAAGTAGACGAAATGTTACTGATCAGTCTGATTCTAAATGGTGTGGAAAATATTCGATATAAGGTAAGTACAGAAGTCAAGAAAGTAGAAAACATAGGCCTAGTTATTTTTAATCTGGAAATGTGACTTATAGATTAAAGGGATTTGATTTAACTTCATGATTTGTCCGTGAATAACATTAAATCCACGATGCAAATAGACCCAGTTTGTTGAGATGTGTGGATGTGATGGAGTTGAGGGTTTAGTCGAAATATTGGATGTATATTAGGGTCATATAAGAGGTTTTTGTATCGTCTTTGACACCTATTTTTAATATTGGTTACAGCTGGGGTTTCCAGACACATAAACTTAACGATTCTTAATCTCAGAATATTTTTTAATAATATTTAATACTTGTGTACCACATTATAACCATTTTAATAAATGTCTTTTCATTGAAACCACAGATCCTTAAATGGGTTATGAATGATCTGAAAGAAATATGGAGCAGGTCTCCACATGAAGAAACATTCCAGGGCATGAGGAAACATTCAGGATGCGATATGCATGAGCACAGTGCAGTGTAAAAACATGGAAATAATATTGAAATTAAATAAATGGTTCATGATTAGTGAAGGAAAAGGGATAGAGGTCATTTGAAGAAGGAAGTTAGTTCTTAGAAAGTGTTTACAATGACATAAGCTGCTCTGTTATGCCATTTTTGACACAATACCTCTTTAGACTTATTTTGAAGTTCTTCAGCGTCCTTTTTCAGTCTAGCCTTCTCGTTCTCTAGGTCTGCGATAGCTTTGCGTAAATCGTCAGCTTCTTTGCTTGTGTTTAGTCTCTCAACCTCCATTTTTTCCACCACTGTAATTTTTTCTTGCGTGGCTATTTCTGTTTGGTGAAGGCGGGCAGCGATCGTATCGGCCTGTTTCTTGAATTTTTTAGCTTCTTCTTCAGCTTTGGCCTGAGCTTCGCTGAGCTGAGAAACCTGGAGTTTGAGCTTTTCTGCTTCAGCTATGATTTCCAGCTGTCGCTTCCTCTCAGCTTCCAGTGATTTCTGGTATTCCTCCGTTTCCTCGTCCAGACGCTGCTGCATCAGTTGTTTGTCCTCCAGTAGTTTCTGAGCCTGTTCTTGAGCCAAATCTTTCTGCCTCTGAAGCATCTCAGCTTCAGCTTTGAGTCTAGATGCCTCCTGTATGGCCTGCATTTTCTCTTTAAGCATTTTTTCTGCGAGCGTTCGCTGCTGACTGAGGTCATCCTCTGCGATTTGTCTCAGTCGAGCAGCTTCTTGTGCTTCGACGCTAAGCCGAGCAGCGTCTTCTGCGAGCTTTTTCATGTTTGCGGCCTCGTCTGCGAGGAATTTCTGAGTGTTATCCTTGTCTTTCTTAATTAGACGCTGGTTTTCCTCCTCGATTCTGAGTTTCAGTTTGACGAGCTCCTCCATTTGGACTTTGACCTTGAACAGCTCCTCCTCCACCTGAGCCCTTTGTTTGACGGCGTCATCGACCTCGTCCTTCAGCCGCTGAAGTTCATCGTCCAGGAGACACTTCTGTTTGTCGGTTTCATCGAGCTTAAGTTTGACCTTTGTGAGTTCTTGCTCCACTTGGAACTTCTGTTTCAGTGTTTGCTCGGCCAGTTTTTTGTGCTTTGCCATTTCGGCGTCGGCCTGTTGCTTTTGCTTCAGTGCTCCGACTTCTGCCTGTGCTCGTTTCGCAGCTTCGAACTCGGCGTCCTTCCTCAACCTCTCTGCGTCCTCCTGGGCTTTGGCTTGGTTCGCAGCTTCTTTCTCGGCAGCTGCTCTTTGTCTTTCAGCTTCTTCAGCCTGTTGTCGGAGGAGAGCGGCCTCCCTCTCAGCCTTCTCCTTAGCAGCCTCTGCTTCTTTGGCGAGTAATTTGGCCTTCTCAAACTCCTCCTTCAGCTTCTTCTGAATAAGACTGTCCTCCTTCTGTTGAGCAAGGACACTCTGAACCTGTTGTTCAGCTGCGTTGCATTTCTGCGCTGCTTGCTGGGCTGCAACAATTTGTTTTTCAGCTTCTTTGTCAGCTTCATCTTTCTGTTTTCTGGCTTCTTCTGCTTTCTTTTTCAGGCGCTGAAGTTCTTCCACGGCTGCCTTTCGCTGCCTGGCTGCTTCTTCTTCTGCAGCGGCAATCTTCTTCACCTTCTCCTCGGCTTCTCTTCGTCGGTTTTCTTCCTCCAGGGCGAGCTGTCGTAGCCTTTCAGCCTCTTCCTCGGCTCTCAGTTTGCTTTGTTGCGTTTCCTCTGCGATGTTTTTTAGTTTGTTAAGTTCTAGCTCCAGGTCCAGTTTTCCAGAAGAAGCCTTTTCAAAGTTGAGCTTAAGGATTCTGATTTCTTCTTCAACAATTCTCCTCTGTTTGAGCGTGTCATCCACCATTGCCTTTTGTCTCTCCATTTCGGCTTCAGATGATTTTTTGAGAAGGATGATCTTTTCTTCGATTTCCTGTTTGTGCTGATTGGCCTGATCTTCCAGAGCTTTCCTCTGGTAGGCTTCATCTTCAGCTTGTCGACGCAGTCTCTCGTTTTCGGCTTCCTTCTCTTTCAGTGCTATTTCAGCCTCTGTTTTCAAGCGGGTAGCATCACTGATCGCAGCCAGCTTTTCTTTGAGAATCCTTTCAGCCTCTGCTCTCTGACGAGCTGCTTCTTCTTCGGCGACTTGTCTCTGGTGCTTGGCTTCTTCAGCAATGGCTCTGAGTTTACTTGCCTCCTCAGCCAGGTCTCTCATCTTGGCGGCTTTATCTTCAAGAAGCTGTTTGCTCTTCTCTGTGTTCGACATTGACTCCTTTTCTGCCTTGGACTTCAGCTGAATGAGTATGTCCATTTCACTCCTCACTTTGGCAAGTTCATCTTCGAGCTGCTTCCTTTGTTGTTCAGCGGCGATGACTTCATTCTTCAGCCGGTAAAGTTCATCTTCTAGAAGGGATCTCTGCTGTTCTGCATTGTCAAAGTCAGCCCTGAGTCGAATCAGCTCCTGTTCAGCGGTGAGTTTCTGCTGAGCGGTGCTTTCAGCCACCTTCCTTTGCCTCTCTAGTTCTTTCTCGGCCATCTCCTTCTGCTTCAGGGCTGAGTCTTCAGCTTTGGCTCGCTTTTTAGCCTCGCGTTCTGCATCCTCCTTCTGTTTCTCGGCGTCTTCCTGAGCTAAGGTCTTTTGATGAGCTTCTTCTTCCGCCTGGAGCCTCAGACGTAGAGCCTCGTTGGCTTTTTGCCTCCATTTCTCCAGCTCCTTTTCTGCTTCTTCTCTGGCGTTTTCTGCATCCTCCTGTTGCTTCTTGAGGCGAGCTGCTTCCTGTTGCAGCTGAAGAACGGTGCCGTGCTCTTGTTTGAGCGACGCCTCCAGCTTCGAGGTCTTTTCAACAAAGGACGTGTGTTTGCTCTGCAGCTCGGCAGCAGCGCTTTTCTGAGCTGCTTCATGAGCGACTTTTATTTGTCTTTCCTTTTCAACCTCTGCCTGCTTCACTTGTCTTTCAGCCTCTTCAGCCTGCATCCTGAGTCTCTCCAGGTCATCCAGAGCTTTTTGCTTTTGCTTCGCGGCTTCCTTCTCCGCCTCAGATTTGCGTTTGAGTTCGTCTTCTGCCATGCGCTTCTTCTGAGTTTCTTCGTTCACTTGCTTGCGGAGTTTCTCAGCCTCTTCTTGAGCAGCTTTTCTGAGTTTCTCAGCTTCAGCTGCTCTATCACGGAGCTGCTTGAGTTCAGACTCTGCAGTGGATTTCTGTTTCACTGTCGTCTCGAGCTGAATCCTGATGAGGCGGATTTCCTCCTCAATCTTGGCTCGGCTTTGCAGAGCATCGTCTACCTGCTGACTTTTGTCCTTGATCTGCTGCTCTGACAGGTTTTTGAGCTCATGAAGTTCCAACTGGACGTTTTGCTTTTGCTTTTCTGCATCTACAGCAGCAACTTCTCTCCTGCTTACTTCCTCCTGCATTCTGAGCTTCAGCGCTTGAGCTTCTTTCTCAGCTTTGGCAATGGCCTGTGCATGAGCTTCAGCTAACTGCTTCTGTTTGTCTAACTCAGCCTGCATCTCGGCCATTTTTTTCTGCTCTTCTGCTTTGAGTTTCTCTGCAGCTTTCTGCATTAGTGGAAGCAAATTATAAAGAAAGGATTATAATCAAGCATGACATGTTAAAAGGTAACACTTTACATTAACTGCCTCCAAACCGAGTGGAACAGTTGTAATTACTGCAGTAATCACAGCATAATCGCACTGGATTAAGAGCAATTTAATGTATGGTATTACCCTCGCAATGTTAATGTTAAAAGTTAGCTCAAAGATCAGGTCAAAGGTCAATCACTAGATGCAAATTAGATGCACATTCATCAAGGTGATGTTAAAGTCACGATGCAATCATTAATGTCAAAATAATGAAAGAAAAAATGATGACGGCGGTGTATCAATTAATGTATGGAAACAAAATCACTTCACAACACAGCAAGAAAATCATATGGCATGCAACTGTAGCTGAAACTGAACTAATGCTCTAAAACAGATTAAAAAAAAACTTCTGAATTTATATAAAGTTTTAATTAAATAATAGGTAAATTCACTGTTGCAAATATAGGTTTAAATGTTTTTTTCTCAGCAATTTGTATTTAAGTGGCAGGAGAAATATTACTTTCAAATATGTAAAGTCAACACACATCTCCCACACAGTTTTATTCCAAATCAGAGAACTACATGTTTGTTAAGACGATTATCCACACCATTCACTTAGAAAACCCAACCCATGCACTGGGGGTTCTTTAAATCACTATTTGCCACAAGAGGGAAAAGAAAGGACGAGCTAAGTGATAGATAAGAGGTTTGGCAGCTTTTATATTATTACAATTGAAGAAGTTAAAGCAGAAATGAGTGGATTTTAATGTTAATAAGGGTAACAGCAAATGGGAGGAAGCGCAAAACACTGAGAGTCAAACTATCAAACACTAGGATGGGAATAAAGCGAGTAAAATAAAGATGGCATGGAAAGCCAGGATGCATCTGAGACACAGATGTTACAGAAAGACAGAGGGGATGGAGGTTAAAACAGTAGGAACCTGAAACACTGGGTAATTTACCTCTTTAATGCTCAAACAAGTGAAGCATTCATCATGGCAAAGCACTGGCAAGCAGTTAAGAGAAGCAAGGAAACAAAACATAAGGGTTAGAAAAGAAGTTCAGACCTTAAACTTGTGTTAATTTGGAAAAACAGAAGGTTGAAGACAGTGTAAAATAGGCTGAAGTGTAAAGCATTTCTGCTGTAAATAAAGTGGCAAGAAGGAAGATAGAAGTGAAAGAAAGAACCCCTGGTTGTACGTCTACGTTGGACCACGGCACACAATGAATGGAGATGAAACCGCAAATATAATCATTCTGTTAAAGATGTTTTAGATATTTTAGAATAATACAAATGAGGCGTTGTATTATATTAACTCATTTATGTTACTTTTGTGCCTATGATTTAATTCACTCACATCCAGGCATAATATCTTGCACTGTTTTATATTTCCATCTGTAACTGATCGATTCGCTACAGAAAACATGCCAATGTTTCATGCATTGCAAAGGAACAAGTTGTCGCCCGTACATTAATTTGATATTTGATGTGTGTGTGTGTCTTTCAGTTCACACAAAGAACAGTGCGTGCATGCATGCGTTGTGATGGGCAGGTCAGTGTGTGTGTTCGCCGGTTGGATTATTTCGTTAGGTTGGGGTTATTGTTAGGGTTAGGTTTGTTTGGGACCCTGGGCCTGTTGTCACGCACCTCCTCGTCCTCCAGGCGGCGCTGTGTGTCCGTGATGAACTTGATGTATTGACTGGTCAGCGTCATCAGTTCGCTGTAGCGGGTCCTCAAGGTCACGTACTGTAAAAGACAAACGGGCGTCACAGAACCGTTTACACTGAAGGCATCGACTTCACAAAACGTTTAGAGGTTCCACATTCAGTCCAATATGATCTAAACTGGGCCAGACCAGTAAAATAATAACAGAATAATATAGAAATAATGACAAATACAAGCTTTTCTCTGTGTTTTAAAGTGAAAAAAGTAAAATTACATGATGAAAATATTTACATCTACAAACTATCCTTTAAAAAATGTGAATAACATGAACAAACTGAAATGTCATAAGAAAAATCAGTGTAATTTTAACAATATTCTGCCTCAGTTTATCGTTTACACATGTTGATTCTAACGTACAGATCACAGTGGATCTACAAATACACACAACATTTGATAAGAGACAGAATATTGGTCCAATTACACTGATTTATATTAAGACATTCCAGGTCATATTTGTTCATGTTATTCACGTTTTTTGTGAAAGGACAGTTTGTAAATCTAAATGTTTTCATATAATTTTTTTAGACTGAAACTTTAGAGTTTTCAGTATTTCTAAGTTATTATGATAGTATTTTACTGGTCTGATCCATCTGAGGTCATATTGGTTTGAATGTGGAACCTGAACCAACATGATTGTTCATGTCTTCAGTGTCATTTTTCCATTTCACAGATTCGTTCCATGGACCAGTTTGGACCCTTTGGTGGGCCGGTTTTGGCCCACGGGCCGTATGTTTGGCACCTCTGGTTTGGTTCTATGATGTTGCATTAAAATCTTCAGAGCTTTCTCAGATACAAACCTCTTGAATGATGTTATCAGATGCAGAATCCAGTTTGGTTTTCTTCAACGGGGAGGTGAGAGGCTCCACCTGTGCTTTGTAGGCCACCAGCTGGAGTTCATAGTCCTGTGGAACACATCCCCATGAGTCCCTGAATGATGCAAAACAGCTGAATATTCTGTGAACGGCTGTCTTTAATGCTCACCTTGATGGAATCGATGTAGGCTTTGGCGTATTTCTGACACTCATCCACTCTGTCTTTGTTCTTCTCGATCTCCTCCAGAAGTTTCTGTATAAAACAAGTATAGAAAAAGGTTAAGTTAAAGGTTCAATGGTAATAATAATTAATAATAAATAAAAAATAATCCAGAGGTGACTCATAATGGACACATGTTCTACCTTCTCCTGGGCCAGTTGTTCCTTCAGTACTTTGGTGTCGGTGATGGGCGTGGCCTGGATCTTCTCCTGCCGCTGCTTGGCGTCTGCGATCCATCGGATGAGCCAATCGTAGCTCTCGCGGTAGTATCCCAGCTGGCGTCCCAGCTGCTCCAGCTCCCTGTGGCGGAGGTCGATCTGGGTGAACACGGCCTTCCAGCGCTCCTGCAGACTCCCCAGCTGCTGCCGGTATCGCTCCAGCTCCACGTCGCGCTCGCTGTGGACACGGGACATCTTATCGCTGACCGCCGACGCTTTCTTTAGCTCCTCCTCCAGGGAATCGAAGACCGGCTGCTCGCCTTCAGCCTCCGCTCGCATTTTCTGCAGGAATAAAAACACACAAAATCAGAGAACATCGGCTCAAAACTTATTAATAGTATAATTAATCGATAAATTAACTGTACAACTCCTCATTCAGGACTGTGCAGTTTACGCTGTGCAATGTTTGTTTATTGTTAATTTAGTTT
>JAPQRQ010000009.1:26563286-26578501 GCA_037367365.1 Apogon talboti
GAACTAGACTGATATGTGGAACCATTGACATGTTATAAACCATCAACATATGGACCAGTAGAAGGAAAGGAACATTTTTGATATTTAAATAATTTGTAAAAAAAAAAAAAAAAATCAAGCTTGGAAATTGCAAAGTCCACACAAGCTGGTGATTTTTTAACCAAGATTTTTGATCTTTTGATTCAATATACATTATGTAATAGGCTACCTAGTTTAAACAGAGGAGCAGTGTTGATGATTTGTTGTTTTTGTTAGAGGTTGTTATTATTGTCTGTACCTTTTTTATTTAAAAAAAAAAAAAAAAAAAAAAAAAAGCTCAATAAACATATTGAAAAAAAATAAATTCAAAAATCTAAATTTCTCAAAACTGACAAAGACGATACCGGACACAGTGCTTCAACCTTAACTCATGGCCTATCATCCGGTGAGCGAAAAACTCACACAAAATGATACTGAAAATATCTGAAAATAAAATATAATGAAAATACATACAAACAAGAGGCCAAGTCTATCAGAAAGAAGAAATATATACAACATAAAAGGATATATACAAGGTCATACAATATATGAACGAGGTCAAATTCTAAAGTGTATTTATGTGCGTCAGTTGGAACTCAGGGAATAAAACAACAAAAGGACGCTTACGTTTGCTCTCACGCCGTCGTGGACGTCGGTGCGAGGCATGGCGTCGTACAGCGAAGACACGTAGGTGATGATGGACTTTTCATCAGGATGTGGAACGTCAACGTCTGAAGAGACAAAGAAAAATGGGTTTATACGTCAGTCCTGACACATGTGGGACAGGTACCAAACATACGGCCCGTGGGCCAAAACCAGCCCGTCTAAGGGTCCGGTCTGGTCCATGGGATGAAAAAGTGAGAAGCAAAGATTACACTGAAGATATTAACAATTAAGAATGTTAAAAACACTTTAATATGATCGGAACTGGATCAGATCAGTGAAATAATGATATAATAACCTATAGATAATGTCAAATCCAAACTTTTGGCTGTTTTAGAATGAAAAAAGTAAAATGACATAAGAAAATGTTTACATCTACAAACTATCAAATATGAACAACTTGAAATGTTTTAAGAAAAATAAGTGTCATTTTAACAATATTCTGCCTCCGTTTATCATTTATACATGTGCATTATAACGTACACATCACAGTGGATCTACAAACACACAAAACATTTAATAACAGGTATAATACTGGTACAATTACACTGATTTATATTAAGATGTTTCATATTGTTCATATTTGTTCATGTTATTCACATTTGTTCTAAAAAATTATTTGGAAATGTAAAAATTTTCATGTAATTTTACTTTCTTACACTAAAAAAAAAGAGAAACATTTGTAGTTGTCATTCTGTTACTTATGTACAACAAACTGAGTTATAATATGGTTAAAATCCACTTAAAATATGTTTAAAATGTTTCAGGTTGTTCATGTTATTCACATTTTTAAGGACACTCTGTAGATGTAAACATTCAAATCATGTAACTTTACTTTTTCGCTGTTATTATTCCACTGTTCAGGCCCATTTCAGATCGCACTGGTCTGAATGTGGACCCTGATCTAAACAGACTCTGGCGGTCCTGGTCTGTCAAAGTGGACCAGTATCGAAGCGGTCTCAGGTTTTACCTTCAGGGTCCAACAGTCGCGTCACCCCCAGGTCTCTCTCCGCGACGCCGAACGCCTGTTCCAGGTTCTCCAGGTTGGTCTGTCGGTACACTTTACCCATGTCCACCAGTCTGGGACTAAAGGGGACACAGAGCAGGAGGACCAATCAGATAAAGGTGTTCAAACAGAGGACATCTCATCTAGTTCTGGTGTTTAAGTCCAAACCAAAAGCAAATGCTGTCCATCTGGTTTATTTATGTCAAGAAAGTAAAAATGAAGACATGAGGAGATCCGTGAAGCCCATTTTAATATTCTGTTATTCATATTCACATTAGAAACTCAATGCACAGCTCCGGAAAAAATCCAACCACCTGAACCTCAGTGAAAACCTTCAGAACGTGGACTGAAGGACGATGGACGGTCAACAAAACCTCCTACCTGAAAAATGCACTGTTGGAGGAAATGTTCAATATCTGCTGTTTTGTTGCAGAATATTTGTAAACAGTAATTTTGTTAAAAAACAGTGTATTATTTATTTACAATTACACACAATTATATTTTTGCACCTTATTTATGTATATTTCTTTAATTATCATATTGACAATATATTATCTAGTACATATTGTACACATTTCGTGTCATAATAGTGTATTATTAGTATTCAGAGTTATATAAATATGTTTGTATATTTAGAGCTTATATATGCATTATGTTTTTCTTTTCTGTTGTATTGATAATTTCTTTCTTTCTACTCTTTATTAAACTTGAATGGAACATCTGTGACACACAATCACTTCCCCCTGGAGTTAATAAACTAGTCTGATTGATTGAGTTTCATTATTAAATAGTGAGTTTCTTTTAGTTTTATCAACAAAGTGCATTTTTCAGAAAAGAGAATGTGGTGTTTTTTTTGGGGGGGGGGGTTTTGCCATCGATGAGCTGTTTACCAAAACTGAAGTGTTTTCATTGTTGCTCCAGGTGAATACCATTCATAATCAGCAAATAAATGGTAAATATCCTTTGATTTGTTGTGTTTTTTTTTATATTAAATCATGAAAAGAGCATAACAAAACAGTTCTTTCAGATACATTTTTTTTAATCTTATGGACTGTTCTTTGCAGTGGAAAGCGTTTTTATTTATTTATTTATTTATTATTAAAGCTGTGAACCTGTCGTCCCCTTCCAGAGGACAAAAATGCATGCCTGTGTCTCAGGAGGATATGAGCATATTTTTATTGATAATTTAGAGAAACTATAAAAGAAAAAAAAACATCCATATAAATATTAAAACCAGTGACGTTTTAGTTTAATTTTCCAGCGTCGGTGCATTCTCTTTTCAAACCTTGTGCCAGTGGCTAAAAGCCTCTAAAGACACACCTGTGCTTTTCTCCCCTGGGTGTTTCATCTGTAGATGGAATGTCATTTACAGAAACTGATCTGAAACCAGCCACGACTCGACTCCCACAGCAAATTCATCTGGTCATCCATCGTACATTGACCCTTTCATGCCTGAATTATGAGAACCTTAGTCAAGACTATTTTTTCCTGTTTTTATTTCTCTTTATGAATAAAAAAAACCAATCCAATTTCATTTTTCAATGAATCTATTTTTCATGGAATTCCATACATTTCCACTCTGGACACCATGTGTTTAACTTTAGAAGCTATGAAATAAAATTATGAAAACCATGAAATAAAAACATTTTTAATGCTGATAGTCTGATGTTTTCTCACATTTTAACATGTTTTAACACTTGTTGTTACTTTATGGAGGTAATATGCAAAAAAAATAATAAAAAATTGCTGTTTAAAAAATATTGTTAATTCCACTCTAAAACCAATCATCCATTAATTTCGATTAAATCATGTTAGTGCAGATCAGGTTAATCCAGAACAGTAAAGTTACAGTAACGGTATGAATTATAATGTAAATACACACACTGATTCATGGAGTCACATTTAGTCCACAGGGGATTAACTGCAAATTTCTTCCAATATAAAATAAATATGTGTAATTTGGACCAATGATATTAATCCTTAGATGTTACTTGATGCTGCCTATTTTTTCTACCCCCAGGGTGTCCTGCTGTAGAAGGATTTACAAGATATTCCTGGGATGTTCAGCATCTTGGTTATGAGTTTAAAAAAACAATGAAATAAAAACACTTCCCATAACTGGCCACTAGGTGTCAGTGTTTGTGATGATGCACCAGTGTCCACTGTGTCGGCTGATATGGAACTGAAACAACCAAACCCATGAACATACAAGAGAACAGCTGCAGAACAGATGGACACTGGACTGAACACTGGACATGAAAGGGTTAAATCACAGGTACCAGTAACTTTAAGATCACAATTTCTTGCCAAAAAATGTATTGTACTATTTTGGAAAAAGACTGAAACACCAGATGTGACTCAGTGGTTGAGGCAGAAGTTAACAAACCTTCCACTCCAAAGAATAAGATATATACTTAAAAAAAACTAAAGTTTGAAAATATATGGAAACCTGTCACTGATTATGAGCAAAACTTAAATTTAATCCTTGGAGAAGATGAAGGATGTTTACAGAACATGGAGTTACCATACCTGTGAAATTATTACATTAAAAACATTTTTTATTAATGTATTTATTCAATTAATTTTATTTCTATGTTTATTATTATGATTATTATCATGATTATTATTATTATTACTATTATTATTATTATTCTTAGTAGTAGTAGCAGCAGTATTACTTTTAATTTATTTTAATTTCAATATTATTTTTATTTATTTATTTGTACACAGTGTGCTTGTTATAATACATTACTTATTGTTTTTTATATAATGTAAGAGATAAACTATGTTGTTGATGTTGTTTTCTTTATTAACTGTACAATCTAAATTAAAATAAGTAATCCGTCTTTCTGTCCAAACCCACTGACTGTGTGTCTGTTTATGTTCATCAGGTTCCTACATCTGTCTGACGTGTACAACCGAGGTCGGTCCGTGGACCGGTTTGGACTGGACCCGGTGGACTGGGTACTGCCGTGCAGGTCTGGAGGGTCTGTTAAAGCTGTGGGACCTCCACCCGTGTCCCAGTTCGTCTCCGCTGGACCTGGTCCCGGAGCTGTGGGAGCCCCGCCCTGAGTCCCAGGAGGACTCCTCAGAGGGGATGTCGTCACAGACCATGACCACCCGGTCCTCCACATGACCCACGGATCCGGAACTGACCAGGCCCAGACTCCTCTTCCTCCACTTGGACTTCTTCTGTCCTCCAAGCATCGTCCTGTTTGACAGACGTCGGACCAAACCCTTCAGTGGTTGGAGTTACAGGTGCATCCTCTGCTTTCACTGACTGTTTGATCCAGGTGTGGAAATCAAACGCTCCTCCATCAGCAGGTGACGATCCTCCTAATCCTTCTTCACTGGAGCGAGGTTATAAAAACACCCTTCTAGTGTCCAAACGCAGCCGGAGTTTCTGTCCAATCCACACTCTGAGTCTCCGCGTCCTCACAGATGTGGATGAACTGAGCAGACTCAACCGACACCGCGCACTCCAACGCCCCGGTTTATGCCCAGGCACGAAGTAACGCTATACTGTTCATGTATCAGCCATTCAGCGCTGAGGCCACGCCCACTCGCCACACCCTGACCTTTATGAAAAGCAGCTTTAATTCAGCCTCAAGTGTCTCCGCATAGAAAAGACCAAAAACCTGTCCCTACAGGCACTGGTGTCTCCACACAGCTGCATCATTTAACCCCCTGTTGTCCATCGATGCTTCCCTTTGTTAAAACTGTTAAAACCAGGGTGTCCAACATATGGCCCACGGCCCACCAAAGGGTCCAGTATGACCCCTAGTGCAAAAATTACACTGATGATATTAAACCTAAAGGGGGTCAAACTGGTTTTAGTTCCGGTTCCACATACAGAACAATGGAAAATAATAGCATAATAATCTATACATAATGACTATTAATTTTCTTCTTGGTTTAATGTGAAAAAGATATGATTAAGTTATGAAAATAATGCAGTAATGCATATGTGTAAATGCTAAACTGAGGCAGAATACTGTTAAAATTGCACTTTTGTTTTTTAAAGAAATTTAAGTTTTTTCAGGTTATTCACATGTTATTTGTTTGGATAGTTTGCAAATGTAAATGTTTTCATAATGTCATAATGTTTTCATTGATTAATATTATTTATTACTCTAAAGCAAATAGAGGCATTTGAAGTTGTCATTATTTCCAGGTTATTATGTTATTATTTTACTGGTCCGGCCCATTTGAGATCGGATCGGGCTGAATGTGGAACCTGAACTAAAATGAGTTTGTGTTAAAGCGAAACTGCATCGAGAAGTAAACACACATTCTCTTCCCAGGAAACAGATCCTTTAACCACTAATTCCTTTATAAAGACATGTGTTATTATCATATTTAATGTGCACCAGTAAAGACATGAGTTACATTTTTTAGACCTGTTCCCATCACTTTAATAAGCTGTCATTGTGTTTAATGGGGGAATTATAAGCTCACAGGTTCAGTATTAGTCACAGTCGGGTCCTCAGCCAAAGGTTTTAATGCAGATTTAATGAAAACAGCGTGAGAGGGGACGTGAAAACGGGTCAAAAGAGGGGATTTAAGGACTGAATGTGGCAAAAGTGTCACCTTATTAACTCTTGAACCCCTGATGTGTCTGTGGTGAACGTTCTGAATGTATGATTTATTTTACATATTCATAAAAATTCAACTGTTCCTTCAATAAGAAACATTTCCAATCGTGCTGATAGAATAGACCTTGTTCTTTCCATAGACATCTGAGCGTGCTCAGTACACCCCCCACCGCCTGTGGAATGGGGGTAAAACACACTCGATTCTTTTCAAAGTTGACAAACATTTTCTTTACCACTAAGAGAGGTTTAATGCACAGTTTGATGAATTAATTAAAATGTTTCAAATTTTGCTATTATTGTCACAACCATAAAGTCATTCTGATGTTGCACAGTTGTAAATATAGACTATATTCCAAATGAATCAAAAAATAAAAGTAGTATTAGTGGTAAAAGAAGAGTACTTTGTATTTTATGACACTGAACGTATTCATCTGTATAAACCAGTCAGGTTTTGCTGCACATTAATGACAATTATCACCGTTTTCTTTAGTGTAGTTCTGATATTTCTTTGTAGTTCGGTAAATGCACTGAATGTTGATTTATTCTCGACATATTCCATACAAACTAGTCCTGAGGAGCTTCTTAAACTGTCACATTTGACGCTTTTAGTCTATTTCTGTCCTAACAGGGCTGTGTAAATAGTAAAGAGGGTTAGGGGGTTTAGTTTTACAGTAACTTCTCCTTCTGTGTAATTAAATGTATGATAATGGAATCATTTTAATTAATTTCCCAGTGTGATCATGTTAATAGACGTGTCCATCCTGTACTGGAGGTGTTTGATATTGAACACAGTAACTTACACATGTGAATCAATGACGGTTAAACTCACTAGTGCTTGTGAATGACGGCGTTGAAGAGCTTGCCATCCCTCCAGCTGGTGGTGAAGTTGTCACAGCGGATGCCCTGGTATCCATCCGTCATCCTCTGAGACCACAGCAGCAGCTTCTCCTTGGCCGTCATGTCCTCGGACTGACCGTTGACCTGGATGTCTGAGATCTAAGATCGCGGAGAAAGACGCCATGTTAACGGAACAAAGGTCACCGATGGGTTAACCAATGATACTGAGGGAATGTGGAAGAAATTAGTCATTAGTGGAAACCAAAGGATGGTTTGATTCGACACCCAGAGTTAATTTTTTAAAGAAATGTTTGTCTCAGGTCAAATAAAATCTCCATCTTGACTCGTCTTTTACCGTTTTCCAGCGTTATAGGATATTATGTGACTAATGCTGCCTTCAGGTGCTGTCGGGAAGATGAACCGTTCCACTTGTGAGTTGAAATTACGAGTGCGTTGTGTTCTTTTTGTTGTCGTTGTGAAATGAAAAATGGCTGACTCACAATTAATTTTGCTACTTGGGTAAAACAGTTTTGGACATGTTAATTCATCTGCTACAGCATGTTTTTGTAAAAAAAAAATTTCTTCTACAACTCTGATTCATCTGTAAAACTCATGGAGTTTGATCAATGACAGTGGATGGACACACTTGGTTTATATGTGTTAAATAATACATAAAATGAACAAAAACAAATAAAAAATGAGCAAAATCCTAAGTTACATGGAAAAAAATTTGATAAAATGTAAATAAAAAAACCTATAAAATTAGCAACAAAATAAACAAAATTGACTAATTCAACAAAATAAGTAAGATAAAGAAAATAAGCCACAAAATGAACAAAATTATAATTAAAAGAAAATATGCAAGAAAATGAACAAAAACAATGAATTTTCGCAAATTGCGTACGTTATAAATGTGCAACATCCTAAGCTAACAGCAGCAGAACATTAATAAAAGCATCATTTATCACTGAATCCCTCATTGCTCTCCGCCATGTTGAAAAGGTCAAAGGTCAAAGGTTATTTTCATCTCGGCAACTCGTGGATCATAATTTTCCCCAGTTTTCCTGTAGAAAATACAACATGAGGGGGCGTTCATGTGCAATTTGTCATTAGTATTTACCACCCTTCCCTCAGCACCTGAAGGCAGCATTAGCTCATATGATGCATGATCCTTTCGCTCTGGTCTCATCTGGGAAAAACCTTTATAACTACGGCACCCGGATCGATTTTCAGTTTGGGAACGATGAGTCATGTTGGTGTTAGGTTTTCATCTTCAGCCTGTGTAGAAACTGATCGGAATCAATACTTGTGCATTTACTGCACACATAATCAGACTCAGCTTTATCATCCCCAGGTCTCGGTCTATGCAGCAAATATAGGATTAAAAGAATAAATCACAAATAGGAAAGAGCTAAAATAGACTAAAAACTACCATAACTTCCATTAAAATGGAATAAAACTAAACCCTAAGTATGTGCAGTGACGTACAGCAGCAGAAACAGCTTCAGATGCATGTACCGCAGACACATGGGTAGGACTAAAGGACAGACTATAAACTGTATTTGAGGGATTTAGAGTCACTATTTAAACCCTCAGTAAAACCTCCCATGTGTTTGTATTTCATTTGAGGTCATTTCTCCTGTAAATACATTCAGGATAATCATATTGTGGGATTTCATGCTTGATTAGATGATGAGAGGCAGAGTTTGCTCCGTCTTTGATGCTCCATGACTCACTTGGACCAAACTGTGGCTGTTTCTGAGTCTGGGAACTTTATGTCTACGGGGCACAATAACACCTAATATCACCCGGCCACACCTCTGTCGTCTTTATTTCCCTTGTTCAGCCTCGGCTTTGTAACTTTAACAATTTGATACGTGAGGGTGCGGTCCTGTTCAGTCCTGGCAGCTCTGGGCATGTGCAGGAAAAGCAGGGGTGTATGGGAAATGGACGGGAGCGGAGCATGTCAACACACCCTCCACCAGGGAGTGAGTCATCCACTATATGGACAAAAGTAATGGGACACGTTGAATCCAAGTGTTTCTTTTCTAACAGGGGTCTGGAATACAAAACAATAATGACTAATGTCAGAATATAGTTTTATATTGGGATCAATATCATTGCATTGGTTAGTTTGGTTTACATTGTTATCTTTGTTTCCAAAAATGGAGAAAAGAGCATCATAATGAGCAAAATACACACAAAAAAAGAAAGTAGATGGTTAGTTGTGGTAGAAAATTATTATTTAGTCAGAGCAGGAAAAATGTTTTCTAAATTTCGAGGTAGAACATTTAAAATCAGAGTCATGGATAAAAAAAACAAAAATGATAAAACAAAGATAACAATGTAAACCAAACTAACCAATGACATGATATTGATCCAATATAAAACTATATTCTAAAGTATGACCCAATACTACAGTGTTTTACTTCTTAGTCTACTCTAAAGCTCGACGGTACTTGCTAATACTTGACCTGTGTTAGTGTGTTACATTAGCTTCTTATGATTAGAATTTGAAATGAGAAGGGTTTCCAAGAGCAGACTCCGTTCTGATTGGATCCGAGGAGATGGGAAACGTCAGCTGATAGGTGCAGATCCCAGAGACAGAGGTGAGAGCGAGAATAATAAATGGAAACGTGACACTGACTGAGGTGGAGACCTGGAAGTGGAGGATGATGGTCCAGATTAACCCCAGGGTCAGTTTGGGGTTTCCGTCGGCGATGTCATCGTTCCTGATGTTGACCAGCTTCACCTACAGGAAAGGGAACAACAGTCCAAATAATAAACACATGCACACACACCATGGCAAAGTAGCAGGAAATATTAGTGGAACCATCGTCTATGTGTTTTAAAAGGTGAGGCTGCATCAGACAAACACAAACAATGAAAAGGATTTTTTGTTGTGAATTTAACAAGAAAAAAAAAACCCCAGAATAGAATAAAATAGAGCAGAATAGAACAGGATAGAATAGAACAGATTAGAAAACAACAGAATAGAATAGAATAGAATAGCCTTTATTGTCATTGTGCTATTCCAGTCATAAAATAAAAAAACAATATTGCAGCAAATAAGAATAGAACAAAATAGACTATGAAATTTAGCAAAAGTAAAATAAGAATAGAACTAAAAGCAGAATAAAATAAAATACAATTAAAATGAATAGACACAATATTTACAACATTAACAGTGTTTATATCTATGAAAGTCTATAAATATTGTATTTGTATCTGAATAAATATTGAACAAATATTCATTGTTATTGTAAGAACAGAGGTTTATTGCACGACTTATTGCACATAATTCACAATTTGACAGAGTTATTGTACAACGAACTAAATCATTGACAGTTTCCACACATCATGTCCTGCATGTGTGTCATTATTTTGCTTAAACATGTAGTTTTGACCTGGATGGAACTGAGCATGTGCAGAAGGAGCATGTGGGTTCAATGGAACAATACTGAGCACAGTTCAATGACTTAACACGGACTTTTAATGCAATAAACCACAAATGCAGTATATACTGATGGAAAAGCTGAAGTAAAGGCTGGACATTTACCTGCCGGTGTCGGAGGAAGTCAAGTGCTATCTGTACGTTCTGCAGTTTGTGGAATCGCATGCGTCCTTTCTCTCTGGGCTGTGGATGAAACAGAGGAAACATACATGTGATCAGATACAACATAAAGACCGGTCACAGGTGATCCATTTGGAGGAGGCATGTTGGTGCTGGCATCCAAAATGAAGAAATAAAAAGAAAGAATTGAACAAAAATGATGATATTCAGGGAGGACAGGTCAAACATGGACAATATAAACACAGTTATACGCTCTAGAAAGACTGGTCTGACTGTCTGATGCTAAATATTACAACGATAGAAAGAGAAATATGACAGAAATAAATAATATGACTATTACTGAATTAATTAGTCTTAGCTTTTAGAAACAAACAAATATAACCTCATGATAGTTAATGCATAGTCTCATAAGTATTACATAATCTGAAGGGAATGCAAAAAAAAAAAAGAAAAATGAGCAGAAAGTGAACAAATATATACAGGAAACTTCATGCAGCTTTGCAAAAATAAAGGCTGGTCGTTCAATAGCAAATGTCTGCAGATGAGAAATAAAAGTCAATGGACGTCTGTAACCGTGCAGAGCCAAACCAGCAGCAAAGCATGAGGAAATAATAATAATAATAATAATATTATTAATAATAATAATAATAGCAATAATAATAATAATAATAATAATAGGCCGACAGTAATATTAAACCCACTCACCAACCGAACGCTCCTCTCCCTCAGCTTTAGCAATGAAAGGAGAGGAAGAGAAGGAGATAGAGGAAAGGGAAAAGGAAGGAAGGAAGGAAGGAAGGAAGGAACCGAGGAGAAGAAGAAGAAGAAGAACAGTGTTTGAGATGAGTGAGGCCCAGAGGCCAAAGAGGAGGCAACATGTTAAGACTATGGAGGTTTTCAGATGAACGGAGCTGAAGCCATGAACGACAGCAGCGATGAAGCTCAACTCCAGGCAGGAAAACATACAGAGTGGAAATAAATAAAAGAGGACAGAAGCAAGGAACTGAGGAAACAGAGGAAAGGAATGTTTAACCCTGAGGAGTCTGAGAGGATGGTGTTCAACACTTTTGGTTTAGCCTTTGTGTTTCTCTTGTTTGGTCTCATTTTCATCAGTATAACTTCACCTGTGTGACTGTACCGTTGTGTTTTTACATTTGACATTATTTGTATTAACATACTAAACCTAAACTCACACAGACAACAGGAACTCCCAGTCGGGCAAAAAGTTTGATTTTTTTACTGTTTTTCACCAAAAACATGTTGAATTAACCATTTTTATAACTTAAAATGAACATTAAATTTAAAACTTCAAAAAAATAATTACAAATATAACAAATAATTTACAACTATTTACATGAAAATGCAGGTAATGCCTCAGGCGGTTTTAGGAAAACTATTTACAACTATTTATAACCATAATCTGGTCAATAAACAATTACAGCTATTACAACTATTATAACTATATACAACTACTACAACTACACACAACTATTATAACTATATACAACTATATTCAACTATATACTGCATATCTATATACAACTATTACACCTTTATACAACTATATACAACTATATATAAAACCAATCAGGTGTCACAGATAACACCTATCTGATTGGCTGATGTAGTCTCTCTTTTCCTCCTCATAATCCTGTTTTTTCCGTCTCTTCCTGAACCAAATGTGATGATAATATTGGTGTAAATTCTGTTTTTGTTGTGTATCATCAGTCTGGCCTTTCAACACCATTGACTTCACAGTTTTACTTTGACATCTGCACTGTAACACCAGTGTAAATGAAGACTCATCTAAAATCCGTTATGTTATTTGGACTCAGTGGTGCGTTCAGGGACTCCAAAGGGTTAAGTAGTTACAGGGGACGCAAAAGAAGAATAAAGAGTAAATAATGTGTAAAAGTTAAAGACACAGGACATTCTAGTACAGTTACAGGTTCAGCTCAGGTTAAGGCTTTGATTGACAGCTTGGATGCAGATGGTTACAGTTTGTTGCCACGGGGACAATATTCACGGTCGATTTAAGGTAAGAACTCCTGGTATAATTAGTTTGATTTAGAGAGTGGAAAATGACTGAGGCAAGAAAAAAAAAAAAAAGAGTTGAAGCTCAGGCCGATCCAAAACAAAGGTCAGAGGTCAAAGGTCAAAGGCTTACCAGTGTCTCCCCAGACAGGACCTCGAGCAGGGAGATGAGGTTGTGTCCATCTCGAAGGTCTTCGTACAGGTCTGTGACGTGGCGCTGGGCCTGATGGGAAACAGGAAACAGGAAGAGGTGGTTATGGGGTTGAAATGAGGCTAAATCCACTCAGTAGTTCATCCAATCATTTCACAGGTTTTTGCACAAAAGTGGCCGTTGTTTCGATGTTTTCAGAATAAATGATGTGACTTCATCTCAAACCCCTGTGACATTTCCCACATGACATGTCAGACGTTACCACAAGAATCAGGCTTTAGGTCGGTGAGGAGAAAAAGGTACACTATGTGGACAAAAGTATGTGGACACGTTGAATCCAGGTGTTTCTTTTCTAACAGGGGTCTGGGATACAAAACAATAATGACTAATGTCAGAATATAGTTTTATATTGGATCAATATCATGTCATTGGTTAGTTTGGTTTACATTGTTATCTTTGTTTCCAAAATGACTCAGAGGTGGTTTGGACTTCATTTCTCTCAACATTGATTTTATTTCTTTTTTTTTTTATCCATGACAATGATTTTAAATGTTCTACCTCTAAATTTATAAAATATTTTTCATGCTATATTTTACATGACTTTAAATAATAATTTCCATCTACTTTCATCACATCTCACTGAGGAAGAAAAAAAATTAAACTTTAAAGGAAATATTGATGTTTCTAAACTATATGGACATAAATATCGGGACACATCATGTCTACAGCTGTAAGATGTCCTATTGATGAGGACCGGACATAGAAACATCAATATTTCCATAAAGTTTAATGGAAGATTTTTCTTCCTCAGTGAGATGTGATGAAAGTAAATGGTTAGCAAAAAATAAAAATCAGTAAAATGAACAGAATAAGCAACAAAATGAACAAAAATGAGCAACACAAGCATTAAAAAATGAACTAATTGAAGAAAAGAGCATCATAATGAGAAAAATACACAAAAAAAGAAAGTAGAGGGTTAGTTGTGGTAGAAAATTATTATCTAGAGTCAGAATATTTTATAAATGTAGAGGTAGAACATTTAAAATCATAGTCATGGATAAAAAAACTAAATCAATGTTGATAGAAATGAGTTAAAAAAACCCATCTCTGAGTCATTTTGGAAACAAAGATAACAATGTAAACCAAACTATGATATTGATCCAATATAAAACTATATTCTGACATTAGTCATTATTGTTTTGTATCCCAGACCCCTGTTAGAAAAGAAACACCTGGATTCAACCTGTCCCATTACTTTTGTCCACATAGTGAACTTTCACCAAAGGCTTGGGCGTCTGATTTGCATTCTCTACTTTCCTGAGAGCTTTTTCTGCAGGAGTACAACTCTACACAGGTCAGGAATTCATCGCCGTAAGCAGCCAAGCCTGACACTGAGTAAAGATGCTAAGTGGAAGCTGTCATCTCTGACAAATGATACGTAGATGAAACGATCAGGAAAAAAAAGCATCTGTGTGGTGAGACGTGCCCTGGTGAACAGACACTCTGAGGAGAACTCCAAAAGGTGGCGTCAAAACTCACAACAGCATTATTCAGACGTGTGTTTTCTAAAGGAGGTGCATTCAGGTGACGGGAGGAGGGGCTATACAACAGACATGGGGGGGTGGGGCTCCATGCAGGAATACGAATGGCAGTGATTAAACGGGTTCTGCTGAATGTGCCGGTACCTACCTTTACCCACCAATGCTGAGGAGAGGAAGAGGATGGAGGATGAAGGACAGAAAACAGTAATGGGTGGAAAAGGAGGGCGGAGAAGATGAGAGGAATTAATTTAATGTGATATAAAGCAGGGATCAGACCGAGTCCATTTACATGACCATAAAAGTCCGATAACTGTTTTTAGAATTTTATAATCAGATCTTAAAAAATGCGATAATCGAACACCCTGGTTTAGACGCTCCAGTCCATTATCGGACTTATTTCAGAGTATGTACGTTCATTAACCATCTTTCTGCTGCACGTTTTTTTTTGTACATTATTCTTTGGTTGTTTTTTGAATTACCCTGTTGTGGGATCAATGACGTCTTAAAAAGTCTAAAGTCTCCAATAGTGACATAGAATCAAACTTCCTGTTATTGTCTTTCTCTCATGTTTGACTACGTAACTTCGATTTTCTATGATTTTAATTGTTTTTATACATGTGCGAACGTAAAAGAGCTAAATAAATGAGATTAACCTGTATACATGCAGGAGGATTAAGATAAGATAAGATAAGATAAGATAAGATAAGATAAGGAAGGATAAGATAATTTAAGATAAGATAAGTACAACTAAGGACTGACTACTGCTGTTTTCTGATTCAACAGATCAGATCATCCT
>JAPQRQ010000009.1:26598844-26618215 GCA_037367365.1 Apogon talboti
TCATTATTGTTTTGTATCCCAGACCCCTGTTAGAAAAGAAACACCTGGATTCAACCTGTCCACATACTTTTGTCCATGTGAAGGAAACTATCTTGTATCTAATGAATAAATGTATAAAAATACTCATTTAAGACCCCAGCAGTGGCTGGAATTCTGACAACACACAGACTAAACATTCCAGTAAGGCTCTGGGTGGTTTTCCTGATGATCCTGTTGGATATTGATCACTTTATGCAGGTCATTGATCGTCTTTTATTAAATTATTCTGCAAATACCAGGCGTGAGATAACAACAGACAATAACTGTTTTAACATTGTGTATTTAAAACAGTTCAAACAGACACTGAGGAGACGATAAAACCACTTCATATCTACAGTCATTACTCAGTTACAACAGGTCGACACCATAAACTGTTGTTTTAAACCATATAGACTTATTGACCGCGCCCACTAGTCACTCAACAGCTGTACATTATTATCTTCTATTGCATTATTATCTTCTATTGCATTCTTATCTTCTATTACATTCTTATCTCTCAGCTCCAGGTTCTCATGGTCTGAAGACCCGCCCTATCAGTGTTTACATCAGAGTCTGGAATGAAACCGCTCATTCATTTTACAGCAGCCAGAGGCAAATATCCATACATTCAGTTACTAAACATTCCACTGAGTCAGTCATTAAACATAATGAAGTTGTATATTCTTAGAATTCTAAGAAACTGTCAAATCTATTATAGCAGGTCATACATAAGCACAAACATTCTTCTATTATCCAACTACAACTTTACAATAATAAAACAGGAATAAAACAGTATCAGCTCAGGGTTTACTGTCCTGTGCCAAACCAATAATGTATTAAAGTCAATAATGTAATAAACTGGGGATTTTAAATGGAATAAATCCATAAACGTAATAACTTTCCAATAATATAATAACACTTTTGAGCTGATATTGTATTCATTTTTGCCCATTTTAAATGTAATAAAGACAGTTTTTGAGCCCATAACACAATAAATTTGCTAATAATGTAATGTTATTACGATGGTGGCCTAACATTAAAAAAATACATTGAAAATGTAATAAATGCATTGGATAATGTAGTAATAATACATAAATAGGACGTTATTTCTTGGAAGTAAAAATATTTTTGCAGTTTTAGTGCAGTTTGCTGATCAAAAACAGGTACAGCAGACGGCGTCGTCATCATATCCATTTATCAAAGATACAAACTCTGCAGCTCTCGCTCCTTAATTATGTCTCAAACATGAGAATATGAAATTATTTTATAGAAGTAAAGTTGAATATTCACGTGGGAACACCATGCATCCGTCACCTTTCTGCAAGTTAGACATTAATAATGTAAATCAGGGTTAAATCTTATCTCCCGTTTCACAGATCTCAGCTCTTATAGTAACAACCATGTGGTTTCACCATCGTGGGACAAACCTCCACACTGTTAAACTAACCCCCCCAGTCCACTGGTCAGATGTCTGCACTCACCTGCACAACACATCCTACTGTACAGAAACCTGCTCCAGTGTCCATACCAGCGCAGATAAGGCAGAAAATCCCCTGAATCCCCTAGGTCCACATCCCCTAGGTCCACATCCCCTAGGTCCACATCCCCTAGGTCCATATCCCCTAGGTCCACATCCCCTAGGTCCATATCCCCTGGGTCCACATCCCCCGGGTCCATATCCCCTGGGTCCATGTCCTCCTGGTCCACATCCCCTGAGTCCACATCCCCTGGGTCCTTATCCCCTGGGTCCATGTCCTCCTGGTCCACATCCCCCAGGTCCACATCCCCTGGGTCCATGTCCCCCTGGTCCACATCCCCTGGGTCCATATCCCCTGGGTCCACCTCCCCTCTGGCAGCCATTGGGATCCTGACACTAGTGGAAGTCTGGTAGATTTAACGGTGTGACTCCCAGCATGCACCAGGCAGTGAATGGAGGCTTAAAAAGGAAACCACTCTCTAACCGGTGAAAGCTGCCCCTCCCTGCCCCCACATGACTGGACAACACAACCATAACAGCAGTGATTCAACAGGATTTGCAGTTTGTCCTTGTGTTGATTAATTTATAGTCGATGCACTTTGAACTCGTCATCAAACTGGAGCGTCGATGGTTAATTACTTTCATTTTTCCGTGCTTTTACAACAGCTGTGTACTAACACACGCCTGTTATTAACTATAACACAAGTCACAGATGGTTCTTTGTCATAAACACACAGTTCAATCACCTGGGCATCAGCATATTTGACACGTTTCTACAGTTTCACATGTAAACAAATGTGGAAAAGTATATTTAAGACAACATTCTGGCCCTTTTCATTTAGCCGTTCTATTTCTCATTATGAAACTGTGTCCTTTGCCTTGTCTGGTCTCATTTTCATCAATAAAACTTCACCTGTGACTGTACAGTAATTTTTTTTTCCATTTGACATGTTGTATTAACACACTGAACCTAAAATCACACACAAACATGAAATCCTAGTAGGAAAAAAGTTAGATTCTTTACTGTTTTTCATCAAAAACATGTTGAACGAGTCATTTTTATAACATAAGAGGAACATATAAATTGGAAACTTCAAAAAAGTTACTACAAATTTAGCAATTAATAAAGTTATATACAACTATTTACATAAAAATGCAGGTAATGCCTATTTACAACTATTTATAACAATAACATGGTGTCACAATATAAACAAACATGTTATAAATATAAATATAAATAAACCATTTATACAACTCATAAAACTATATTCAACTATATATAAAAACCAATCAGGTGTCACATAACACCCATCTGATTGGTTGATGTAGTTTCTCTTTTCCACCTTATAATCCTGTTTTTTCCGTCTCTTCCTGAACTAAACGTGATGATAATATTGGTGGAAATTCTGTTTTTATTGTGTATCATCAGTCTGGTTTTTCTCATCCTTTCTACACCATTGACTTCACAGTTTTACTTTAACATCTGTACTTTAACACCAGTGTAAATGAAGACTCAGCGAGACTCCATCTGCTGATACGTCGCCTTAAATCATTTATGTTATTTGGACGCAATGGTGCGTTCAGGGACTCCTAGATGTGGCTGTAATTATGGGTGTAAATGATTTTTCAGTAGAAGTTGTATGGAGGAAGAAAACTTTAGAGTCAGAAGGTAATTTATCCCTGTTCATTGGGGGTTTAAAGGAGAATTTTAAGCTACATTTTGTCTCACCTCTAATTTGCTGAGTAATTGTTTTGTATTACTCATGCCTCCTGGATGTTGTCTCAACATCAAACACAACAAATGTGTCTCAATCCCCGACAACAAGTGGCTGTAAAGGCCAACGGAGCGACGCACACCCACCGCCGCCACTCAACCCCCGGATGTGGTGATTTACGACGACCACAGCTGATCTCAGGTCAAAAGCAAAAGGTAAAGCGACCTAAATATGCAGCGTTCTCTTCTTACAGGATGCTGACCTTTGACCCCAGGAGCCCCTCTGATCTGCTCACATGGTGTACGGACAGTGAACGGTGGTGTCAGCGCTTGGATTCTTCTTCCAGGAAACACTCTATTAGATCCACAACACCCTCATAACCAGATGTGCAGAATTTGCGCTGTTGTGTTTCTCATACAGGTTGGTTTTTGTTGTTTGTTTGTTTTTGTTTTTTACATTTTTTTGTATTTCATCAACTTGAGCCATAAACACAAATAAAAAAACTCAATAAGTGTCATATTTTTAACCCTTTAAATGCCATGTTTGTAATGTAAACAAACTATATTTTTATGCAAAAATAAATAAATAAATAACTTCTATATCCTCCACAGACACATGCATGTTGTATATTTATACAGTAAACTGCTGATGTCATTATATATGTTAAATGAGGGCTGTGAAATCCTAAGTGGGGGTCACCAGGGGTAGAAATAAACATCCAGCCCAGGACCGGATGTGTTTCCATGGCCCCGGAGCTGCTCATAAATAAAACCGACCCTAAACCAGGGACCTAAATGTTCCCTGAGTGGCTTTTTCTGTGGGTTTGTTGAGCGTTCCCAGAGGACTGTTGAACAATCTCCAAACCCCCTTCAGGTTCCTCTGAGTCACCGTTGGTGAAGTGACTCATGCCTCCTGGTTGGAGGAGACCCAGGCTGGTTCTTACAAAATCACATGGAAAAACTAAACGCACTCTGATGCACAGTAAGTGGAGATGTGGACGTTTCCAGGAAGGACACTGGCTTTTCCACGGGCCGGTCCAGAACCACAGAACCCACAGAACCCACACCAGGGTCCTGCTGTAGCCTCTAAGGCAGCGTTTGTTTGGCTGCACATGTCATTAAACGGCACTGGTGGCTTTAACGTGTCAAACCGGAATAGTTTACAAGGGAAAGTGAAAAACTGACCCCACACATTCTCTTGTTTGAGCTTCTTTCACACAAACACGAGGACACTTCCTTCAGCCGACAACACAAGCACCTGTTCAACCAGTTGCACCTAAGAACACCTGCTGTGAAAGTTCTTCAAATTTAATTAACCCTCAAAAGCACGAGTGTCTGGACCGTCCACTCGTCCATAAATGGATCAAAAATGTGTTAAAATCAATGTGTTTTTATGACACTTTTGTCTTTTTGTAATAATTACAAAAAGTACAATTATATCAGATCGATAAAAGGTAAGTTTAATATTAAAATGGCATGGTGTCAAAGACATGTTTTGGAGGAATAACTGGAATATGAAATACAACTTTTTATTACAAAGATATTACAATAAAACAACCTCACCGGGTTACTTTGACCCACTTGTGCGTCTGAGGGTTAAGGGAGAATTCCACCGTCTGTTTTTCACGTTGGGAAAACCCCCGTTTATCTAAACCACCTTTCACTCAACATCCTTGTAATGTCAACATGCATGAAGCCTCTATTACACCTGAATTACAAAGTGTGAATTTAAGTTGAGAAACGTCTGCAACTTTATATCCCGCCGGGCCCCTGAGGGCCGACACGCCAATTTTGGCAGCTTGAGCAAGAGAAAACAAACACAGATGAAAGGTCAAAGTTCGGGGGGAGAATGCCGAGTGATGCACCTCGTGTGCCTGACGGGGTATTTAGAGGCGACCGGGCCACGCTCTCTAACTCATAACCTTTCAGCTGATCAGATTCCAAATCGGTCGAAGGAGACGTTCTCTGTTCTCTGCACGAACCGGACCGTTGGACGCCGAATCCCCAGAGAAAGTGAGCGGACGGAGGACGGATGCCAGCGAATGGGGGACAGTTAAGACCAGAAAGCCCCATGACGGGCCTGGACTGAACAGAACAGATCAGTGAGGATGACAGACGAATTTAACCCTGTCTCAAATCATAAAGCACTGACTGATAGAACATTCAGAACCAAAGGTCACGACCTGGGAGAGGGGACAGGGAGGGGAAGACATGAGGACGTCCATCAAAGTTAATTTAAAGGTCGGAAGAAAAATGTTACATACGACACATGTGACTGATCAGTAAGTGTTTTAAGGAGGAAAAAAAAGGAAAAGAAGAAAAAGAAATAAGAAAAAGAGGGAAAAGAGCAGAAATTAGAGCAAAAAGAAGAAATAAGAAGAAAAAGACGAAAGCAGAAGTGTTTATCCAATGAAAAACCTCATTCCCATTTACCATCACTGGTTTCCACCCTTTTCTATAGATGACATTCAGATACCAGGCTTAGTTTCTTAAAACTAGACGACTCAGTCACATTTTCTTCCCTTTAGCGTCACATGAACAAGAAGATCTGATAATAATAATAATAATAATAATAATAAGTACAATAGATTGATTCCTTTATTAACGCTCATATTTAGCTCTAATATCCTGAATTTCCTGTCTGACCGACATGCCTATTGTGTCTTTTCATTTCCAGAGTGTACTCAGCTGCATGTTCAGTGCATCAGCGCTTTCATGGAGTCATTAAACGGCTTCTGTTGAACTGTAAATAAAGACATGGAGTTGGAGGACGGTTGGTTCAAAGGCTGGCAGTGGTTTTGGACTGGGAGCGTCTCCAACCTGGCAGGTGTTAAAGTAGAACCAGTAAAATAGTAGTTCAGTCAACGCCAGGACACCGCAACACGCACGGCGGCGTCACCAAACACGCCACGGCCACGCGCATACGCCTATATTAACGACAGTCACCATTTGCCTCTGGAGTAAAACACATTCACTGGACGTCGGGGATGGGCGGAGTCTAATCTGTCTTTCCTCTGTGACATGTATCAGGCTCTGACACTGTTAATCCGCGACAGAACAGACACTTCAATCAGCAGGATTTAACATAACAGTGGATCCGACAGAGACGAGGCAGAGGGATCTGGTCCTGGTCACATCCCAGTGGACCGGGTCTGGCAGGATTCAAGGTTACGCAGGAATGGGACTAATGCTGCTATGAGGCGTTAGCGTCAGCAATATGACCTGTCAGCGCCAACGCGTCAAAAACAACTGAATAATAACATTAAAACAGGCTTTAACCCTATGAGGACTACCTTTAGAACAGGAGTGGATTAGCTGTTTTAGTATTTTAAGTGTCAATTCTTCTTCTGTTTCAGGAACAACTTTCAATATCTGTCCATTAATTAACATTATTATATGTAATGAATGCTTTAAGCAGTGTGTTACAGTAAAAAATAAAAAACAGACTTGACATTTTTCATAATGAAGCTTTATGGGATTATAGAAATAAACTTTCAACTATTTTCCATGTGTTCATCCACTGTAGTTTGTCCAGATCATTGTGTGTCCATGTTGTCCTTCTTTTTGGTTCTTTCTAGTTCATGTTGATCCTGTGTGATAGTATGTGTTCACTTTGTGTGTAGTTGTAGACAGAGCCCCTCATTTCACTGACAAAAACATCCATCATCTGATTCACTGCATCTGGATAGATCTGTGTATATATACAGTGTAAATACAGTGTATGTGTATGTGTATATATATATATATATATATATATATATATACACATACACAAATGTACAGACATTTATCGAATATTTACAACTGAAACACAACTATCAATCAACTATAAGAATTGAAAAATACTGAAAAAAACTGAAAAAAGGCGAAAAAACAGCAATACTCAACAAAAACACACTGGACGACCACTCCAAAACACCACTATCACTAGTGATAGGTTTTCTTGTGATCAGACAAGTTGAGATGCGTAAAGCTGTTTTTACCTGCTGACAGTTTCGGCTGTAACTTCAGCCTTCTTCAGAGCTGTCAAATGCTTCCTGGTGAAGAAAACCTATCACTAACTATTGGAAAGAAGACAAATGAACATAATCAATCTAAGACTATCACTAGTATATACAACTATTTACAAGAATTCACTGCTAAAATGCTGCTAAAAGTCATAAAAATCTTCCATCTCTCTCTCACCAACTGCACTCTGCTGCTCTCTGCTCCGCCCACTTCCACCCCTCCCCCTCAGCCAATGCAGACCTCCACCCTAATGTGTTATAGACCAATAGAAAGAACCCAATCTCAGCTAAAAGATGTTTTATTTTATCAATAGTGCTAACAGTTCAGGAGTTATGGTCATTTAAACGACAGTGCATGCAAAATTGCGGCGCCGGAGACACAATTGTCTTAAAAGGGTTAACACCATCTTACATTTAACTTCTTTAACAGTTTTAGCATCTAAAGCCCCCTTTTCTACCTCTCAGACCCCTTTAATCTAATGCATTCTGCAGCTCTTACCTTGCCTCTTTTTTTTTGTCAGGCTCCAGAACACAATCAGAGTGACTAAATGGCCCAAAACCACCAGGGCGGGGAGAGTGGGAGCTGGGGGACTTACAGGCATTTGTTAGGACGGAGGACTAAGGTGGAGGGATGAGGGGACAAGCCTGGGCAGTGGTGACAGGTGGGCCTGGGGGAGGAGGAGGGCCGGGGTGGGCGTGGCAGGAGTGCTTTAAAAAAGGACGCCCAGAGCTGGAATTCCTGCTGTTTTCCCCACCCTGAAGCTATTACTGCCATCAGAGTCCTTCTAGTCTGCTCCCCAGGACGGCTCAGCTGTTTTTTACAGCTGTGGACGGACATGGATCAGACTTTTCTACAGTTCTTTAAGACACACCCGGGACATAAAAGCGCTTCATTAATAAAAAAGATCTTGTTTTGCTGCTTATCTGATGCTCTGACTCATGCATCTTGGAACAACTACAGCGTTTAGCTGTGGGCGAGATGGGATGGGCGAGGCTTCCTACTGATTCTGGAGAAAGGTGAAGCAATGTTACGCATTACTAAGGAATGCCTATAAGGCCTATCATCATGTTTATCACTTCTATCAACAGTGCTGGAAGTTTGTGGTATCAGTGAACAAACATGGGTGTCAATAAAGTCTGGACACATAGGAAATGACATTAACTACACAGATATTCTTACCTCCACAGACTGAGAATGGCTTTGTTGAAAGAAGAAAGAATGGAACTGGTGCTTCTCAGTGGACGTGAAGAATGGTCATTATTATTCCAATTGAATGTCTCTAGACTTTAGGGACACCCTGTACTACAAGTCCTGAAGGATTTAAAGTATTAAAGAAGAAATCTGTAACTGAAAAATAACAACAATGGGCTCGTCGTAGCAGATGACAACAGGTGGTGGTGGTAAAAATTCCAAAAATCCACAACGCTTTACACAAGGCTGCTTTAAAATACGACACTCATCTTGTTAGTGTCCATCATACTAACAGGACAGACACTTCCTAAACTTTGGGAAGGGGGGGGCCAGGTGACGACATTTGCTTCCCCCCTTTGCCATCCACATACCAACAAATAATGGAAAATATCAAGAGCAGCCAGCGTTCTCATAATTCAGGTCAGTCTGGTGGACGGGTTTAAATATGGAATAGAATCTGTGCTACAACTGACGCTCCTGAAATGTGAACATGTGGACTTGCGTGACATTTGTGTCGAAAACACAACAAGACTTCACACAGTGTATTCGCCAAACAGACAGCGAGAAGACAGACAGACGGACGGACGGACGGACGGACACAGCCACGCCACGGTCAACCTACCAGGTATGATCTTCATCTAACAGGGTGTACAGGAGGAAGAGGAGGACGAGGGCGATGACAACCAGAGCTGGACTAAACAGAGACGTGGCATGGACAGGAGACACTCCTGTTTGTTCGCTCTAACTGTCTTGTTTCTCTCGTGTTGACTTTTGACGGGCTGTGCCTGCTGCTGGGATCCGTCAGCCTGTTCAACAGTGGCCAGGGGAGGAGGGACGACACGCCAAGCCTGCGGGGTGAGGGGGTGGGGGGGGTTGAGGGGCAAGGGGTGGGTGGTTGAGGGGAGCTGACTGGGGGTTATAAATATCCACCAGAGCCAGATGATCACACAGTGTCACAGTTAGAAACTGATGGAAGCGCTCTGGCGGGACACTTGGCTACACTCGCTCCCTAGAGACGCACAAACACCAGCAGACCCCGCCCCCTTCACCTCCACCAGCCACTGCCGCTTTGAGGACGATGATGGGGGCAGGTTTAATCAGCAACATTAAGTCACAGCTCTTAAACTGATAACAGATCTCCAAGTGTCCTGAGTATAAGTGAACTTATGATTGTATTGTATTTAATATTGTCAACATGATTAACCCTTAAAGAGCCAAACAGCTGCTGGCAACCAACAACCATCTACTGATCTAAACTGTTTAATACCTGTTGATCCACAAATCCTATCAATGCATGTAAATAATTTATGTAAAATGCAGTTATTCATTTTTTCATGGTCATCAGTTATGACCCATTTGGACATTCACAGGCTCCGTAGTTACCATGGAAACATGTCATCTTCTACAACATTGATTCACCAATAAAACCCATGGAGTTGGATCAATGACAGTGGATGGACACACTTGTTTTTACATTCAGTTATTGACATCTTTGCTGAAAAAGTCACTTTTCTTCAGTTGTATCTGTTCTGAAATAATAACAGTTGAATTTGAAGGCTTTGGGGTGCCTCAGGGTCCCATTCTGGATCCTGTTTTCTTTGTATATGTTGCCCCTGGGTTCCAGTTTTCTCTGTTTTGTCTGTTTTGATGTTGTGATCATTTATGAACATCTACATGATCAGTGAATTAAATATAGGGAAATACATGGTTTAGACTGAAAAAACTCTACATAAAAAGGATATATAATATTACAGTAAATGGTCAGAAATCACTTTAGAAAGGTTAAATATAGAGAAAAATAATTTGGGAACTGTCATAAAAGTATCTCTGGGTGTTTATGGGTTAAGTCGACTATGACATAAAACAATACCATTTCCTAACACTGAATAATGACTCCAGACTCTCTGTAGTGCATCAATCTTGTTTAAGAGTCTCTTCTCAGTGGCATTTACAATGTAAACGAGACGGCCATATGGGAAAAAGCACTGGCAGTAGCATTAAATGGACAAAAATAGCAACAAAGCTAAGAGTTGAAAACTGAGAGCCAATACTGATGGGATATTTACTGAACCAAATTGCCTCAGACATAGTTTAGTGATGGACAGTCAGTAAGTCTGGAGCTTTAGACCCTCGGCGCTCATCCACCAGTGCGTTTGGGATCACAACTTCGCATAACATTTTCTAAACATAGTACATTTTAATATATGCGTATGTCATTGTGAATTGCAGCGCTGACAAGTGGAACCGTTTCCACTCAGTGTCTCGAGAGCAGAGCTGGGATGTTGCTCTCAGATGGACCACGGACCCTATAGATGGATGGCAGAATGAGGGCAGCTATACTGAGAAACCATGTGGGGGCTTTACAGAGGATCGCTGGGAATTCCTCCACTGACATCCTCGTGCGCCTTCATGAACTCCTGACCTAAACGGTACCTCATGCTCTTATCATTCATGTTAGATTACATTAGAAACTATTCTAATCATGCGTCCAGAGGGACATTCCTCATCTCAGTCCACGGTTGTAGAATGTGGACAGGCTGCCTTCCAACCTCTACTATCTCTGACTTATCTCCAAAAACCAGGTGTGGGGGCGTCCTTTGAGGAAAATCACTGAAGCATAAGTGCGTGCGGATAACTCTAACCTGAAGATTTTGATCATGATCAAGTTTAGCTTCTCATCTGTTTTTCAGAAGGATTGTACAGGTTGGGTCATAATATACAAAAAAAATATCAAGGCTGTCCAAGAAGTTTCAGATAATATTCATCTTAATTGGCCCGAGTGCCAGTTTAATTAACGAATTATCCAGAATGCATTGCATTATGGGTTGTTTGTGGCATTAATGGTCCATGACTAGTGAGTTTATAGTGATTCTTTAGCGTCTTGTCACAGTAACCGTTGCGTTAACCTGGGGATTTTGTGATGATAATAAAGAAATAATGACTTTTGAAGAGTTAATGTTAATCAATGTGGCCTCTGAATTCTGACGTTTCATGATTCTGATTTACATCAATACTTAAAACACAGTTTGGGATAGTAAAAGTCCGATGGGAAAGTGTGGAGTCCTTTTCTACTTCAAAATCAATAAGCAGATATGTGTTTCTTTTAGTTGCTGTCAAGACAAAATGATGCAGTTTCCAGTCAAATACCAACACTACTGTTTGTGGCGTCCAACCAGGGCACGGGTGTCAAACTCATTTTAGTTCATTGGCCACATTCAAATCAGATCTCAAATCAGTAACAGTGAAAAAAGTTAAATTAAATGATGAAAATGTTGACATCTACAAAGTATCCTTTAAAAAACGGGAATAACATGGACAATCACGAACAACCTGAAATTTCTTGAGAAAAATAAGTTACATTTTCACAGATTTATGCTTCCGTGTACCATTCATACATGTGCATTACAACTAACAGATCACAGCGGATCTAAACATGCACAAAACATTTCATGTTGTTCATATTTGTTCAGGTTATTCACTTATTATGACAGGATAGTTTATAAATGTAAATCTTTTCATGTAATTTTACACTAAAACAACATGAAAAAATTGGTAGTATAGTCTTTATTTATAGGTTATCATAGTATAATATTTTACTGGTCTGACCCACTTTAGATAGACTTGGGCTGAATGTGGAACCTGAACTATAATGACTTTGACACCATCGACTGTTAATATCTTCTACTAATTCACCCCACAGCCAGAGTGGACCATTTGACGGGCCGGTTTTGGCCCATGGGTCATATGTCTGACACCCCTGAACTAGGGGAAAACTTTTGTTACAAGAGGTGACAACTGTGATTCAGTTTACGGATCGTGAATCTACGTCACAAACTCGTCATATGATCCTTTGGCCAGATCATCCATCCATACTCTACAGATTATTAGACAAGAAACTCACAAACCAGCCACTCTTCCATCGTCACTATGTCTTTGTTAGAACCACAGTGGTGTTACTCAGCCGCTGGAACCGGCCCAACATGTACCCTGGGAAATGACTAACATCATAACCATTTTGGCCAAACCCTCAATATCTTCCACATGCTATCGATCTGTGTTCCAGGGACCGCCTAAAGTCTACCGTTATCCTGAATCTGCATCACGGTCCAGCCTCTACGCATTATGCTGCGACAGCCTCCTATTAAACCTGATATGATTAAACTGTGCTCGCCAACTCGGTAGTTCACACCGGCATCTAAAACTCTAGCGTTGGAAGATCACACATAGCCGACTCGAGGGACAGGATTATGTTTTAGTCGCTGGTTGCATTATTTGCTTCATGAGCCTTACATGTGGATCGATTTTATTTAAAGAGTATTATTTCAATATTATAAAAGTAAATAGGTGATGTTTATTTTGGTTTGGGTTTTCTTCTTCTATTTCAGCCTGACTGGTTACCCTCATATTTATAGCCCTGGTTTAGTCTTTTGTATCAACATGTATTTCTTGGCAAAACGTCTGCTGAATGCAGCAACATCTCAATTTATAAAAGGCAGACTGTTGCGTTCTTGTGCTTATGACGGCCCATTAAAAGTATTAGAAGTGATTTCACAAGTGGAGTCAGCAGTAAAAGATAGGGCACGGCAGCTAAGGTCGTTTACTTTGTTTTGAGCAAAACATTAGAGGCGTCCAGGAGTTGAAGCAGAAAACAGATCGACGACAGACTACTGATAGATAGCATGACTTTCAGCATTTATACAGTATTTGTGCTCCGTTTTTCAGCTCAAAAAAGGTCAGACATTGTAATTCAGGCATTTGAGGACAGCCTGTGTGAGTCACAACATCAAAATTATGTACAACTGTAATGAAAGGCAGTGAGCTGCAGAAGGCTGAAGCTGTTCATTTAAGCCATCACACAAGTATGCAACGGGCATTGGTTGGCAGATGAAAACACAGAGGAGCTCAGTGGCATGTCTGGGATGCGATTTAGGCTAATTGCTCCTGGTGCCATGTGTGGGCAGTGTTTAAGCCTTTCCCAAACATGTCCAGCAAAGTCTTTGTTACAGCGTTGGTACAGAATGACCCATTCAATGGAAATTAAATGTAAAACAGATCATTTGTGTTTGCTCCTGGTAGATTCTGCTGGTATCTGTGAATTGGCTTAACCCTTTAAAACCATTTGTATCATATGTGCTACGCCAGGTTCTGAGACCTTTGTCTAATCTACAAGATCAATACTTTCCTTAAAGACCCGTTGTATTTGACCCGATATGCGTTTTCTGCGTCCTGTTGGATTATCATCCCACTGCAGCCAGTGGAAAGGCTTTTTTTTGTCTTTTTCAACATGGCCACTATCATTAAATCATCCAACACGGGAAAGTCTTAAGAACATTTATATTGTTATTTTATTTAAATAAGTACTTCATGCACTGAAACAATGCGTAGTTACTTGATAATTGATTCGTTATAGTAGTTAAATTGTGTTAAATATGTGTGTATCATATTTGATACTGCAGGTACATAAGGTACTTTATAAAAATGCTCAGTGTATCAAATGTGAAACAAAAATATATCATAAACAAAATGATATGGTAAAATGTCTTGCTTGGATTTTATTAAAAGTTCTAATAAAGATCTCAATTCCATTTTTATGGGTCCGGTTTTACAGGGTTAAGAGTCTAGTTTAGATCAGCTCTAAATGTCATTAGATAACTTTTGATATGATGTGGTGGTAATTAAATAAAATTTGATTGATTGATATTAAACATGCATTTGTCAGTTTCTCAGTTATCTTTGATCAACTTGCTAGAGGGTGATTAGAGAATAAACAAATAAAATGCCACACCTATCAAAGTGATAACATAAAAGTATCTGTATAAACCCACGGGATATCTGTATAGAACAGGGATGGGCAAACTGTGGCTCCGGGGCCTCATTTGGCTCTTGGGTCCTTTTCAAGTGGCTCCATGAGACTTGTCAAAAAACATATCGTTACCTTATAGCATAATTGCCTGAGTCATATTTTTGGGCAAATATGACTCAGGCAATTATGCTATGAGGCTAACGATATGGAAATGGATAACACTCTTTATTTTTTCCACATATAGAAATAGACGTAGTAGTGATAGTAAAAGTAGACTACTTTTTATTTTACTGCACATTTGTTACTTTATTTCTTTATTATTATTATTACTGTTGTTCTTATTCTTATTATAATAATTATTATTATCTTTTTATTTTTCCATGGTAGTAGATACAGTACATACTGTCTTCTGCAGCTGGACATTTGAAATTCCCCTTTGGGAGATGAATAAAGTATATCTTATTTTATGACACTAAAGGTGTTCATCTGTATTCTCCTTTGCAAAGAAAGCCTTCATATACCAGTCAATATTCCCTGCACAACACAATAATGTCAAATTTCACCGTTTTCTTTAGTGTGGTTTTGTAAATTTACAGAAACTTTGATTTATTCTCAAAATATTCCACACAAATTCTAAAGAGCTCCTTAAACAGTCGCCACTTTAAGGTATTTTGGCTTGAGACAGTTTTTTTTTAAAATTTCTGTCCTAAAATTGCTCTTTAGATAGTAAACATTGCCAACTCATGGTCTACAACATCATTCACTGTATCTGTAACAAACACAGAAGGAAATCACTGCATTCCAACATGTACTGTTTCACTGTCAGGCATATTTTTCCATTTAAACACATAAAATGTTTCAATAAGGCCCTTTGGACCGTTGGTGTAAGCAGCAGAACAATGGAAGTCAATGGACAGTAGATGTCAGCAGTGGGTCAGTAAACACTGGTCATCTGACGTCCATGTGAGATAACATCACTCATAAGGCATCGACTTCACATTAAAAAAAACTACAATTAATCCAAAATGAATGAAATTAATAACAGTCACAACATTTGAAGGCTTTATAGATGCTGAATGGATATGAATCCCTCTCTGTTTCTGATTACTTGCATGTGTAGACTGTACATTTGGATCATAAATAAGGATTTTAAGTGACTGTAAAAGATTTAGTGTCTTGATGAGCACCGCAGATTGGACGGAGATCGCAGTCTGCTAATTGAATCCAGATCTGCCGTCACGTGTGGAACCAAACAAACACACCCATAGAGCTGTGAGCAAACCATTCCAACTTCCTGAGTCTTTGTCCGTTGCTCACACCCACAGCAGACAACGCCCATGTCAAATCCTGCTACACAACCAACACAAAGGTACATGAAGACCAAAAATCACACTCTGTTTTAGTTCAGAAAGTTGTGAAATTTTAGGCACGAGCAGGAATTCACATGAAGAGTCACATGGACGTAGGGTTGTACATGAGTTTCACTTCACCACCACAACAGACAACACATTTTTTGGATTATCTGCAACTGTTTTCCACCTCTAACTGAAGAGCGCAGCTTCCATATCTATTATCACCTCGACTGCACAACCTCTACATCCCATACATACCATTACATAATGGAATGGAAAGGCCATGTTTTTTCTCACATGCGAGACAGATGAGATAAAGAGAACGGTGCCAAGAACAGTCGAACTGGAGCAAAGAGGAGAGCGACTCCCAAAAGCACCACACCTCCTCTGACTTAATCTGGCTTTAACTCACACTCCACTGCCTCTGAGGGAACAGGCGAGGTCGAATCTCAGCAAACAGCCCCACCTTATTGGAAAGACTACAGGTCTGCATACTCTCACATGATAAACACTCAGAGATGGATCCACAGCAGATACTGTTTTCACTCAAACTCTGGGCATGGTTGGGTTCATTGGCACATACATCTGGAAATCCCCACTCAGACAATGTGGATTTTTTGATGTAATTCGCCACTGCTGCAGTAAACATCTTGTAAAATTACAGGTTAAGGTTTGTTAGTATTTAGTAATGTTGGGGCGTATTCTCATTTATTTTATAGTTTGACTTTAATATGACTCTCACTTGTGAAAAAAGAGGAATCTATGTCATAATGCCTGTGTGAAAACTGACTCGAACACACTACAGGGTGTGTGCTGTAGTGTTACTGATACCATCTATTTTAACACACACATAATTAGATCACAGTAAGATCCCAATGGACTCTTCTCACCATCCCACTGAAACTCATCCTAAAGACTGTGGAGTCCACACCATGAAGCCTGGGCTCTGTAATCTGCATGATCTAAACTGTAATCACACACCCCAAATAATAGTTTGGAGAGAAGTCATCAGAGAATTACAGTAGAAATACATTTAGCATGTGAAAGTATGAAGCAACAATAGAGCCATCATCAAGCACCCAAAGACCTCCCACACCTCAAAGAAAAGGTGACGCAATGACATCACATGCACAGGCAAAGCAGGCAGGGCATGAAGCAGGTTAAGGGACAACCCTTCAAACCAACCTTCCACAAAGTTGGGCCAGGTCTTCTCCTCCGGCTCCTCCAGTGAGTGGTCCCAGTCGGCTTCAGGTGATGCCCCGTGCACCCCGGGCCCCGCCGCCCCCGATAAAAGTGCACGCTCAATGGCAATGGCCTCCAAAACATCCAGGTCCAGCTCCTCTCCTTCAGCCTCAGTGGGTGCAGGTGTAGGGGGGGGCTGTCCCAGAGTTCCGTCAGGATTAATAACCTGCTTCACCTCAATTATCTCCTCCACAACTACTATTTTCTTCCTCATGTTGGCCTCGTCTGTTTCAGAGCTGGGCTCACAGGTGTCCACAAGGTGAGGCCGGCCGGTGGCGGGTGTGTCAGTGCCAGAGGGTGTGTCCTCCTCAGAGTCCTTCTTCTTCTCTTCCTCCTGTTTGGAGGCCTCAGAAACAGAAAGCCTTTTGTGTGTCTGTGCTGCCCGAGTGGCCGAGTGTTGTGCAACACTGGGAGGCTCCGGCTGCGGGAGGGGGTTGGCCTGAGCCTGAGCTACAGCTGCCTCTGCTCTGACTGCTGCTGCTGACACTGACGCTAATTCTCCGGCTGCGAGTGCTTCCCTCGCACTGGAGGATGTTTTTGGTTTCGGAACCTCCCGCTTGATTTTTTCTGCAAAGCCCAGCGCTGGCTCCACCTCTCTTTTGTCTGCTGGGGCCTCACTGAGCACAGCTGCTGCCTGCATAATTTCCTCACTGCACATTCTTTCAGGACTCATCTTTGGAGAAACATTGGTGTCTGTCGGCTCACAGGTCACAACAGGACTGTCTTTGGATGCATCCTTGGGCAGTTTTGTGACCTCGGTAGACGGCAGGGCATCTGCTTTAGACTTTATGTTGACGGGCTCTGATACTGAGGCCTGGCCTTGCCTTTTGCCCTTCCCTTTCTTCTTAGACTTGGAGCATTCCTCCACAGCTTTTCCTGTGTTCACAGAGGATTTAGACTCCACTGTTTCTGTCAGAGCTGCAGGAGTTTTTTCTTCAAGTTGTAAACTTTCATTTATGACCTCAACCTTAGTTATTTTCTGCACAGTCACAGTTTCCACCTTAGAGACAGTGTTTTCTTTCGTCAGAGTTGAAACTGACTGGTCCTCTGGGCAGGTTTCCTGCAGGCTGATTTTGCTGACTTTGTGTTCCTCAATATTCTCTATTGGTTGTGTATTATCCTGAAGCTCCACTAGGGGCACTGTAGCGCTCTGAGAGAGAGACTGTTCAGGGATTTCCTTTATTGGCTTCTCACTTTCTGTAGAAATTTGCTCCCCATTAATATCAGTTTTATCTTCAGCCTTGTTCTTCTCTGCAGACACTGGCCTTATACTGGCAGCAGGTGGTTGGACAACTTTTTCCTCCTCATGACGTTTTTCTTTAATAGTTTCTTCTTTCTCCGCCTTTGTAACTGGTGGATTCTCAGCAGTGACATTCTTGGATATCTCACCTGGAGATTTCTTTTTCTTTCTTTTAGATTTAGAGCTTGCTTCAGCCACTTGTTTGGAAGAAGAGTCCTTTTCAGCTGACGTTGGTTCCTGTACCTTCAGAACCTCCTGTTTCTCCACTTTTTCAGCTTTTGTGACAGGAGGAATCACTTCAGTTTTAGCTGCTTCTGTGATCATCTCTTCTACAGCAGACTTTCCCTGAACAGGTGTAGTTTTTTCAGCAGTGACAGCAGTCAGTGGGATGACTGTTGTACCAACTGGAGTTTTAACGTCAAGTATCGTGGACTCAGTTGTTATGGTCGTTTCATTAATTTTAGGCTTTGCTGTAAGATTTTCTGAGGTTACTTTAGCAACACTGGGCTCTTGAGGTACTTTAACCTCATTAGTGGACAAAACTGGTTTACTTGTAGTATCATCTTTCAGCTGGTCTCTTATTTTGGTGGGGTCTTGTTTTAAGGTTTTCTTGGCCGTCACTTCAACTATTTGAGGTTCAACTGGTGTCTTCACTTCTGTTGGTTTTGTCAATTTCTCAGTCACCTTTTTCTCTTGAGTCACTTTAACCTCATTAGTGGATAAAACTGGCTTACTTATGTCATCATCAGGAAGGTGGTCTTTTATTTTTGCGGTGTCCAGTTTTATAGTTTTCTTGGCCGTCACTTCAGACATCTGAGGTTCAACTGGTGTTTTAACTTCTACAGGTTTGGTCAGCTTCTCAGTCACTTTTCCCTCATGAGTTACTTTAACCTCATTAGTGGACAAAACTGGCTTACTTGTAGCATCATCTTTCAGCTGGTCTCTTATTTTGGTGGGGTCTTGTTTAAGGGTTTTCTTGGCTGTCACTTCAACTATTTGAGGTTCAACTGATTTTTTCACTTCTGCAGGTTTTGTCAATTTCTCAGTCACCTTTCCTTCTTGAGGTATTTTAACTTCATCATTGGATAAAACTGGTGTACTTGTGGCATCATCCTTAAGGTGGTCTTTTATTTTTGCGGTGTCCTGTTTTAGAGTTTTCTTGGCCATCACTTCAACTATTTGAGGTTCAACCAGTGTCTTCACTTCTGCAGGTTTTGTCAATTTCTCAGTCACCTTTCTCTCTTGAGTCACTTTAACCTCATTAGTGGACAAAACTGGCTTACTTGTAGCATCATCTTTCAGCTGGTCTCTTATTTTGGTGGGGTC
>JAPQRQ010000009.1:26794057-26804973 GCA_037367365.1 Apogon talboti
CATTGATTCACCAGTAAAACCCATGGAGTTGGATCAATGACAGTGGATGGATACACTGGGTTTATGTTCAGTTAATGATATATTTTGCTGAAAAAATCACGTTTTCTTCAGTTTTCTCTTTTGTAAAATAATAACCGTTGAATTTACTCTGAGTTTTCATGAACATCTACATGATCAGTAAATTATATATAGGGGAAAAATAACTGACTTGCACTGAAAAAATGCAAAATATAGAGGATAGTATTATAATAAATGGAGATAAATCACTTAAGAATGGTTACATAGAGAGAAAATTCATTTGGGAAGTGCCAGTAAAGCAGCTCTGGGTCTTTATGGGTTAAAGTGTGAATGACGACCAGCTGCATGGATCTGAAAGGTTTTGGCTGTGAAATGAGAGGGGGAGGCGGGGTTAAGAAGGGTCAGGCGGTGGGGGGGTGACAATATTTTGCGTTGCCTCGCCAAACAAATGGTGTTGCATTTAGTCTGTAAACACAACAGCACACTTACTGTATCCTCCCACGCCACACCCTGCTGCTGCGCATAACACACAACGCCGCTCGCAAAGAAAGGCACAGCAATGTGTCATCAAGCTCTTACTCTGCAAATAGCACGTCAGGCAGGGCCAAATTACACCGACCACACCAACGGGGCGATGCACAGGCCCACATGATTAGAAGGAGCCTCCCAGAGCTGTCTAATTTATGACACTCCTCGGCAGCAGCGTGACCCGATCGGCCAATCAGCTTCCAGCATCAGGGACCGCAATCTGTGACCTGCAGCCGCCGCCCCCTGTGCTCGCAGGGGGCCTCCAGGTAGGGCGTCCTCTGGCCTCTGATTGTGTCTCCGACGGGGACACAACCATCCATTAGCGTTTGTCGGCGTGTTAACGGACGTGGCTGTGATTTTCCACATGTGAGCGCGACGGAGGCCGATGGCTGCTCTTTTATCTGTGACCCTCGCTGGGCCCGGGGAAGGGAAGGTTCTCACAATCACACCCCTTAATTACACCATCTCCAGCTAACCATCAGGCCTCCTCCTCGACATTCCTCCAAAACGAGGGGGTCCCTCCCCGCTTTACTTTGAACCCTAAAGTATGGCCTCTGCCCACTCACTCTGGTCTCACGCTTTCCAGTCTAAACAAACTGTGGACACACACACACATACATGCACAAACACACACATACCAATCAGATATGGCGGCAGATACGAGCTGCCGCGTAAAGACGCTGTTCTGCACATTCTTCAACATTAGACACATTAATCACCTCCTACTTTCACTCGCATATTTATGCTAATAATCTGATATTATTCATTTGGAGTTACACAGTGCAGACAGAACATTCAGGGTTGGTACGGGTGCTTGAAATCCTTGAAAATTCTTGAATTTCAATGTTGTGTTTTCAAGGCTTGAATTTTAGTTCAAGTTCTTGAATTTTAGTTTAAGTGCTTGAAAGTGCTTGCAATTGTATACAGGCGATAGGTGATAGTTTTGAAAAATAAAACTTAAATTAGAAAAGACAATTCTCAGGTGTTTCAGGTCGACTCCAGGTACATTTTATCACAATCTTTAGCTCAGTGCGAGTGTACCTGAAGAACACCAATAAGTGGCTTCCCTTTTTTTGGATAAAACTTTGTGTTCTCCTTTAATTTCTCAACTTTTTGCTATTGTGAAATATAATTTTATGAGTTTATAGCATTACATCATTGTGAGAAGAAGTGAAAAAATTATATGTATTCCTGTAGGTATGTATTTTACTCCAGTGATAAGGTGAAAATGACCCTTAAAAGTGCTTGAAAGGTGCTTGAATTTGATCTTGAAAAATGTGTACAAACCCTGAACTTTGATGTGGACCGAGCTGAGGACAAGGTACGAGTATATGTTTCTGCGCCGTTTCCTCTTTTCCTGTGAGTAAAACTGAATGAGGTTTGGGTTTGATATGTTGAGTCCCATACAGGGAGCAGGGCTAATAAATCACTACACTAATTGGAAAGCACAAAGCTGTGTTTTACCCTTCACGCTTCCCAGGCCTGTCATCACCTGTGAGACTTTTAGCTTCCAAACAAAAAAATAAAAGACCAAGACAGGGAACAAGAACATCTGGCAGTACTCTCTCCACTGGTTTGTTGTGCAATCCTCGGGTACTGACAGTAAATACGAGAAACAAAGATGCGAGGAACGCTGCAGCGGTAGCATCTGACCGGAGGTTTTTTTTAATTAAAACACTGCTCTTGGTTGAAGTTTCTTGTTTCCTTATGTTTTGTAAATAGGAGATAAGTAATAATGCCACTGTGTAAGATGGATGAGGTGGATGGCACATCAGTGTGGCTCCATGGGAGTTAAAATGCAGGGAGGCAAAGCTTAAGGGTCAAAGGTCATCAGAGATTGGGCTGGGTAGGAAGGGATCACTACAACAGACATTTATCCATCTGTCTAGCTATCAGGAAAAGGCTATCTGGGACACTGCGAGGCTATCTATGTCACCAGAGAACCTCCCACACTGACCACTGAACACTCAGTCGGCCAAGTTGGCAGCGCGGCAGCCTGTCCAGCAGCTCCAGAACAGGGGAGTGGGTTCATTCTCCCTGCAGGATTAACCTCTGGACCACCTTTAAAGTCTTCATCTAGGTGCCTCAGGGAGACTAATGAGAAATAATGAGGTCATCAGATCCTATTGAAGGCCTGGTGTTCCCGGGACTTAAACGTATTATCATCATTATCTCTCTCCTGGTTCTGGCTGTGAAGGAGGAAAAGCTTTCAGAAAAAGAGCGCATGATTTCACAGGATGTTCTCAGTCCTGCACGGCATCCAGCGCTGCCCGTATCTCGGCTACAGTTTTTTTTTTGTTTTTTTTTTTGTCGCACGTTTTATTTTGATTTTATGTGGTTTTCATGTCAAGTGCATTTGAAGTTGAGGGATGAGTCACCGAGCATCATGAGTGATCTAATGGCGCATGCTTGGCAGGAACCCGGTCCCTCAACTGTGGTCTGGATGCAGAACCCACTGATTTTATCACGGACACTCAAAACCTCATGTCAGATTCAGTCTTAACCTTGTTTCTCCGCAGGCTGACAGCGCCACATGTAATTACTCCATTTATTTACATGAATAATGCCCGTGTAAAGAAAGGGTGCTAAATCATTTCTGGTCTGGGATGGGGTCTTTAATGTTATCTGAGCTAGAGGTGGGCTGTCAGACCGCTCGTCGGTGCACCACCAGAGTTTCAGCATACTCCAGAAAATTAACCAGCCTCAATGTTGCGCAGCAGGAGTGTCCATGTCGTAAAAGGCCTGGCAGTGCGAGGGGGAAAACAAGCCCTATTTTTCCATCCTTTGCCTCCAAGCTGAGCCGAGCAGCTCTGACCTACTCTCTAGGCTCCGGGTTTGGCTGACATGGAAGCTTTGCTCGCTGCCACCCAGCCATGTCATGTGGAGCTGCAGATGGCAGAAGTTCATGGCAGAGGCCAAAGCTGCCATGTTCTTCCCCAACTCTCTCCATGCTGTTTTTTCCACATGGGTGCACCTACGCACCTGGGTGAAGCAGAGGTGGTGTTCCTGTCAATCAGCATCTCGCCCAGACAGATAAAGGATGACAGCCGTGGGAGTCTTCACCCTGTGGAAAATCTATCTATACTACGATCTGCTCTGGTATCTGTTCAGCAGCTCAGGCTTCAGACAGTGGTCAAGCTCAGACAGTTATTCCACAAACACTAGAGTGTGTGAAATTATGAAGTGTTTTGAGAAAAAAAAAAAAAACAGTTCAGTGCTGTGTCTGGTTGTAATGTCCTGGGAGCAGGGCTTGGTTTGGTGGGTTCATTGTATTGTCTGGCAAATCCTAAGGTGCGGTTAGTAAAGCTGTGATGATTAAATGTCCCTCGGCAAAGCTCAAAGGCCAAAAGCAACTGGTCTTTTTGTTGGTTAGACTGTGCAATGGAAATACCCACAAACACAGAATTAGAGCGAGAACCAGAGTTTGAATGTAAGGGAAACACAGATGGAGAGAGAGCTGCCAGCGTTGCCAACTAAAGGTTGCAAAACCCACGGTAATTCCTTTACACGGCCCCGGTACCCATTTGGCCCACGCCCATGATGCATGGCCCCCGTCCAAGTCAAACTCAACATATTCCCATGATGCACTTTAAAAATAAAATGATCTTTGAGAAGGAATAAGCAATTTACCTTCGACTTCCAGCCCTAATTTGATTTGACAAAGCAGTGAAAAACACAACAATAAGACTTGGGTAACTGATTTCCTCAGTATGAGAAAAGCAGTAAAAAATAAATCACATTGGCAACGCACAAAAATTACCCTCGACAGAAGAGTCTCCAGTGGCACATTACGCTGGCACTGAGAGCTGTGATATTTTAACTGCACTTCCAGGATATTGGCAATCTGGGCCTTCATCAGACTGGCTGGCAGTGAACACAGTTGGGGTTTCTGTGTGTTTTGAGTCATGTTGTGGTGGGTAGTGGTGGGGTACGGGCTGGGTTGGGGGGCTGAGGCTGTGTGCATGCATGTTGAGCGGTGGGGGATCCGTAATGCGCCCTGAGGGAGGGGGCTCTGAACACTGGCGCTGACCCTCTCAACACTTTCGCTGTAGTAAAGACAGCTCCGATAGTCGCCTTTCAGCTCGTAACTCTTTCAGCCAGAGAGCTTGCCTGTGATACGAAATGACAGAATATGCTTTGGCTTGGGAATGTATGTTAAAACCGAGGCATTATGAAATGTGACTGAGGAGAGAGCATGCCTGCACCGCATTCACACAGATTTGGCTGTACATAAAGCAGCGCACTGTGGAAGCGTTGCTACAAATCTTCCCTGCAGAGCGGCGGGTTGACACCCACGGTCACTGGTGTGAGGCCTCTTCTGGGCGGCTGATAAGAGCCCTGAACACAACACTGGAGTTACTGCGAATACTTTATGACCACCAGCCCCTCTGTCCGCTGCCGAAAGACCCAGGGATGTAATATACGCATGTACAGAAAGGTACTGTACAACACTACAATACTTCTTCTGAGTCAGACTTAGCGCTGAGGTTCCCATGTCCAGGGCCTCTTTGGAATCCAGTTTGAGTGTAGCTGTAAATGGGCTTCCGGTTACGTTATGTTTCGGAAAGTATAGTTCCCATTGTTTTTGGCTTGGAAAAGGGTGTTATTTTCTCTGCAGCCGAGGGAAACCCCCTCAAACAGAACGCCTTAAATCTAAAATTCATCATGTGAGGCACAGTTCCTCGATAAGTCAAAGAAAATACTAGGTTACAGAAGGCATTGTGTACATGCAAACTAGGGTGATGAAGCTTTAAACAAATGGCTATGGTCTTTTATTAGCTGCTGATATAGTGTGCATCATTTACTGGGTTCTTTCTGATGTAGTTTCTTGACTGATGAATGTTTATTTCTTGGCATGTATTTTTGGTTAGTGTTTAGTGATTTACATTGGAAACCGCATACAAGCAAACACTTTACTTACTTTGTTTAACTTTGCACCTCTTCACTGTCAGTTATTTCATGATTTCCCCCATAGTTTAATCTTTAAAGAGTTAGAATTAACATTAAAAACACTCAATCCTGCTGCTTATTCTCATTGGATGTTTGTATCCGGAGCTAGTTTTTTCTGATTCTGTTTCTAAGCTAACTCTGACAAAAAATGGCAAAAATCACCTCAAGCAACTGAATATATTTTGGTTTTTTTTGCAAAAATCAGTATGTTTTTTTGTTTCCATAAACATTTTCGAATATAAAATGTCAAAATGCATATTACATACGTGTACAGAATTTTGTCTGACACTTTTTCCCTGTCCGAGGGTGGAGGCAGTGATGTACAAGTTCATCAGGTTTATTTTCTGTTTCCATTTCTATTCATTCAGATCCATCCATTACAGGTATAATGTATCTCTTTATGCAGATGACGTTTGACTATTCGTACCAAACTCGGCAAACTCACTTCATTGTTTCTGCGTCTTAACACTGCATGTAAACACACCTTCTGAGGCACTTGGAGAAACATCAGACGTCACATCCTTCAGCAAATAGTAAAAACCTCTTAAATGTCAAAAATAGATGGTTGAGTCATGTGACTTCGAACACTGAAAACTGAACTCTACTGGTACTGACACGCAGCTGTGATAATTATTACATTAAAACTAATTGTGAGACTTTCCTGTTTTTGTGTCACTCTGTTCGCTCACAGTGTGAAAAGTGCCGCCCTCCCTCCTCCTCCGCTGCTGTCACATGCCTGTGGATCCTTCAGAACCCCTTCAGGAAAACTAAAGCTGAGGTTTGAGCCAGCGAGCGGCTGAGTGTATAAGCCTCTTGCTTGTCTAGCTCTTGTTTTCCTTTACCCAGGCAGTCCACAAAAAATTCTTGAATGAGATAAGATCACACAGACAAACTCTGGTGTAATAATAAGCAGCTGCTCCCTAAGTGATTTCAGAGGCTGTGTTTAAAAAGCTCATGATAACAGAGACGTAATGCCACGTTCCAGGCCTTTTGGAAACCAGGAGCACACGGCAGCTCCGACCGCGTCCACGGCAACCCCCCCCCAATCGGCCCACCTTAAAGCCCACGCACGCCAGCTGTTAGTGCCAACCTACAAATAATACTCAATGATCCAATGACAAATAGCTTCCAGCCCAATAAAACATCTCTGTTTGGAGGTTAGACCTGTTCCATTTAGCGAAAATGACAAGCAGAGCTCAGCTGAGAATAAGGGTCAAATAGGAAACTGGATTAGAAATCCATGACTGAAGCAGCGATCACATCAAAGTAGGTCTTGCTCTGAGATCTGATGCTATGTGACAATACAAGATGTTGTTCTATGAGCAGTTTGTATGGAGAGGGATTCAGATTAACTTGCCGCACATCAGGATCGGTTATAGTCAAAATTCACCCAGCATGGGGATGCAGCGGTTAGCAGAGCAGGGTTGAAGTAAAAAACAAAAAAAAGGCTTTTTACCAGAGAACAAGATGTCTTTCTCCTCCAATTTTCTCTGAGTTATGAAAATAGGGTGAAATGACTGTAGGGCCTTTAAGATTGGCCTCTATTGTGGGAGATTTGATGAACGTGTACCGTATGTGTGGGTGTATATGAGTACGCAGCGTTTCATTTGGGGAGATCCAATTGATACCATCAGTTTACTAAAAGAAACTTCAAAAGTGCAGTAGCCAAGAATTTTCTGCGAATGGTCTCTGATCATATCGACATAAATTTCTGAGTGAGGAGCATCCTGTCACCGCTGACAAAACCTGATCTTATTGGTTAAAATGGAACTGGAGTCATGTAAAGTTTGTGCATTGGAATTATTTCTTCCCACGGTGTAAAAATATTTCAAAAAGTGTCTCGTTCTCCTATTCCTCTTAAAGAATCACATCCTTTCTGGTTTCCTTTGTATGAAGAATTCAACCGGTTAAAACAGAAATGATGCACTTGGAGTGAATCATCCATGTTGTGTTGCACTACCAGCAGGTGGCGCTGTAAGCTACATTAAACATGACTTCATACAAACAGAACAGAAGACAGAGGAAGAACTCAGTTTCTCTTCATGACCTATTGGATCGGACATGTTTTACACTTCAACAGAACATCTGGAAGAGGACGCTAATAGTGGATCAGAATTGATTCAAAAAGGTGTTTCCATTTTCTCTGTGTACATGTGTTCGGTCTCATGAGGTGATTTTTGTCATTATTCGCTGAAGTGTAAAGCTTTTTTTCCAATTTTTTTTCAGAATTTTCTAAATTCAGTAAGTTTTCTGGTGTTTCCATAAACATTTTCCAGTGTGACATGTCAAAATGTGCATAAAAATCAACATAATAGATACATTTCTGAGTGAAAAGCGTTGTTTCACTGCTAACAAAACCTGATCTTATTGCCTAAAACGGAACAGGGTTGGTGTAAAGTTCGTGAATTGAAAAAAAAAAAAAAAAAATCAAACACTGTCTCTTTCTCTTTTTCCTCTTAAAGAATTCGAGTTTCTATCTTCCTCTGTAGAAAGGATTCTTAGACTTAGATAGACTTTATTCATTCAGGTATGCACATAGTGTATACAGAACAAAATTAGCGCCGCACAGTAGTTGAGGATATATAAAAATAAGTAGTATAATAAATAGTATAAACTGCAGGGTATGTATACATCTATGGCAGTGATTAAAAATATATAGTCAGTAGTTAAGAACTCTACGAATGTACAACATAAAAGTATGTTAAAAATATATACATACAGCCATTTAATATAATTACAGTTCTACACCTAAGTGCGAGGCAGTTGGAGTGGGTATAATGTCCTTATATACAAATGAACAGACCAGCAGTCTCAGCAGTGGGAGTGGGTATAGTGACCTTATTTACAATTTCATCAGGTAAACATGAACTTGCTCCCGTTTCACCTTGGCAGATCTAAAGCCATGACAGGCACAAACAGATCCGACTGGTGCTGCTTTAATGTGTTTTTAATTTTCATAATCAAACGGAGCCAGTGGATGGACTTGCATGGAGGTAGGGGTTTTTAATCCTGGTCTCTTCCTGCGGTTCCTTCTTGTTCGTATTCTTGGGCCTTACAGTTGGAGCGCTGTCCTCTGGGGCTTCACGTGGGAGCGTCTGTCAGGAGTTTGGCTCATGGACCCAAACGGGTTCAGGTTCCTCAGTGTTTTCATATGGAACGCTCGGCCAACACCTCGGGCTCCATGTAAACACACAAAGGTCTCAGTCTCTCTCTCACGGTTAAAATAAGGTTATGAGACCAAAGTGACACATAAGGAGGAGACGAAAACAGCAGGGATTGGACTTTGGAGATATTACTCTGAATTCGCAGAACATTTCGACTTCTGAGTGTGTTTTGTTTCCTAAAAAAATCTACTTTTGCTACTGTTAACTGCACCACTGGTCTACGAGAATAACAGGAGTGAACCTTTACTACATTTGACTCATTAACCCTTTAAGCACCAAAGTTGCACAATTGTGACCAGACCATAATACAGACCATAATAGCTCCAGATAGTTACCAAATGTTATTACCACCTCCCACCAACAGGTGGTGCACATGTGTCCCTTCAATCCTAACACCATTTCAAGGCTTGTTTCTATTGAAAGTGAAGAAGAAAATCCAGTTTAAAGGTGTGGTCCTGAGCTCGTTCAGTAAATAAGTACGTAAAATTGATATAGCTTTAGTTCGGATAGATAAGGACAGATTTGGGTAAAAAAAAATACTAAAACTTACTGCATTTTACATTCTACTAATGTTTAAGTTCATTTATTTTAAGGAGATGATGACAAAAAACAAAAACACAAATAGAACTTCCATGTAAATATGTTCAAAGTTCAAGTTTACGAAAAGTTACACAATCCAATATGGCCACCGCCCTGTGATATCACAATATGCAAATTAGATGAGTACATTTACTCCCATCATACCCAATATCTTTCTCATTTATAGTATGACTTTATCTCTAAACACTTCCAATATACAGCTTTTTGAAATCTTGATATCAAAATTTAATATTAAAAAAAACAAAAAAAAAAACTCCAGCGCCTTAAAGGGTTAATATAGAGAAATTCAGTCCAAATGCTGCTTGTCTGTAGTTTCCAACATACAGTTTTGGGTCAAAATGTGAAATAGTGTGAGTTAATGATAGAATGGGCTTTAGTCCAAAGGAAAACACTGTCTGTACATTCCAATACATTGACTTTACAGGTTCTATTTACTGGAACATTTATAAATCTATGATAAATGGACATAAACCAGTATATATGTGGATCATATACACTAAAAACATCAGATAAACACATGTTGGTCATTTGTTTTACATGAATCTCATTAAATGATGTAAGATTTAGCACATTTAAAGTCAGAGGCAGATCATTTTTTTAAAAAAAGAAAAGAATTGCAAACCAGTGCAATAAAACGACCATTAGACGACAGTTTTACACTAAATACTATAATATGAGTCTAATCTCACACCAAATGCATGACTTCTATGTGTTCCTTATGATTCTACGTGTAAACAGTGTTCATATTAGGAGTTAATGCCTTGTTTTTGATGCTCATAATCCCTTGTTTTTTTTCTCAGAAAAGTTCAATCAACAGTTTTGCTGGAGCTGAACTTGTGCTGTGACTGGTTCTCTGTTCAAAGTCAAAAACCTCTTTGAGCGCCAAGAAATTACACTGTCTGCTGAGAGTCTCGATCCACAAGCCCCTGCAGACACTCAACCAAAGAGGCTAGTTTCATGGCCTAATGCTAATATATAATCATCTTTGTAGTTCAAATGATATTGAATATCAGGACTCAAAGTGCTGGCGTTTACATGTTGGCCTTAATGTGAGGATACACGTCTCTGGACCCGCTTTGTCTGAGTCTTTGGTGCATCTTGGTTGAATTTCCTCCTGGATTTCATGCCTTCAACATTCCTCATAACTGTAGGATGTTTGATAATGCAGGTGTAAGGGGAGTGCAAGGGAGAAATGAGAAACAGGGCTCGTCGTTGTGGGAGTTAATGGTTGAATCCCAGCTGAGACGCCGTTAACGGGAGGCTTCACTCCTCACATCCACCTGCGTGAACAGATGAGCCGCTCCAACTGTGAACTATGTGTGTCTCCTTCCCATAATTGACAATAAATCATGTGTTGTGGGAAAGGGAGACTAGAGGGAGGTTGGATGGGTGTCTGGGGATGATGGGGGCGGAGTCAGGGGTGTCGGGGGTTAAAGGTGAAAAATATTCTACAGCGTTGGATTTGGGATGAAGCCCCCTCAGTTAAAGGGTGGCATGAGATATAAATGGAATCCATCTGATCTGTGTCATGCACTACAAGACCGATGCCTTTGAGAGAACAGGGAAACCATTCTTTGACTATATTAATGTGAACGTATCTGCTAGAATGACAAGGGCATTGACATAAAAGAGGTCCTTTTTTGTAACCTAGCTCCC
>JAPQRQ010000009.1:26816824-26829144 GCA_037367365.1 Apogon talboti
ACCAAGCTCTGCAGAAGCCTGATAACGACGTAATGGCATTCAGGTGTGTTGGAAGAGGGAAATATCTAAAACCTGCACGGACACCAGCCCTCGAGGACCAGGATTGCCCACCCCTGTTCTAAACCATCAACATATGGACCAGTAGAAGGAAAGGGCGATTTTAAATATTTTAAAAATTCAGCAAAATTTCAGAAGTCCAAATTTCACAAAACTGTGAATAAACTTTGTAGATATTATCCCAAGGAAGCTGCAAAAAAAATTTTTTGAAATGAATCCGACCAATAGTTTCAGAGAAGCTTGCTGACCTTGGGTTTGACCCTTCAAGATCACTCAAGGTCAAAGGTCACGGACCCAAATGAAAGTCCATATATGACTTCTGTCAGTGATCAATAGGAACTAGACTGATATGTGGAACCATTTACATGTGATAAATCATTACATTATGGACCATTAGAAGGAAAGGAACATTTAAAGGCAGAATGAATCCGACCAGTAGTTTTCGTTGGAGAAGATGTTTGAGAAAATTTCTAACGAAGGCGACGCCTTCACAGTAGCTCATGTCCTATCGACTGGTGAGCAAAAAAAAAAACTTTAAAAAAATGCACATTTATATATTACATTTGACAAATTGAACCGTCGTCATTTAGCCCATGAAATCCACATTTCACGGTACATGTTCCACAGATCAGCATCTGGTCTGCTCAGGTGAGGTTCTGGTTCTGGTTCCGGTTCTCCACATGAGGAACCACGGCGTGTTTGGACAGCAGAGCCTTCAGTGTCAGTCTTTCTGGGAAGTTTGTTCAAAATGCAGCTCCGGAGCAATTAGGGCAGCGGCCAGTTCCAGCAGAAACCCAAACTGTGTCTCAGGTAGGTTTTTACGAGTCCAAAGCGAGCGTGACAGGCGGCGCTGAGGTCTGCCAAAGCCTGGGCGTACGGGGGTTCCACCCACGGACCCATGACTTCCTGCCTTCCACTCACCTACCGTTACCCATGAAATCATTCACATTGACCCATTCCAACTCTGCAACCTGAAACCCTAACAAAGCAAATTGCACATATTTTTTCTGTTTCTTTTAGAGCCTGAAGTCAACGTTGAGAACAAGAAGACGTAGGGTCGGTCTTCATGGGCCAATTTCAATTTTGGGAAGAAAAAAAAAAAAAGAAAAAATCCAGCTGGTCCTGCTGAAAACTGATACTGTTTAAACCGTTTTCACTTCTTTAAATTTGACATTTTTATTGAAAAGTTACAAAAGCATCATTAATCACGTACAAAATTGGGCAATAATCATGCGATGTATGTCTAACATCAGCATCGGTACGACCTGGACTGAGTTCTGTTTAATAAAAAACCAACCAAGTCTTAAGTTTTCTTCAGCCGTTGCATATTTTAGAAGGAAACATCAGCCGTTTCTCTGTTATTACAGTGTTCACTTGTATGAACCTCTTCCTAATCAGCATTTCCTACGACACTAAAGAGATCTTTAAGTTCTATATTATTCAATAGTTACTTTAAATGAATGGGAAGAGGATGTTTTCCTAACTGACTGAATTGGATTCTGCTTTGAGATGCTTTTAAATGTATGACAGTTATTGAGTATTTGGTATTTTTGTTTATGGCTCAAGTTGCTGAAACACAAAAAAAATTTAAAAGGTTAAAAAACTATGAAAACCATTTTGACATTAATATGACACTGTGTAGATTCTGCACTTTTGGTGATTAAAGGACCTCTGTGGGCCGGATACCGCCAGGACACTTCTGCAAAAGAATGTTTTAATCTCTACAAGTTTTTTTCTTTTCTGGTTAAATAAAGGTTAAGTGAAAGTGTTTCCAGCCAATAACAGCAGTTGTAGGTGTATGAGCCGACATCTGCTGACGTCATCTGGACACGCATCTGACCTGTGACACCGAATTCCAAACACAGCGAACTGGATTGGAGAGCTTTATTAAAACACAACTGTTTCTATGCTCACTCTTGTGCGTTTGTCCGCGGGCCCCTGGTATGTAAATCTAATAATGCAGACGGTGAATGCCACTAACCAGCAGCCACACCGGCCATTGTACGGAAAAGCCACTTACAGTACAGTCGCATCATTACATCTGTGTTCAACATGAACGTCAGACGGTGAAGCAGAGGTTTAGTCTGGGGTCAGGATGTTGTTTACATTCTGTTTTATCTATCTATTCTCCACTGCACTATATTGCTTTTTAGCTTGTTTTTTATTTATAGAGACTATATTTTATCTGTGTAATCCGGAGCCAAGCAACGACATTTTGTTGCCAAATTCTCACTACTGTGTTTTTTTGTGCAATGACAATAAAGGAAGTCTAAGTCTAAGTCTAAGGATGTGGAACAGAGCAGCAGGTCACAAAGCATCACCTTCACCGACAGACGCAGACGCTGTCCTTCTGACAATGAACGGTTATTGTCTCACACTGGGACGTCCAACTCATCTATGTCCAGGTTCCACATTCAGTCCAACAGGATCTGAAGTGGGTCGGACCAGTGCCATAATAACACAATAACATATAAATAATGACAAATATAAATGTTTCTGTTGGTTGTAGTTCAAAACATATCCAAACATATCCTTACATTTACAAACTATCCAAACACAAAACATGTGAAAACACTAAAAAAAACTGACATTTCTTTTTTCTTCTTTAGTTTTAAAAATCTTATGTCTCAACTTATCTTACAGATTGGATTTACAAAGATACAAAACATTTAATAACAGGCAGAATATTGTTAAATTTGCACTTATTTTTCTTTAGACATTACAGGTCGTTCATATTTGTTCAGATTATTCACATTTCATTATTATAGTTTATTAATATTTTCATAATTTAATGGGGTTTTTTGCACAAAAACAGGAAAAATTGAGAATTGTCATTATTTATAGGCATAATGTAACATTGTTGTTGTTTTTTCTTCACATTAAACCAAGAACAAACCTTGTTGTCATTATTTATAGGTTATTATGGTATCATTTTACTTTAGATCACATGGGTCTGTATGTGGAACCTGAACTAAAACATGTTCGACATCCTTGACTGTTAATATCTTCAGTGTAATTTTTGCACTTTGTCATCAGAGTGGATCTACAAATGCAGAAAACCTTTGTAACAGGCGGAATATTATTAAAACTGCACTTAATTTTCTTTAAGAAATTTCAGATTTCTCATATTTGTTCTGTTTATTCACATTATATTGTGACAGGATTTGTAAATGTAAATATTTTCATGATATCATTTGACTTTTTTCACATTAAACAGAGAAAATGTTATTTGTTATTATTTTACTTAATATCACATTGAGTTGTACAGTATATGGTCCCTGAATGCCCTTAACTGTATCTTCAGGGTAATTTTTCCACTTTGCAAATTCATCCTGCGGGCCAAATTGGACCATTTGGGGGCCCAGTTTTGGTCCACAGGCCTTATGTTTGACACCTGTGTTCTGGATGGATGGATGGGTTTTGTACACATATAAAACCACAGGACCTGGGAATCCCTGGAGGATTACTGATATTATCTCATCTATGCCATATGTGATGAATAAATATCTGATCTGATGGTGATGGAATTTGATGGCAAATTCATCCCAGGGGCCGAATTGGAACCTTTGGCGGCCCAGTTTTGGCTCACGGGCCACATGTTTGACACCCCTGCTCTACACACATATATATGGGATAAGCCTACTGTTGCTCCAACTTTAGAGGAAAAAGACAAAGCTGGGAGTCGTGCAGCCGTCATCCGAAGCGAACCACCAGCCAACAGCGCCGACCCCGAGTTCAGCCGCCGCTGCAGCCGATCAACACTGTTCACGCTTGTTAAAAGCTGCTACATGGAAAATGACATCAAACCCACCGCGTTTCAGGCTTGTGACTGTATTCGTCGAGGATCTGGAAGTCGCACTTAGCTCACAAGTCGAGGAGAGAAAGTAGAGTTAAGGAGGTAAAACGGGGGGGGAGGGGCACATCGGCATATTTCTGCTCCAATTTAGCAGAAAATATGTTGGAGTTGCCTCCGACTCTTTTCCAGCTGGAAATAGTCAGGTTTTAGGATCGATGTTTTCTCCCCCGGTTTACTTTAACAGATCGTACTGTAAGCACATGTTTATAATTTAGGACAGTCCTGCTTTTATAATGATTTTGCAGCTTGAGACTGAGCAAACACATCGGCTGTCAGACATATTAGCTCAGTCAAAGTGTTCCTGGGACATAGATTCACCAGGCGAGGCGGTGGTGGTGACGCTCACATCTGAATCCTCACTTTAAAGGCGCTTTACAAAGCAGGGAATTGGTTAAACAGGCAGAAACGGTTCCAACAAGCAACTGGAAAACAGGGGCCGGTTGAAGCCACACTCTTAATGCACAATAAAAACTGAAACCTGAGGTGATTGACTTTGGTGTGAGTTCACAGGTTGAGACCCGGGTGCAGGCGACCCGGTGGAAGACCACATCAACCCACATCCAAAGTAAACGTTAAAGCTAGACCAGATCTTTTTTTCAGAACAGTGGCCACTGCGGCTGCAAGTGGCAATTATGAGGTTATGCTAAATGCTAAACTTCTGTCTAGCATTTAGCTAAAAAGCATCTAAGCTGGACAAGAATCATAAAGGCAGCAAATTGACTCAGACATGTCAGTTTTGCAGCGATACGTACGTTTAGTTTAGCTAACAGTGGATACGCAGGCCAACTAAAGGCCAACTAAGGCTGTAGGAGTTAAACACTTCAGATCTGACCTTTTCATTTGTATGAGAAACAACGCAATGTCTCCCCCAAAAATTCATCATCTCACTTCAAAGTGGTTCTATGTCATAGTGATGTTCCAAACTTTGATCAGCAGGGGTCAGTCATGGCACCGGAACACACTCAGAACCAAAACCACCAGGGAACTAACCCTATGGATCCACAGACTGAGTCAGTATAAAGTTCACTGTTTCCACATCTGTTTTATGGAATCATCAAGTTTTCTTCAAAAACTAAAACTCACAGATGCTTGTTTTAACAGTCGCTAAAAATAACACTGTGCACGTGCTGCAGCTGATAGTTTACATTATAGCTCTGTTAGCTTAGCTCTGTTTTCTGTTGGTTTGTGTTGTCAATAGCTGAACTAAAGATCTGTTTGACTCCAACAAACAAGGTCAGAACTGTCACAGTTTAGTCTGAACCACAGACCAACAAATGACAACTGAGTAAAGATAAGAACATCCCATAATAACTTTACACCTTCATAAGCCTCAGAGTCAAATTGACCCGTGTAGAAGAAGCGCTGACACTGACCGTCCAACTCCATTCTGTCCATTTACAGCTGAGTCCAGTGGACAAAAACAACGGCTTCTATTTCCATCACTTCTGTTCTTTGAGTCTGGCAGTTGTTTCTTTATGGTTCTCATCCTCAGAGTGACTCACTACTCCCTCTAGTGGTCAGATAAATCCACTGGCCCATCAATGGAAATAAATGCACTTCATATCTGTTCAATCCAATACATCTTTGGAGGAACTTCACAGACCTTTAATATAAACACTATGATGAGGACTTTAGCTCATTTTTTTTACCATTTCAAAGTAAAAATGCTACATAAAGACTCATTAAGGTGGTTTTTCAGGTTAAGGTCACCACTAAAACAAAATCATCTACTAGTTGAAGAAATGTATAAATATCATCCATCCGGTCCGATCCATTCATTGAATATTATTATATTGACAGTTTTTCAGCTCAGTCTGGAAATGCTCTCCACCTCTGAACATGTCCCGTTCCTCCACCCGCCACTCTATCCAAGTCAATATGAAGACGTTTACTAAGTTCTCTTTCTTATTAATATCTTTATGATGGATTATGACTTCAATCCCGTCCTGGGTCACGTCCCACATCTGGTTTTCCTGAAGTGAAATTGTGAAAAAGACCTCGTAATTTCTGTTTGACGAGGAAAAAAAAAGATGTGAGTGGAGCAGTAAAAGGGCGTCCCGGCCGACCTACTCCCGTCCGGCAGACCTTTTCACACTTAACGCCAACACTGATGGACACTTCAACCTAACATGTGACATCCATGGAAAGCTCTCCGGCCTTATAAAAGCCAAGCGCCGGGGGAAGTGACCTTGATGTGGTGGTCAAGTACCGGCATCGTCTCTTCACTGTGGGCTGCGGTCCCATAAAAGGTTTTACGGCTGAGCCTCGCCATGAAAACAACACAATCCCCGTTCAGTCAGTGTCAACACCGTCGGAACAACGCACTACGACGACGCAAACCTCAAATCAGGTTCAACATTTATTTCAGGGAAGGAAAAAAACTTAAATGCTCTTTAAAACCTGCAAAAATAGCTACTAGTGATGCTACATTGGGACGTTTTAGCTTTGATGGTGGTTTTTGTCTTCTACTTTAGAGCAGGGGTGTCAAACTCATTTTAGTCCGACATGATCCGAAGTGGATCGGACCAGTAAAATAATACCATAATAATATATAAATAATGTCAGCTCCAAACTTCCCTCTATGTTTTAGAGTGGAAAAAAAAGTCAAATTACATCATGAAAATGTTTATATCTATAAATTATCCTTTAAAACAATGTGAACAACATGAACAACCTGAAATATCTTAAGGAAAATAAGTGTAATTTTAATAATATTCTGCCTCCGTTTATCATTTTCACATATACATTATAACATGGATCTATAAACACACTAAACATTTAATAACAGGCAGAATATTGGTCCAATTACACACAAGACATTTCAGATTATTCACATTTTTTGTTAAAGGATAGTTTGTAAATGCAAACATGTTAATGTAATTTTACTTTTTTACACTAAAACAAAGACAACATTTTGTATTTGTCATCATCTAAAGGTTATTCTGATAGTATTTCACTGCTCTGATCCACTTTAGATCCTACTGGTCTGTATGTGGAACCTGAACTAAAATGATCTTTAATATCTTCAGTGTAATTTTTGCTTTTCTCAAATTTGTCCCATGGACCGGATCGGACCCTTTGGCGGGTTGGTTTTGGCCCACGGGCCGTATGTTTGACATCATGGAGCAGTTTGACCAAAATGATGAAAACTGTAAAACGCTGATGCAGAATAATGGAAGAGAAATCCAGAACTGGTGCTAGTTGTCTTTGGTGACCCAGTTCTAAACCTGTCACTTCCTGTCGGCTGGTGCAGGTCACCACGCAGCGTCTGTCTCGGACCCCCCCACCCCCCCCGACGGCGGCGTTCAGGTGCAGAAGGACTTTATGACGAGCAGGAATGGAAGCACATGGGTTAATGGATGATTCACCAGGATGGACTTTATCACCGTCTGGGAGAGCAGCATGTGGTTCAGGGTTGGAGCTCGGCCTTTTCTCACATGGTTTCAGTTCTTTTGACTTCCTTGTCAAACATGCAGGTAATTCTCCACTCAGACCACACCTGCCACGAAGCACAACGATCTGAAACCGGTAATTTACCGATTCAACACAGATACGAACCGGAAATACAGCAAAACACTGAGGTCATCAAAGTACACCATGAGAACAGACCGAACCTATCGTCTCACCTCCTCAGGATAAAAAAAAAAAAAACTCAAAACTTTATGGACGACGTTGCATTTTTTACAGCGCATTTGGAAATGATCAGCCGAGCGTCCAGAAGAGGTTCATTTCACCTTCGTTTTACTATTGAATAGGACAAAATAGAATCCATCCATCTATCCTTTTATGGTTTTTGTCCATTTTCTGTCCTATTCTGTTCAGTATTTATTAATTTTGTCTTCATTTGTTAATTTTCAATAATTTTGCTGCTTTTTTTGTCTTTACTCATTTTCATGCTTATGTTTGTCCATTTTTTTCATTATTTCTTAACTTTTTGAATCAATGTGACATTTTTTACCACTGTCTGTCTGTCTGTCTGTCTGTCGATCTGTCTATCTATCTATCTATCCGTCCGTCTGTCCATCCATCCGTCCGTCCGTCCAGTTCATTCTGCTTATTTATGGTTTTATTTTGTCCACTTTATTGCCAATTTTATTCAGTATTTATTAATTTTGTCTTAATTTTTCACTACTTTTGCTTCTTAGTTTTTGTCTTTACTCATTTTGATTCTTGTTTGTCCATTTCTTCCTTATTTGTTAACTTTCATATCTTTCTATCTGCGTCAACATATTTACAAAGAACATGAGTTAATTGCGGAGGTTGTCTAAATGATGCCAGTGTTTTTTTAACTTCCAGAAAATCCTTGAAAGCGCAGAGTAAACGTGTGTGAGACCAAAGCCCAGATGGGTGTCAGTTTTATGATGCGTCATATATCACATTGATCTGCTCCGGTCCCTGAAACACCCCGGTTTTTTCCCACAGGTTCACGACATGAACCTACGATTAGGACGTTTGTATAAATCAGTAAAGTATGGAAAAGTTATGAGAGAAACGAAGGGGAAAATTTTTTTTATTTTTTTTTTTTTATTTACACCGTCTTAAATCTACTCAAGCTGTGACAGAAACGCCCTCGGAGCAGAGAAAAGGAAGGTTGAAGGAGTAAAGGTGGGTGGAGTGGCTCCCATTAGCCCACATGGTGCTAATTTATCACACATAAACCTCACACCTAATTTTCACACCTGTAGCTCAACGTGCTGAAAGTCTAGTAATTCACTCAGCGCCGTGGCCCCTCCCCCTCCCGCTGATACACGCCGCCATGCCAGGCATACTTGCGCCCCATGCAGCCCCTCCCCATGTTCGCTCTGCCTTCACTATTTGTCATCACCTTGACTAAACTCATCCCGACGTCCAGCTCACACATCTGAAAAACAACAGCGGCTGGAGTTTAGACCTCACAGACCTGCCAGAAAGAACCAACCCAGCGACCAATCCGCAGATCCAGATGGGAGATACCTCTGTTCAGGTGCCACGCGAAACACACATACAAAAAAAAAAACCTGATAAAATGTGAAAAACATGTGGAAAAAGTAACCAATAAACCAATAAATATTACTGATGTATTGCATTTTTTCCTTCCCTTGTACTTTGTCTCTGAGTTGCAGTAACTCTAAGTTCTGCTTTATTTCTATCAGCTGGGGGAGGTCACGTTACAGCAGGGGTGTCAAACATAAGGCCCGCGGACCAAAACCGGGACGCCAGAGGTTCCAATCTGGGCCGCCAAGTTCAAAAGCTACACTGATGATATTAACTGTCAAGGGTCAAACTGGTTTTAGTTCAGGTTCCACATTCAGACCAATATGATCTAAAGTAAAATAATAACCTAAAAATAATGACGACAAATTTTCTTCTTGGTTTAATGTAAAAAAAAAAAAAAATTACATTATACTGATAAATAATGACAACTCCACATTTATCTCTATTTTAGTGCAAAAAAATAACATTAAATTATGAAAATATTTCCATTTACAAACTATCCTTTAACAATAAAATGTGAATAATCTGAACAAACATGAACAACCTGAGAAAATTAAGTCCGATTTTAACAATATTCTGCCTGTTATTAAATGTTTTGTTCATTTGCAGATCCACTGTGATCTGTAATGCACATGTAGGGATGAGAAACCGAGGCAGAATACTGTTAAAACTGTACACATTTTTCTTTAGAAACTTCATGATGTTCATATTTGTTCTGCTTACTGTAATTTCCTGACTATGACCCGCTACTTTTTTCACACCCTTTGAACCCTGCGGCTTAAACAATGATGCAGCTAATGTTAGAGGATCATGGTTTGACTTCGATTAATGTTATATTTATTCGGCAAAGATGTCCAAAGCTGGTGTAAAAACTTCAAATATGTGAAAAATGAGTGGCATCTGCCTGTTAAAAGTAAAATATACTTCATTTGTTTTCATCTTTTCCGACACTGTATCTAATAACAGACGTAGTTCACTATAAAAAGTGTAATGGTCCCTCATTTTATCCTCTGTCCTGTTACTGTAACTACAGCCATAACTGTCATTTAAAGCATGTTTAAAAGCATCTCAACCAATTCCTCTATTGTCACATGAAAAAGAAATAGTTGGTTTATATGTAGAAATTCACTGATATTTGTGATTTTTTTGGGAACACTTAATGGTAGATTGGCTCTGGTTTTCACATCCAAAAACTGAAATTAGGTGTAATTTCATATAAGACTTAAAAGTTAGGTCAACAGTATGATTTACTCTAATAAATTAATAAACTACATGAAATTACTCACTTCTGTTTCCGTTATTCTTTATATGAATAACAGGACTGACTTTTTTATCGTAAAATTGGCAAATACATAAAATACAGCCCATAACACGTGGACACTGAGCACATTTTAATGGTTAACAAAGAACTTATTGTTAGAATAAATAAAATTCAGGTAACAGGACTGTTCATTGTAAGTGATCATCACCACCTAAATAAAAAAATAAAGACAAAAACAGAGTAAATCAAATGAGAAAACTCACTTTTGGTCTCCAGGTGTTCTCGTCAAGACCCAGACAAGGCAACTTCCTGTTGGTCATGTGACTTATGGAACGTTCCATAGTTTAGAAGGGGGTTAAGGTAAAAGGACCAGGCCAAAACATGGGGACACTAATAAAATGTGTATTTCAACTAAACCATTATGGATTTCTAATAAACAAACACACATTTAAAGCAAAATGTACATGTTAAGTCACACAGCACAAAAAAAGTCAGATTTCTGTAGGATTTTAATATTTTATGGTAAAGTAAGATTGATACCAAATGCAGTTTCTTTGTGTTGCATATAAATTTTATTAATATTTGCAATAATTTTTCTTCATTTTACAGCTTGTCCAATGTGCAGGATACTTTGCTCCATAACGGAATGTATTTTATGACTAATTTTGACATGTTTAACTTCATGCATAGAAACTGAGTTCACTTTTTGAGCGCTTTTAAGTCCAAACTGACAGTTCTTGAGGCCGACCTCAATAACACGTAGTTGTTTTTCTTAATCTGCTTGTAAATGTTATTTTCACTGCCTGTTTATTGTCAAATGTGTCTGTTATTGGTGTTTTAACTGTGTAATCTTGTGTGTTGTATTTGCTACTGCCTGATCTGGACTCCTTTATAAAAGAGGTTCTTAATATCAGTGGGATTTTCTGCCTCATCTGTGTGTTGCATGTACATTTTATCAATATTTGGAACAATATTTCTTCATTTTACAGCTCAACCAATGTGCAGGATACTTTGCTCTATAATGACATGTATTTTATTGTGAATTTTTACATGTATTTTTATATAAAATGCATTGGGGGCAGATGGTTCATACAGTTTGAATGGGTCATAGTTTAGAGCCAATTAGTAAAATATATTAGACTTTGCTAAACATCCTGTGTTTTTATATTTTTACTGGGACAATAATCCTCTGACAGACAGGAAGTGCACTTTCATTTTTCGGATTTGTTTGTAAAAGTAAAGAAGAACCAGGTGGAGGAAACCAACGTGAGCTACCGAAACAACGTTTAAATTTCAATAATAGAAATAATTGGGAGAAGGAAAGCGGTTTGTTTTTCGAGAAACACAAAGAGCTCAAAATTAGAGGAGGAGACAAAACAGAAAAGACTGAAAGAAAAACAGGCGCTGGGGCAGGTTTCCTTCCAGATCTGGAGAATCCAAGATGTGAGCGTCTGCTGCAAAGTTCTACCTCATTAACCCTTTAACAAGATACAAGCTCACAGTGCTGGTCGCCCGCCGAGGCCAACGGGGAGATCTGAGGTGGTCACCGGGGTCAAAAGTGGAGGTCTCCACAGGGGACGCATGGCCAAGACCTGCTCTCACTTTCACACATGCTGTTTGTCGCTAAAAACCCCCAAACATCAAAGTCTTATTTTTCTCCTGCGAAAAAAATGGCCTGGATCCAATATCTACATTAGGTCTTTCACGGGAAGAGAACTCAGCCTGGATTGGTTGGTTCTTGTGAGTGAAATGCCAGCGCCATTAGTGGTTAGAAGGTGAAATAATGAAAACCACAAACGGAGATTGTTTTTTCAGGTCAATATATTTGTAATGAAGATCCGGATCCAGCCACTTGTGTCTAAGTGTGAATAATAATAACCTGAAGGTTGATCAGAGAACAAACGCCTCCACCAAGTCAGACCTTTAATTCAACCAGAGCCCATAATGAGCAAAAGTAGGTTTTTATGGACCTAACCTTCCTAAACCGATGTCCTGCTCTTCCACAAAGTTTCATAAAAATATGAGTTTTTGCAAAGATACAAACTCACAAAAACAGTTCCAGTGTCCCTGTATGTCAGGTTCTGTTCTATAGAACCAATCCCCAGTTGAATGTGTGAGGTTGTCAGGTTCTGTTCTCTGTTCCAGTCCTGTGGTCTGGATGCAGATCAGTCT
>JAPQRQ010000009.1:26877687-26892257 GCA_037367365.1 Apogon talboti
CCCCCACCACCACCAGCCTCCACGCCTACCACATTTCATACAAGGGCCCCAATAAATATGCTCAACCCCTGAGTGCACTGGCCATGATTACTACACGGACCACCAGACACCCCCTCCCCCCCAACCTGAAAACACCTCAGCAATAAACATACTTAATGAAATACTACAGGTATCACTGTACACAGCATCAGAGTGTCTTTTTACTAAATAATGAGGGTTATTTGGTCTGTGCAGAAACAACCTCCATAGAGGTCCTTTCAATCACATAGTAATAATACTACATAATAATGTCAAAATCATTTTCATACAATTAATTTGTTTTTCTGCTTTTAAATACTTTTATATTTCATCAACTTGAGCCTTAAACAAAAATGCCAAATACTCAGTAACTCATATTTTTAACCGTTTAAATACCATATTTGTAATGTAAACAAACCATATTTTTTGATGCAAAAAACCCCAACCTTTTTGAATATACTACTTAAAAATATGATTTGGTAATTTTCACCCTGTCATATCTCAGTGATTAACACCAACATTCGTTAATATACATTTTTTTTGTGCTAGGTCAAATGTTAAATGCTAAAATGTGTCAATGTTCATTTTGTCCTCACTGGGTAGAAGGGTGTTAGTGTAGGAATTTAACATTGTTTACAGTGGGATGGTTTTAGTGGATGGGTCAGAATTTAAAAAAATCTGGCACAAATGAACACCTGTTGACTTCTGACCTAAAACAGATTTTATAACATGAAGTGCACAGTGTGCATACTGTGCTCACCCAGATACTGGGAATGTATTCTGACCCATGAACGGCAAAACAGAGCATGAATCAAAAAATAAACCCATCGTACGAACGCTGTGGAAGTCCATTAAAACCTTGAATTAAGTGTTAAATTAAATCTGATGAGTGTTTCGTTGCAGGTGAACAACAGCAAGTGTTCTAAATTGTGTCAATGTGCATTTTTTTTACATTTTTAAGGGTGTTAGTGTAATAATTTAACATTAATACAATGTGATGATTTTAGTGAATGGGTCAAAACATTTGAATTCTGACCTAATACAAATTGTGAAAAATAATATGACCCTTGATAACATGAAGTGCAAAGTGTGCATAATATGCTCACCCAGATACTGGAAGGTTAATCATATCTTACTGAACTAACCCTAGCATATCCTGGTCTTGGTCCAGACTGCACAGATTTTCATGCTGCCGTGGCTTTACCAACACAGATCCAACACCAGCCTCATGAATTTCAACTGTTGCTCCAGAGTGAGACTTCTCTAAAACATTCTTTTGGTGGAAACTAATCTTATTTTGGCATTTGTGATAATGTCTGCCTTACCTCAGGGTTTAACAAGGAAAAAAAACAAACAAAAAACTACTACCACTTTCTAACCAATGGATTTTTGTCAAATGGTGGCAAAACCACATAAAGAAGGGAAGTGAAATGATGTCAGTGTCTGGATGTGGCATTAAATGCATAAATAACAAATAAAAGGCATGACATCAGCATAATGAGCCAAATGGGGTTTGGTTTCCAAGTGACAGTGCATCTCTCAACACTTTCAGTACAGTGACGAAGCAGAGGAGGCGGATACGAGGACGACAACGCGAAGACCGATGAAGTGTCAGTCACTGAAACACACTACGAACACTGGACAGAATTACACATCACATCATCACAATCTGTGGAAAATGATGCACGACAACAAAATTGCTCCTACAGATAATTACCCGGGACCTAACAAGTATGGAAAAGTGTCAGCTGTCTAATGACGTCAGTTTAGGTTTGGATGGAGAACACATGGCTGTAATCATAGTGACACCATTAACATCAAGGATGCTGGTCGGTTTGAGTCCTACAGATACAGAGTAAACAGCTGCAGACCCTCATTAACAACAGCACACATCATTAACCCTTTTTAGATGATTGTGTGTCTTTGCATCCACTGTCATTCACATTACTGTAACTCCTGAACCCTTACTGCCATTGATAAAATTCAAAGTGCATCTGAAAGCAGAGATTGGGTTCATTCGATTGGTCTATAACAGATTAAGGCAGCGGCCTGCATTGGTTGAGAGGGAGGGTTGGAAGTGGGCAGAGGAGAGAGCAGCAGAGTGCAGTCGGTGAGAGAGAGATGGAAGATTTTATTACTTTTAGCAGCGTTTTAGCGGTGAATTCTTGCAAATAATTGTATACAATAGTGATAGTGCTGTTTTGGAGTGTTGTACTAGTGTGTTTTGCTGTGTTTATGTCAAGTTTAGCTGTAAATATTATATATAATATTTACATATTTTATATCATAATAAATGTCATAGTTGTTTTTTGTTTCTTTTACTATGACACACTGTTTTAAGCATTTATTACAAATAATAATGATAATTAAAGGCCAGATATTGAAAGTTAATTTCTTCTTGATAAAAGGTGCAAAAGACACATTTTCTGACGTTTATATTACAAAAAAAAAAAAAAAAAAACCTAAGAAACTAGGCGGCCTGTTATAATGGAGTCATTATAGGGTTAGAATACAACATCTATGACTGGATTTAAAGGATGTTTAAAGCTCTGCGAGATATTTTTATCACATTGCTTTAGTACTTATGTTACTGTGTGTATTTTTTAGATCCTCTGCTGTTGGATAAGATCTTGTTACAGTATCATTACTGCATGTGCATTAATCAAATCTGAGGACATGCAGTGTCAGGTCAGGACAATTAACTCAAACAAAATCAGGTTACAAATCCACAAACTGCTTCATACAAATGGAAAACTCACATCTATCCTTTTCCAACATGAACTGTGTCTGAAAGAACATGATTTAAGGTTTTAAAGTCTCCAAAATAGAAGAAAAAATAGTAGTAGCAGCATCACTGGGTCAAAAACACAAAATGTGGAAGTACATAAAGGAATCAGGCATTCATGAAGGACAGAGGGAATGAGTCCCACAATGCACTGCACTTTATAACTGAGCATATACATCATATGATGCCCTGATGAAGAGTCTGTAGTAAAAATGGCGGCCGTGGCTCAGATGGTAGAGCGGGTCGTCCAATAACCGAAGGGTTGGCGGTTCGGATCCCGCTCTGTCTGAGTCATGAGCTGTTGTGTCCTTGGGCAAGTCACTTCACCCACCTTGCCTCCAGTGCCACTCACACTGGTGTATGAATGCGTGTGAATGTTCGGAGGGGCCGTGTGGCGACAAATGTAGTTTACCACCACCAGAGGGTGAATGTGAGAGCGAAAGAATAATGCATCAATAATGTAAAGTGCTTTGGGTGACTTGAAAAGCGCTATAGAAATCTAATGCATTATTATTATTAAAAATACGTTGACGTACCGCTTCAGGTAATGAAAGGATCTTATATTTACTTCAGAGTGTTTCAGACATGTTTGTTGCATGCGATTGATTTTTGTACTCTTTCATGATTTAACCGTTAAAGACCAAAGCAGCCTCTGGTGATCATCATCAGATATGACCTATTTGGATGTTAAGAGGTTCCGTAGTGAATGTGGAAACACTGTCATCTTCTACAACATTGATTCACCAGTAAAAACCATGGAGTTGGATCAATGACAGTGGTTGTAGACACTTGTTTTTATGTTCAGTTGATATATTTTTCACTTTTTCTTCAGTTTTTATTGTTCTCATATAATAATTGAATTTGTAGGCTTTGGGGTGCCTCAGGGTTGAATTCTGGATCCTGTTTTCTTTGTATATGCTGCCCCTGGGTTCCACTTTTAGAAATCACAACATCCAATTAAATTATTTTGCAGATGATGTGCAAATCTACTTGGCCAATAAAGTAAATAATAAAGCCTCTGTGTATGTCCTGTTGGACTATCTGCAGGATGACATCCGTCATCTTCTACAACACTGATTCACCAGTAAAACCCATGGAGTTATAGAGATAAATGACAGTGGATGGAGACATTTGTTTTTTGTGTTCAGTTATTGATATTTTCTATTTCTTATATAATAACCCTCAACTTCAATCTGAGTTTCCATGAACATCTACATGATCAGTGAAATAAATATTGGAAAATACCTGATTTTAACTTAAAAAGGCAAAATGCTCAAGATAATAGTATAAGAAATTGTGATAAATCCCTCAATGGTTAGATGCGATAAGGAAAAATGCATTTGAAAGTCACCACAAAAATAGATGTGGGTGTTTAAGGGCTAAAGCTTTGTTGAACGCAATGACATGGTTGATTTACCTGCACATTCAATCACAAATCAGCTGTTTTTGATCAGTTTGAGTCATTCATTCCAAACTATTTAAGTCATCAGGTGAACATTTCTTTACGTTGGGATGTGGAGTAAAGGACTAGCAGCTCTACTCCGCTCTAAAACAGCATAAAAATAACATGTCATCACCTGTTAAGATCCTTTATCAAACAGTCAGTGACAGTTAAAACACCCTTGGCTTATTACCGAACAATCACGTAATGGCAGGCAAATGTGAATGAAATTTGTTATTGGTTCTGATTTTACACATGCGATTAAGTGATTGCTGTGCAGGGGTACTCGGCGTTTTGTTTGGCAATTCAGTAAAGTGGGGGCACATGTCAGTCAAGTCCAGGTCAGATATGATGATCAAAACAAACACGATCAGATTTCCTCACCGGGGAGTTCAGCTAACCCTCAACCCTGTTAAACGTGATCTCTGTAGCATAACACAGGAACCCGGAGCACCCCAAACGGCCCAGGGCCTCGGCCTCTACCAGCCAAAGCCCTCTAATCTAATTTATGAAACAAAGTCTGGCAATGTTTTGCTCTCAGGAAGGACATTTGTATATCAGAGAGGGTTCTTTATCTTATTGTCTGAGGGGGAGAGGTCTTCAACATCCACCCCGACCCAGAAACAAAGTCAGAGCGAAGGGGAGGAAAAAGCCGGGAGTCGGGAACGGGTCGGACTCAAACGACCGACACTGCTGAGATCCTTCAGCCCTTAAGCCAAGAAGACAACCTCCACCACTGGTTTTATTTTACACAACCGTGATCCTGTTCCTTAGGGGACGCAGGATCGCTTTCATTTCGACCCCTTACTCACTCTGGCTCCTGAGCTTTCGACTTCAGGCAAGGGGAGTCCTGCGGGTCTCCATACCCACCTCACACTTGGAAGAGGGGGGTTGGGGGTCGGGCGTTGGGTCTGGGGGATCCTTCTCCCAGAGTGGCCCAGTACTTAACATGGCCTGACCCAAATGAATGCAGTGTTAAACAATAACACATGATCGCATTTGGAGACTCCGAGCCATTTGGAGCAACCTCGCTTTCAGCTTGGGGTAAAATAGATTTTTGGGGAAACCGAAATGATCGTGTGGTCGTTTTAATGACTCAATTGTGAGGTGGAAAGATCTTCAGTACACAAGACACCCCTTCCAACTACCAGTGAGCTGTTGTGTACAAATACGACGTAGTGATGAGGGGGAAAAAAACTGCCCAAATGATCACGTCTCAAGCGTTTATTTCAAATGTCAAGAGGACATGTGTGCAGCTTAAGGTCAACGTAGGGTCTTGCCACTGAAAGGTTCGCAGAGGGACTGAGGAAATAAAGCCTTTAAATCAAACAAGAAAAACAAAAATAAATTGGAAACACACTGGAGGGATACTCAACAGTCTAGACATAAGGATGTGTGTATGTAATTACAAGCACAGGCTGAATCTTCCCACTGCCTACAGTACGTTTTACATAAGCTTTTATTGCATAAAACAACTCGATTATGCCAACGTGTGCTCTACTTTTGTCCCAAACCGTGGGCTAAAGTCGAACTAAATATCTGTTAAACCATCATGACCGACAGCTGTAAAAATGTTGGTCATTAAAAACAGCCATCAAATTCATTTGGGTACACGCTTCAATGCAAAAAAGCTTCTGGGCAGCGGACTAATGACTTGGAATTTGGGTGTATGTCAAAAATAGACATGTTCTGTCCATTGTCATAACGCCACCAAAAATAAACATGGAAATCCCTGAAACTACCCTGAAACAGTCCGGGTCTTTCTCAACAAACACAACAAAACACAGAAAAAAAGGTGAAAAGGAGGGGGGGGGAAATCACCGTTTGACTTCCTCTTTCAGCGTTACCACTAACCTTTGTGGTCCTTAACAAATAAATGGATCCAATTGCAGTAAGTCTGCCAAAAAGAACCAGCACTGCTAATCAATTCCAGACAATCTGCAACTGGAGATTTCGACAGGGCCTGATCATGTTCCACGGTTCAACCTTGACTACAGACCTCCACGGCTCTATATAACAGTCAATGCAATCATTTTCGTGTCAACAGAAGTAATTCATTCCCCGTTTCCAGTGAGAATCATGTGTTCGTGGACTATATTTGAAATGCAGATCTTCCTCCAATCTTTCAAAGTTCGCCTGAGCTGCAGCGTACTAGGGGCTTTCTGAGAACACTGGGAAACTAGCGCTGCAAATTAGTGAGGTAATCGCTAATCACATACTCAGCTGGAGATTAATTGCTGGATAAGGCACATCTTTAATTTTGTAACTCTACAAAATTGATGTAAAGAGGCAGCCAAGTCGTATAATCTCTCTTAATTGTGGACAATTACTATAATCTTTTTCTTTTTCTTCCCTTCCTTAATGCTCACCTTAATTAGCAATGACTAAATTTCGTGGTTTTGCTTTGACGTCCAGGGTCAATTTTATTTTATATAAGTACTCTGAGGTCTGGGCTGAAACCTACAGAACCCTTTGACCTCCATCCAGCCTGTATGAGCAGCTGGGACCGTCTAAATCTTGACCTCTTCCTGGAGCAAAACTGTCCACGAATTGGCCTCAGACAGGTGGTCTTAAAAGTTTAGTGAGTGGCATAACCTGCCGAGTCCTGGAAGCAGTTAGAGATCACAATACTTAATGTGTGGGGTCGGCGTCGCTGTGTGTGTGTGGAAGGGGCAATAAACACTTATCAGTTAAGAAAATCACAGCCAGCGTTCCTACTTCCTGTCTGGAGACTTCCTACAGCAGGGAATCACAAACTAATTTTCTTTCAGGTTCCACATTCAGCCCAGTTTGATCTCCAGGGGCTCAGACCAAAATAATAACATAATAACCTAAAATAATGACAACTCCACACAATATGAAACACTATAAGAATATGTACACCATATGTATAAAAAGTAACATAAAACAGTATGGTCAATAAATGAATAGCAGATAATGACAACTCTAAGTTTTTCTTTGTTTTACTGCAAAAAACTAACATTAAATTATGAAAACATTCATATTTAAACTATCCAAACAAAAAAGATGTGAATAACCTGAACAAATATGAACCACCTGAAATGTCTAAAGAGAAGTGTTTTACCAATATTCTGCCTGTTATTAAATGTTTTGTGTATTTGTAGATCCACTGTGATCTATAAGTTATAATGAACATATGTAAATGATAAACTGAGGCAGAATATTGTTAAAATTGCATTTATTTTTCCAACGAAATTTCAGGTTGTTCATGTTGTTTACATTTTTTCAAGGATAGTTTGTAGATGTAAACATTTTTCAAAATGTAATTTTACTTTACTCACTCTAAAACATTGAGAAAAGTGTAGAGTTGACATTATTTATATATTATTATGTTATTATTTTACAGGTCCGGCCCCACTGGACATCATATTGGGCTGAATGTGGCCCCTGAACTACAATGAGTTTAAGACCACACCTTTATGGACATTTACTCCCAAATGACTGAATCCAACCTTCAGCTTTGTGAACACCTTATCTTTATCTACATCTACTGAAGTGACCTTTTATTCCTCAAACACTCTCTACCATAATATTTGACTTTTTACAAGATGTGACCCAGCTCTGGCCCCTGAGGAACCCCTGTACTTAAGAAAGATAAGTACAATTTTGACAATATTATGTCTCAACTTATCATTTATACATGTGCATTATGGATCAGATCTACAAAGGCACAAAACATTCAGTACAAAATATTGTTAAAATTGCACTTCATTTTCTTTAGATATTCAGGTTGCTCAGATTTTATTGTAGGATAGTTTACTAATGTAAATATTTTCATAATTTAATGTTAGTTTTTTTGCACTAAAAAAATTTGGAGTTGTCAATATCTATAGGTATAATGTTATATTTTTTTCATATTAAACCAAGAAGAAAATTTGGAGTCATTATTTATAGGTTATTATGATATTTTATTTTTTATATTGGTCTGTATGTGGAACCTGAACTAAAACCAGTTCAACACCACTGACTGTTATTGTCTTCAGCTTAATTTTTGCAATTCCTGCTATGGGCTGGATTGGAACCTTTGGAGGCCCACGGGCCGCATGTTTGACACCCCTGTCCAACAGATAATAAATATTACCTCCTGTCTGAACACTGATGTGCAAGACTTTTTCCATAGAAAAGGAAATGCAGGGTCAAATTTCCCTCATTAACTCACAACTTTGAGCAGTTTTAACGGTTTTGACTCACCTGATGCTAATGCACTGGTGAATTCTGCAGAAGGTCTCAAAGATGAAGAGTCGAGCGTTCTCAATGAAGTCCTCCAGACAGGCGACCAAGAAGAAATCATTCACCAGGACCTAAAAGAAAACAGAGCAGGTCACATTAGAGCAGTGCAAATAGTATATCCAGTGAGAACAAAGCATCGAGTTCAACTCAACAGCTAAATATAATAACTTAACTTGAGTCAACAGGACAATGATCCATCTGACCAGAGAGAACATGGACTATCATGACCGACTCTGAGGTGCTCTGCACTACATATCACTGGTCTACAAGTAAAAAAAATAAAACCCTCCAGAATAAAAGTACTGACGCATAAGTAGAAGAAAACACACCTGTGATTGGACTTTGCAGATATTCCTCTGAATCTTGAGAACATTTAGATTTTTGAATGTGTTTTGATTCATAAAAAAAATCTGCATTTACTGCTGTTAACTGGAGAATAAAAGGAGTGAACCTTTACCAAGTCTGAGTCACTAATACATATAAATTCAGTCCAAATGCTGCTTGTCTGTAGTTTCACATACTGTATATAATCTATGGTCTAAATTAGAAACAGTGTCGTCTTCAAGGAAATTAATCAAAATAATCAAATTCATCTTATTAAAGTATGTAAGATTTACCTCATTTAATCTGAGCTGGATAATTTATAAAAAATGTTTGAAAAACACTGAGTTTCTGCAGGTTTTGAGTTGAATTATTTCTAATGGAGGAGCAGTGAACAATAAACAATGGATCATATTGCACATGTATGCAGTGGCTTTGCTCTCCAAGTTCTACTTTTTATCTCATCTCACCTTATACCACAAGGAATTAGACACCAAGGGTCATTCATCCATTCATCATACATTGACCTTTTAAAAAATATTACGATATTTTGTTAAATGGCCTTTAGCTCTGCCTACAGGACACCGTTATCCTTTATTCCAGGTAACATTTATGCAGCTGAAACGTGCAGTAATTCTCCGATGGAAGGGTCTGATCCCGTTGCTTGGTTAAATCCAGTATGGGCTGAGCATCACCACATCCAGACCCACTTTCTGACACCTTTTTCCGTCTCCTTTTAATAGTTTGATTATTATTGGTGAAACCTGACTGCTGACTCGCTTTATGCTACCTTCTAACTTTTCCCTTCAGCTCAGTAAAATCACTGTCAAACTGCTCATTTTTCCAACTGCCTACTCAGACGTCTACGTCGTCGTCGTCTCTGTCCTCTTTTTCCAACCTGTAGAAAACAAAACCTACTATTTTTTGGTTCCATCAGGTTCCCAACCTATTTATTTTTTGCTGGAAAAGCTCAGAATGGCTCAGAATTCGGTTCACAAACCGGAACGTTCCTGGTCTAATGTGGTGGAAAAGGGCTTTGTGTAAAGAGGACTACACTGGTCCAATGGAAAAGGAGGAAACCCAGTTACTTTAACTTTAACCCATAAAGACCCAAACCTACACTGGCAACCAAAACAGACGACTGATGAATATGTCTCATACCTGTTGATCCACTAATTCTATCAATACATGTAAATAATTAGTGTAAAATACAGTTATTAATCTTTTCGTGGTCATCAGATATGACCCATTTGGACATTCAGAGGCTTTGTAGTTACCGTGGAAACACCGTCATCTTCTACAACATTGATTCACCAGTAAAACCCATGAAGTTGGATCAATGACAGTGGATGGACACACTGGGTTTATGTTCAGTTAAGAGATTTTGCTGAAAAAGTCACTTTTTCTTCAGTCTTGATATAATAACCTTTAAATTTACTCTGCATTTCATGAACATATAAATGAAATATAGGATATTAAATATATAAAAATACAGGATTTATAGTGGAAAAATGCAAAATATAGAAGATAATATTATAATAAATGGTGATAAATTGCTTAAGAAAGGTTAAATAGAGAGAAAAAATCATTTGAGAACTGCCACAAAAGTAGCACTGTGTCTTTATGGGTTAAAAACTGGAATATCTGGACATTTTATTAATAAAAGACAACGTGGACAGTGGTCCTCTGCAGAATCATTACTGAACTCATCACATCTTGTTTAGATATTGACGATGTTTTTCTTCATGCACTGTTTTGCTTTTTCTTGTTTTTTTGTGTGTGTTTTTTTTTTTTTTATACGTGGATGAATAAGATGAATAATGATGGGTTGTTTTTTGGTTCCCACACCCAGGATGATCCCTGAACAATCGTTAATGTGAGCTGACACAACATGGAAATGTTGTGGTTGAAATGATATGGAATGGATTAAAGAGACTGTTTGGTTGATCCTGTGAAGGAATAGTGAGCTGTAACTACAGTAGGTCTGCACTGCTCCTTAGTAACAGTAGTACTAGTATGTTTTTAATTTAGTGTTTTTTAGCTGTCTTGTTAAGGTGAATTAAAGAAAGCACAATATACATTATACTGCACATTATTTGTACCGTATTTGATGTTGAGGTGTGGAGAAACATATAAAACCAATATATGAATATATGCAGAAAAAGGCCATTAGAAGGATAAAAAATGCAGGATATAGAGACCATACAAATGAACTTTTATAAGATTACAAACTAACATTTCCAGATTTGAATATTTAAAGCCAGACATAAATTACTTCCAAATAAAATGCAGAGAACAAGTTTAAAGGTATATAAATATAAGGATGAGGAAAAGCAGTTTAATCCAGGAGTAATGATGAATGGTTTTTGTTCATTTTATTGATTATTTTTGTCATTTTGTGATTACATTGTTCTTTTTTGATTGTTTTATTTGTTTTTATTGGTTATTTTGTACATTTTGTTGATTATTTTTGTCATTTTGCAATTACATTGTTCTTTTTTGATTGTTTTGTTTTAATTGGCTATTTTATTCATTTTGTTGATTTATTTTGCTCTTTTTTTTCATTGTTGGTTATTTTGTTAATTTTCTCATTTTTGTTCATTTTGCTGATTATTATTAATTTTGTTGATTACTTTGTTCACGTTGTTCATTATTCTTTTTTGTTGTTGATTATTTGCACATTTAGAGTAAAGACCATAAACATGAGCAGCTCCGATTGAGCCACACATCTTTAAATTCCAGTCCGACCATATGAGACGACCCGGCAGCCACAGCGATGACCACACAGTCTCCGGCTTTCACACCAGTCATCTGCTCTACTGCTTCAGTGTCAACACTTTTGTAAAGGATCACCACAACTACAGTCATCCAACAACTGGAGCTCAACCAGTCCAAATAAACCCACAGATGAGGAGTGTGTTCAGGCGTCCGGACAGAGTATCACCTGCGCCGTGTTATGGTGGGAAATAAAAGGCTCGCTTGGACTCTGTGACATGACTGCATATGGACCATTTATCTCCTCCATCTACTGTGAATGTTCGTGACCCAGCTCTGGCCCCTGAGGTACCCCTATGTGAAACAGTTGCCTTTTTCTCAGTGCATTCCAACTCTGCAGTGAGTGAAACTGTCTACATACAGTTTTATAATGAAAACTTCACATCATAGATTTTAGAGGTCGTGTTTCCCACAAAGCTGTGTGTAAATCATGATTACTGCAGAGTTAGAGTCATGATGCAACAAAAACCTGTTACACAAACTCTTACATGTCAAAGTGGACTTATGCTTTTAGTCATTATCAGCTCGACTGTGAATAACCTGAACAAATATGAACAACCCGAAATGTCTTAAGAGAAGTAAGTGGAATTTTAACATTTCATTAATGTTTCTCAAGTTTTTATTAATTTTTGTGGATGTTTTATTCATGTTATTGCTTAATATAATCATACTTGTCACTTTTTTCTTATTTTTTTCCTGTTATTTGTGTTCATGTTTCTCAAAATTACTAAATATTTTGTGTACTTGTAGATCCAGTGTGATCTGTAAGTTGTAATGTACAAGTGTAAATGATAAACAGAGGCAGAATATTGTTAAAATTGCACTTAAAGTATTTGTCTTAAGACATTTCTGGTTGTTCATGATATTCACATTTTCTAAGGGATAGTTTGTAGATGTAAACATTTGTCAAAATGTCATTTTACTTTTTTCACTCTAAAACAGAGAAAAGTTTGGAGTTGACATTATTTATATATTACTATGTTATTATTTTACTGGTCCGGCCCACTGGAGATCATATTGAGCTGAATGTGGCCCCTTAACTAAAATGAGTTTAACACCACTGCTTTATGGGATGTGAGGAAATTCACTCCCAAATGACTGGATCCAACCTTCAGCTTTGTAAACACCTTATCTTTATCTACATCCACTGAACAAATCTCTGTACCATTTTTTTCACATTTTACAAGGTGACCCAGCTCTGGCCCCTGAGGTACCCCTGTACTTCGGAAAAATAAGTGCAATTTCAACAATATTATGTCTCAACTTATCATTTATGCATGTGCATAATGGATCAGATCTACAAAGGCACAAAACATTCAGTAAAAGGTACAATATTGTTAAAATTGCACTTAATTTTCTTTAGCTATTTCAGGTTATTCACATCTGTTTTGTTTGGATAGTTTGTTAATGTAAACATTTTCATAATTCAATTATATAGTTATTTTTTTAATATTACTTTTTACAACATGACCCAGCTCTGGCCCCTGAGGTACCCCCGTGTGAAACCTTCGCCTTTTTCTCAGTGCATTCCAACTCTGCAGTGAGTGAGATTTCACATCGCAGACCTCCATCTTCAAACGCCCTCAGTTTTTTTGTTTGCATAAGTGTCGAACGCCGCTATCTACGCACAGTTTTGCTTAAATAAGTCTCAACTACATGGCACTATCTGGCAACACACATCTCAGCTATGACAACGCTTATCTAGGGCTGATAAACTTTGAACAGTTAAGTGCCCTAATTGCTGTCATCTGGGATTCAGACCACAAAACTTAAACAAATTCTGAGAGGGGCCTGAAGAGCTCTTTTATGTGCAATCTGAGTGCCTGAATATAGGTAGGCCTATACTTTTCCGTCATCTAACATCTGACAGTGATTCCAAATTCTGGTGGAGTGGGAACCAAACAACAAAAAAGAGCCTTAACAGGACAATTTCAACCCCAGCTAAACTCCCCATTTGAAAGCACTTGGCTCAAACCATTGTAAAGGGTACAGCGAATTGAACAAAAGTGGAGCTGAAAACAATACTCATTTCTTGCTATTACAGCAATCAGTAATGTGTGCCACTCTCCTCAGTGGCTCAAAACTGATGCATTACAAAAGCTCATCAAGATGAGAGTCCGACCCAAAGGGATATCCGCTTACCTCAATCACTTCATGGTCTGAGAAACAGCCCTTTACCTCGGAAATAACGGACATTTTTAAAGGCTTGTGTGTGAATTTCTGCAGGAATAAAGTGCATTACTGACTTCAACCATAAAATACTGGAAGATGATAAGTCTAGGGCTGGGAAATGTATCGACTCAATGGATTTAATCCAAGTTTTATGGTTAAACAATATATACAATGCACAAACTGAAAAAAAATCAAGACGAGTTCCTTCAAAATTCTTGCAATATATTACTTCTAAAGCATTAAAAGTCACCAATGCTTCATTTATTTACAATAATCTTTCATGCAATGCTGTTGTAGATCAGTGTAGATGCAGCTCATGTATGGAATACATTTTTATTACAAAAAAGAGATTTAATTATCTTGGCCCTCATTACAATGATGTTTTCATGAGATGCACATAATGAATTGAACATCAGTAAATAGCTTTGGGCTCTGACTTCAGACAATACAGTCCTGTGTAGAAGTCTATCTTTGTTGTTTTTCCAAGGTTGAAATGATCAGACATATTTATTTCTCATTTTCTTTTCCTCAGATGCAACAAGAAAATACAGGAAATATGTGCACAGCCTTAAAAGACATAAAAACTGAACTAAATGTGGTTGTAAAGGTTAAAGTCACTATTGAGTTTGACCTTTGACCCCATGACAAGAAGCATCACAAACAATTAGAAACATCTGACATGTGTTGAAAGAAAAATTTATTATTTTGTTTATTTTTGTTCATTTTGTTGATCCGTACCGTACCGTCTTCTCCCGCTTATCCGGGTCCGGGTCGCGGGGGCAGCAGCCTCAGCAGAGGGCCCCAAAC
>JAPQRQ010000009.1:26927348-26939675 GCA_037367365.1 Apogon talboti
TGTGACCCACCCCGAGTTGCGTGGGTGTGCGAGGGCCCGTCATAACTGCTCGCAGTTACTAGTTATTATTATTATTTAAATTATAATGAATCTTTATGTTCTGTCGAATTAATAGACTCCGCAGTCTGAACAGGATTATAAAATAAAATAAAATAAAATAAATTTACTGAATGATGACAAAAATAAAATAAATGAAAAATTACAGGATGATGACAAAAAATAGAATAAATTAACATAACAATTACAGGATGATGACAAAAAATAACGTACAGGATGATGACATAGAACAAAAAAAATACATTATGATCACAAAAAAAGAAACATACAGGATGATCACAAAAAACAAAGAAAAAAAGTTACAGAATGATTATAAGGTATAAGCAAATACTGTGAATCTGTGAAAGAATACACCAAGCATCTATTACCTGTTACAGGATGTGTAGGTTTGAAAGAATGCAAGATGTTTTAATTGTAGACTGATTCCTCCCTTGTTTCTGAGAAAGGTGCTTTACTGTGACTTGTAAACCCTTCAAAACCCCCAGAACTTCCTTGTGGTGTTGATACAGTGAAACATTTCATTTATAAAGAGGAATCCATGTGGACGTTTTGTTGAATCAGAAAACACAGGCTTTCCTCCAGATACAACCACTATTTCTCCTAAAAGCATGCGTATGACCATGTCTTTATGAGGCTGAGACCCACGGCGAACCCCCCTGCTCACAAGCCTGGTAAATGTTAAAGAAAACAAGTCGATCCACGAGGTTTGAGCGCTGTCGTTGTACATCCTCTTTCCTTGTCCTTGGCTTCAGCCCAATTACATGAAGTATTTTATCATTAGAGGTGTTTTATCATATGACCAGCTTGTCTGGACTCTCTCAGGTGTTTGTAATAGATGCATTTTGTAACTCTACTACTCCCAATGTGATGCAACCAGCCTCCAATGCAATATTTATTAATAGAGGCTCAGTATTTAACCCTTAAACACCCAAACAGAGCACCAGCGACCAAAAGCATCTACTGATGTAACTGTTTAACACCTGATGAGCCAATAATCCTATCAATACATATAAATAATTGGTGTGAAATCCTGTTTGTCATCTTTTCACGGTCATCAGATATGACCCAATTGGACATTCAGAGGCTTCAGTGTGAATGTGTAAACACTAGCATCTTCTACAACATTGATTCACCAGTAAAACCCATGGAGTTGGATTAATGACAGCGCATGGAGATGCTTGTTTTTACATTCAGTTATTGATATATTTTGATGAAAAAAGTAACTTTTTCTTCTGTTTTCACTGTTCTGATGTAATAACAGTTGAATTTGAAGGCTTTGGGGTGCCTCAGGGTTCTACTCTGGATCCTGTTTTCTTTGTATATGCTGCCCCTGAGTTCCATTTTTAGAAAGCACAACATCCAATTTCATTGTGTTGCAGATGATGTGCTAATCTACTTCCCCTTGAAGTCAATATTAAAGCCTCTGTGCAGGTCCTATTGGACTATCTGCAGGATGTCATCAGTCATCTTTTACAAAATTGATTCACCAGTAAAACCCATGGAGTTGGATCACTGACAGTGGATGGACACACTGGGTTTATGTTCAGTTAATGATATATTTTACTGAATAAGTCACTTTTTCTTCAGTTTTTTTCTGTTCTGATATAATAACCTTTAAATTTACTCTGAGCTTTAATGAACATCTACATGATGAGTGAATTTAATTTAAGAAAATACATGATTTACACTGAAAAATGAAAAATACAAACGATAATATTTTAATAAATAGTGGTAAATCCCGAAGGAAACGTTAAATATATAGAAAAATACCATCCCCTTTTTCTGAGCAGTTCTGGTCGACTACAGCCAATATCAGCTACCAAATGGCCCATTCCTAATAGGTTTCACTGGTACCTTGTTTTCCCGACAACCACATGGCACTGTCTTGTATTCCCAACAATTCTTCCCTTGTTACCCGAGGGCTCTCTCCCTTCCACTGCCGCCTGACTGCAGGTAGAAATGAGTCATAAAAGGACACCACTCACCATGGCCAGTTGCTGTTTTACTGGGTGCTTCTGACACAGTTAGCGCTGCCTCAGTGGCAGCTTGTGTTAAAACGAACATAAAAAAAAGAAAACACAGCTTTAACACCACTGAAGCCTCTTTTATGCCTCCTGCTTCATTCAGGAAAGGTTTTTCAGTCAAAAAAAAAGAGTCACTCTTTAATAATTTGGTCGTTTTGGCGGGTACACGCGGAAATTTGTCTCTATTAGATCATTCATAGATTTAATTTAAAGATTAAATGCTCCAGTCAGTTTGACTTTGGCTAAGCTGGATTTATAAGGTCACAAATAAATACCTCTTCTGTTACCTTTTTCATTTCAACAGATTTCCCAAAAATGAGCAGCTTTGTTTATGTCTTATATGCTCAACTCCTATTTTTTGTTCATTGCACATTAGTGATATGTTTATCCCTTTCTTCCAACACCCATTCCACACACTGTGAATATCAGTCTTTATAGTGGGTATCTTGTTTTTTGAGACAAAAGTTACCAAGCAGTAAAACCTCCATAAGTCCTTCCAACATTTCCTTGAAGGCAAAATGATCATAACCCCGTAATTGTTCTTCCTTGTAATACAATTGTGTGCACGATGATATTCATTTTCTGTGTGATGTTATTTGTGTGCTTGGATTTTATGTGCCGGCAATAATATGTGTTATTATACAATATTGAATTAGGAAGCAGTAGGGAAAAAATCTTCAGTGGGGCAGTTAAAGCCAGTAAGTATTCTCTGATAGGTTAAATACCACAGACTAAATCCAGAACGACAAGAAATGATGTTTTTAAACATTGAGCTGAAGGCCAAATTGCATTGGTTTCTCCTGTTTCAGCCAGCCAACCATCATAAAAAAGGTGCTCGGGAGGTATTTTGGAAAAACACAGAGGGGAATTCACTTTTCTTTCTACAGATTTTGTTTCAGTTTTCTGTCTTAACGCCCCACTAATATTACTTTGCTGATAACATTCTGTACTAACAGACAGGCGAACAGTTCATCCAAAAAACACATCCAGGCTCAAGACTCCTTTAAATACACACTTTTTAACATGTACTCCTCTCATTTACAGCATAACTGTAATAGATTCAGGCCAATGTTAATAGAAATTGATGGAAGTTAGTGTTGGAATTAACCCTTTAACCCCTGAGACATTATTTTAATAATACTGTAAATTCTCGTCTGTTTCAGGTTCATAAAAGCTGCTGTGAGTATGTGCTTGTGTTCCTTTTCTTCAGTGGTTTTGCTGTGTGTTTTAGGGTCAAAACAGGGTGGAATAACAGAAAAAGACAAAGACAGGAACTGAAGTTTGACAGGTTTGGACTAAATAAGGTACTCAGAATGTACATTAATAAGAGATTTAGGATGTTGAACATTAACTGTGAACTGGAACACACTGAACAACAACAAAGATTTGAATTTGGGCCCAGTAGTTTTAGTTTTGGGCTCTTTTTTTAATAAATCAGTCGGCCTGTTTTTTGACACCTGATTGAACTCCATGAAGCAGTTACACGATCAAAACTCAGTAAAAACACAGTAAAAAAAAAACAAAAACAAGGAAAACGGTGTAAAAAAAAAAAGCCCAAACTGTTTAATCATATAGTGAGTCATCTCACTCACTGCTCTGTGTTTTGCCCCTCATTACACAGGCGGCGGGGGGTGCATTGAGCATGCTCAGATGTCGATTGAAAGGACAACGTCTATTCCATCAAAACGTTTTGAAATTTTTCTTATTTAGCAAATGCTTGAATTTTTCTGAATATTTCAAATAAATCATACATTCAGAACGATCACCACAGACACGTCAGGGGTTAAAGGGTTAACATAACAAACCCTATCCTTCTTTATGTTTGCTCTGCAGTCTTGGACTAGTCTTGGACCAGTCTTGGTGATGGCCTGACCGATGCCCAGTCCATGTTTTTTTACAGCGTCCAGGGCCAGCTTGCTCATCCATTCCCTTCAAGAAGAGCGAAGCCAAACCCATGAACTGGAAAGAGTTGGAAATACGGGCATGAAGTGATTGACACAAACAATATAGCAATTCAGATGGGATGGATTCAGGCAATTTCCTGCTTCACAATTTCTAATAATATCTTACATATCAGACACATTAATCATATGATAAATAAACAGCAGGAGGGAGGAAATTAAATCAACTTAACCTGTAGTAATGTTAGTGAAAACTGGTGATGTGAGTCTGCACATGAGTAGTTCTGACCCGATGGAGACGGGCCTGAGAAATCTGCAAACAGAGGGAGTGTTCCAACTGCTTACCGTAGCTCTGCACAGTTATTGCAAATGTGAGCCTAATCTTGTTCATCATTGTGATTGTTGTTTGTCAGATTCAACCTCTGTGTGGATGCAGTTCATGGTGGTCTGCTCTCTACGTCTGGCAACGTCTCTGCATCTTTGGAATCTCCCTCTGCCAACGTACCCTTGGTTTAACCTGACCAAAACGCTAACTAATGATTTGTTCAAGCGTCTCCCATTGTACTGAACCACGCCAATGAATAAGGATGTTTGGGCTTAAGGCTTATCAAAACTTTACACAATGCATCCCATAAATGTGGTGCATGTGTAAACATCATCCACTGTTTCTGTGTGTGTTATCCAATGACTGGTGTGTTTATGTCGGATGAAGCCGGTGTCGGCCCTGATTGCTGTGACCACACTTGATATTCAGGTTCAGAACTAGGATGCTGTCAGAGAGGAGAACACATTTCAGTGTGCATAACTGTTATCAATCATGCTATGTGTTTGTCTTGCAGAAAATATTCCTCAGCCTTAATGGGATAAACTTAAAGGGCGCTGAAGTGATGGGCCAAATATTCCATGAAAAACCTCAGCTCTCCAGTTCCCTGAAAGCTTTCTTGGTCAACAAATGAATCCAAGAGAGGGAGAGGAGATGACACTGCCAAAGACACCCACCACTGGCCTCATTCTAATATCTGTCAAAATATAAATCAATAAGATCTGAAGACAAATGACTCGGCGCTGGATGTTGCAAAGCCAAGCATCCCTGCTCTGAATCTGAATTCCAGCAACTCATATGAATTTCAATTATTCTGTTGTAAACTTTTTAGATATGCATCACCTCGCTCCTGGTGCGTGTCAGGTTATAAATCAGCGGCCCACACGGCTGGTTCAGAGCCCAGTGCTGACTTCAGCACTGTCACACTCCATGGCAGCGGGATGAAGGTTATTGACCAGACCTATGGGCCCGAAAACAACACAGACTTCCAGAGAGCACCCGGTGGCACCGAGCATGGCGGCACATCTGCACACCACGTGTCGACTGCACAAACAAGTCATGATGTGCACTCGCACACATCAACAATATCATACATGGCAGAGGGGCAAGTCAATCACTATCTGAACCCACTAATCCCTCCTCAACAAGCTCTGCTCCCATAGTCCTTCTCTCTTCTCTCGTTATGCATAACTTCACTTTTCCTCTGCAATTTTCTTTGAAAACATGACATTACAGGAAACATGGCGCTATCTCCAAATTTGCGGTCGTGAACATTTCTACCAGAAAAGAAAAGTGAAATCTGATAACTCCAGATTATGCAGTTTAGTTGCAGGCCTCCACTTCACGGGGGATGGGATTGGAATATTCTTCTTCCTGTGGATTCTAAATTTCTGTAATAATTGGTGTTGTGTGTGGCGGAGCGGAGGGATCTGAGTATAACCAGCCTGGAGTTAATGGAAACAAAGCACTACAACAGAACAATAGTATGACATCTCTGAAAGTCAAATCTCAGGTTACACCGCCTGACGGACCCTGGAAGGGCTTTAGAATCCAATTTACAACAGTAGAAAAATACTGATAGGATGAATGAGCCTCACTTCAGCGGCCACAACTTAGATTAAATTGATTAAATTGATTAGATTAGATTAAATTGATTAGATTAGATTAGATTAGATGAGGTAGAACTTTACTGATCCTTAAGGCAGATCCTTCAGGAAAGTGAAGTTCCAATATATAATAAAGTGATAACAGTAATAGTAGTCATAACAATGATATACAATATAAGTATGTAAGTATTAATAATTCTAATAATAATAATAATAATTCTTGGGTGTCTCCATGGTGTCAGAACGGTCTCGTTGCTGCCAAATCCTCTCAGTCTCTTCAATAAGTCTGTAATGATGGTTATGTAAGACGAGGCACTGATGTAAATTCCTCCGTTGTGAGGAGAGAAGCGAAGATATGCGCCGATGTCCAAATCAATAAGGGGATGTTTGCGCTGAATAACATAATTTTATGCGCAGTAATCCTTGATCAAATTTAATGAGAAAGGACGATCGCCTATTAAAACCAATCCGACAACACATAATATACGACATGTGGTAATACTCGGGTCCACAATAAGCAATCACGCTGCTGCAGGGTGTCAGGGGAGCAATACATCCTCCGCTCCGTACAGGGTGAGTAACGTCAATTACCAGCATGGTGCAGCTTTGACATGGGCTTGAATATTGTTCTTGGCACTGAAGCCAAGAGTGAGAGGAGCAGGAGAGTGAGGAAGCTTAATTGTGATGTGCCATAATTTCCCGCTCAGGGCCTCTCACTCAGGATATGGGTGAGGTCAAAGGTGCAATGGAGGGAGTCCATCAGAGGCTAAGCGTGCTGAAGTCATCTGTACAGAGTTATTCGTGGTGAGGTGAAAGCAACTTGGTCAGACAGGGGACCTAATCAGATTTCAAAGTAAACACAGCGCCGCCGGCTCCAGAAGGCTGAGTCCAAACATTGTTGCTAATTGCATCTGTCTTCATTTTCCGCAACTCACTGTACGACACCAACGAAAAAGAAATCTAGATGGAACAGGAACTATTTCAAAACCACAGAGAGCACCTCAACCTTACCTCAATTTTTAGTCCGTAACTGTTCATTTTAGAGATTGCCAACTCTGATTGCTTCTGTCAGAAATCAAAATATAATGTCTGTGAAGTGTTTCTACTGGAATATTTCTTTTTTTTTCATACGTGGAGACTGAAAAGGAAAATATATATATGCTTGTCTTGTGTGCCATATGTGGGGGCTTCCAAAGCATGGAAACCTACGTAAGCACCAGTCAAGTAGTACAATTTGGGTTTTGAGATGGCTGCAATTGGTCTCCCATATTGTGACATTTCTGTACAAGAGAGCTGCTCCAAGTAAAACAGGCGCCTTATGTCAAGAGGCTTTTTTCACCACCGCCGTATCCAGCTACATCTCAGAGTTATGGACAGCTTGTTCGCAAAGTGCTCTAACCATAATGCTATGACCTGGAATTCCCAAGAGTCCCAGCCGTTGCATAGTGTTTAGTACAGGTCAGTTTTGGGGCCCTGGCCTTCAGTGGCACCTTTTGCAGGGAGGGGGAAGCTTTTCACCCCGGAGGACGATGCCTGATTATTTTAATGTGGTTGCGTTGGTATTTGGTGTTCCAGCAAAAACCCAACCACATATCAACCGACTGCCATGTGCAGATTTGAAAATTACAAGTGCACAAATGGCCAGAGCCGAGTGTAACTGTACACAGTATTATTATTTGTTTCTCTGACAGAGATGATGACATTTCATTGTTCTCTCGTGCACTTGCATTGGCCCAGTTCTAGTGATGCTGAGCTGTTTTACAGTGTCACTGTCTGTTAGGAAAAGGCGTTTCCTCGTCCTTTCAAAGGGTTTATGCAGCAGCAGTGGACATGACATCAGTCTCAAATGTCTCTGTAAACAACATTGTTCTGACTAAATGTCAACAAGTGCATATTGTGGTGAAGAGAAGTGTGTGAGGGGACGGCATCCGCAGAAGCTCCTGAGGGAAATCATGATAAGATGGTCGCTAGTTCTGCTTCGAAAGCACATTTTCTACCAGAGGCAATTGACAGATTCAAGGCTCATCTGGCTGTCCTACCAAATACTTAAATAAAAATGGAATTAAAGCCAGAGAAAGACATTATCTGGACCATAAATATTTGCAGTGGAGCTGCACATTACAAACTATCATGTTGCATATTGTAGAAAACTGCAGTGGGTGAGTTTAGATTTATGGCACACATATGGAATTAAAATGTGCAGTGTGTAAGAAAGAAAATATATAATTTGGGTTTTACTGTTAGAGTAGTCTGTGGTTAATTTCAAAAATGTTAATCAAGCCTATGAGGAAATGTAAAAATGTAGGATTCTTATTGTTATTCTTCTTACCCCTCATCCTTAACCTCTTGCAAGCATGAAAAAATATGCGGTTTGAATTTTAGTTAAGCTAGTTAATATTTAATCTTTTGTCTTTTCACTTGTCATTCAGTACAAAGGGAATTCCTTCGTGTGTTAATGTTTAAGCTGTTTTTTTTCCTTCCTGTGACTTAAGGAGGAGGAATCCATATGGAGACGAATGAAAAGTTATAGTAAAAAAAAAAAAAATAATAATAATGATAATAATACTTATTATTATTATTATTATTATTATTATTATTATTATTATTATTATTATTATTATTACTACTACTACTACTACTACTACTACGGCTATCATGTTGGACACGCCTTTTCAGTGTCGTAAGCACGTCGTCTGTTGTCATAACGGGAAAAATGGCGTCTGTCTCTGAAATGTACGATGTGGGTTGGGAAGGTAAGTAACAGATAAAATTGATTCCCCGCAGGATTCATTTCCTTTTGGATTTGTGTTTTTGAGTGGAATCGGGTTTTTCTGTGGAAAAGCATCCGGGGTTGTTGTCTCTGTCAGATGCAGGTTTAACAGCCCAATGTGAAGCCGCTGTTAAAGCTAGTTAGCCGAAAAGCTAAACTAGCTAAACCAAGCTTTCGGATTCATCCACCTAGATAATCCTAGTTTAACAGCTGCCTTTTGTCTCTCAGTTAACGAGGCACTAAAATAAACATTAGGGCAATTTATGTCTGTTTCCTCGCAGTATTTGTAGTAACGTGCGTATTAGTGTTGTATGTTTGGCTAACGTTAGCATCACTCAAAACAGCATGTGTCTGGTTCTGCGGAAGACCTTTAACATATCAATAATAATGTTTAACAGTGTATTGACGGCTAACTACGTCTGTTAACCTTCCTGTACTTATATACAGAATGTAACTGTAGTGATCTGTGCTGTCTATTCTGATAGACCGATGTGCTAATGTGTCTTTTACAGTAAAACTTCCAGATACATCTCAGTCTTGTTTCCACTCTCATCACAAATCGTGTATCAAAAGACATAAAATCTTCCTTAAAAACTGCCACTGATACCATGGCTCGTCTTGGATGACATTTGTTTTATTTTAACACTGTTATCCACAGAGATGAGAGACAAGTTGCGTAAGTGGAGAGAAGATAACTTCAGAAACAGTGAACAGATTGTGGATGTTGGAGAAGAACTCATTAGTGAACATGGATCTAAACTGGGAGACGACAGTAAGTATCTAAACACACAAATAAACACATGAGCTAATAAAATAGCTAATAAAACAGATATTTTATACAGCAGGTTATGCATAATTACTGCCAATTGTAACACAGAGGGTGTAAGTCTGCACCTAAACAGAATGCACATGTCTTCACTAGCAACTTTATGGACAGTGAATGTGCATTTTTTCATTTTGCCTCTAATTAAAAGTGCAGTCAATGTATTCAGCCTTGAAAAAAGTGTCTGAATAAATAAGTAGAGTTATAGTAAAATTACTAACGTTTTTTATTTAATACTAGCTTTATAAGTTTTTTTATTATAGATAAAGGTGCGCTTATTCAAACAGTAACCATTGTGACTTGAAAGGTAAAACAAAAAATGCTGTGTATTAACATGTGTCATGGATGATCTGATTGTAAGTGGACAGCGCTAAAGCCTGGTGTGAATGTATCCGAGGTGTTAGTGATACAAGTAAGGTTTTCCTCTCTGAAGGTTGTTACAAAAATAAAAGTCTACATCACCATAGCTTATAAATTGAAAGTTCAACCTCTTTTTCTCTTGTCATTACATGTGAGTTGTGCTTTATTTTAATAAAATAATTTGTAGTTTATTGCTGCTTTTATGATGATGTTGTTTAGTGACCAATGCAAATGGTGTCATATTAAATCAGCCAGTAAAGATATATGAAGGAGTACAGAGACTTGGTTTACCTGAAGGGAGTAGACGGTGTGGTGTGTTTGTTGTGTTTTGATTTCCTCTTTTTCTGCTCATTTCTGGCAGACAGTGTCTTTGGCCTCTGCAAACGGAATGATGATGAAATGTGAGATCCAATATACTTAGAGACGTACATATATCTGTCCACTTATGATTGGATTATACACGATGCTGATGTTAATACCATGTGTAAACAGGGTCATTGTTGAAGTAGTTGTTTTTTGTTTTTTTGGTAAAGCAGTAGCAGGTTTTACTGATTCTAAACATCATAAAGGTCGTGGTTTCCTCCATAACAGTCCTGCCTTACTGCGTTACCATCAAACACTTCTCTTTTTCCACTCGTCATTATGATTCATTCAGTCTGTGAGAGGCAGATAAACACTTAACGTGCCACGGTTTTATTGAAACCAGTCCTTAAACTGGCTGTGAATTAAGATGCAATTACAAAAACAAGACTTGGAATCATAAAAGTCAAGACATTTGTTTGGTTTGGCAAAACCTGAGACATTTTGACTTTATTATTCGACTTCAATTAATTGGGGGGTTAAAATGTTATATTAGTGGTATTAGCATCTCACCACTGCCACATGTTATTCTGTCACAGTTGACTTAACATTTTAATAAACACTTAGTTTTTATGGCAAACATCAAGCAAAAGATGTTAAAAGGATACATGTGTTTTTTTAGATGTGGTGATCGACGCGGCTCGATCCACACCTGGAAAATAAAACAGAAGTGACATTGTAACCTCTAGTTTAGGTTGTTTTTTTTCCTGTAAACAGTAAATGTATTTTTTTTCTATGGCCCTGCACAGGACAAATGTAATAAATCTCAGTCACAAAAATGTTTCAACTACATGACTAACATTAACTACAACAAAATCTATAAACTGGTTTTGTTGTAAAGAAAGATTTTTTTTTTCATACAATCTGTAATTTGTGAATTTGTTGGTTAAATATAAATAGACAAGCAAGAAACTATGTACATGTCTGATTTTTTTAGTGTATAAGTAGTTTATTATCTGTTCAGTGTAATGTGAACCATTTATAACTATTATAATGTTCAGGAGTGAATATTCAACACCTTTATGTCATCAGATGATTTACGACTGAACTTCACAGGGTCTAATCAATTTTACACTTTTTATTTTGATACTTATACTTAAACAAGTACATGTTGGTACTAACCTAATTGAGATGTTCGTTCTTGTTCTGGCTTTAAAATTACCATAACTTTTAAGGAAAGTAGGAGGAGTTAGAAAGAATTTTAATAGAAATGTTACTCCTGTTCCTTTGGTTTCACAATCTTTCAACAGCGTTTTTTTAAGCGGCGTCAGTAATACTTTTCCCTGAAAAAGCAGCAGTGTTTCTAACGAGTGACATTATTTTTAATGTATTCCATTGAGGAAATACTAAATGATAAATGAATGGGGACAGTTTTATGAATGATGCGTACCACGAGCTCTTAAGCTGCTGATTCACATCATGGAAGTTTGGTTTTGGTTAAAAAAAGACATAATGTGCAGCTATTGGTGACAGAGTTTAAGTCGGGACGTCAAGTGTACTCTTCAATATATCATGTTTTCATGTTACACCAGACAGTGGAATGGAAAGGGCGTTAACACAGTCTTCTTTGTCCGTGTCTCTTCTGCCCAGTATGGATTATTTATGAGCAGGTGATGATCGCAGCGCTGGACTGCAGTCGGGATGACTTGGCTCTGGTGAGTTTTACTGCGCTTCCTCACACACCCAAGAGCTTCAAAAACCATCGCTCTCTCTCACAGCCATTCCTACTTTGCAGCATCTCCTCTGCCAAATGTGAAAATCTGATTTTTATTTGGCCAAATGGTATTACTCTGTCTGTACTTTGGAAAAACAATTTGCAGAGTAGGAAGCAGAGGGTGTAGCAAAGGAGTGGAGATGCATGCTTCAAGTGTTAGCCTCGTTTATGGAGTTCAACTAGTTTTTTCTCACTGGATTTATTTGGCATCTCAAAGCTAAGTGTGATGTTTTTAAGTTTACCTCTTAACTCATAAAGACCCAAACATCCACTGGCATCCAAAAGCATCGACTGATCTAAAATATTTAATAACTGTTGATCCACTAATCCTATCAATACATGTAAATAATTGGTGTAAAATGCAGTTATTCATCTTTTCATGGTCATCA
>JAPQRQ010000009.1:26956487-26974518 GCA_037367365.1 Apogon talboti
AAAAAGAATAAAATATTTCAAACATGATATCATTCTTTTTTGGACGAAAATATAATACAGATGATTACTTTTAACATGACAAAATGACAAAAGTGTTATAAAAACACACTGATTTTAACCCGGGTCATTTTGACCCATTAATGTTAGAGTTTAAGGTCCAGACACTTATGCATTGAAGGGTTAATAGTGTGATTGATAAAAAGGTCACCATGTTTCATCTTTTGGTGTTTCTAGGTTTAGTTTTTATTCACAGGAGTGATTTGGTCTCACAGTGGATCTACAGAGGATTGTATTACACTGAAAAACCACTAAACTCTCAAGTCTTCCACTCGTACTTTCACACCCCCGTGGACAAACACTCAAGGAGCCCAGTTGCTAATCCTGTTTACTCTGCTCTACAGGCAGCGAGGAAGCGCAAGATCTCCATATTGAAGGCCCAGGGGAAGAGCACTGAAGCCATCCGGGAGCTCAATGAGTATCTGGAACAGTGAGTGTTCCTTCCAGCCGGAGAGAGGGTCCAACCCCACCCCCCCACACCCACACACACACACACACACACACACACACACACACACACACACCACCCCACCCTTGGCTTGTATTTTAATTAAAAAAATGTTTGCCTTAAAGCTTTAATACGCAACATTTCCGTATTAAAATACATAAAAACCATTGGTCCTGTGTTATATTTTGTTGACTTCATTATATCTGTTTCATTTTATCCTCTTTATATAATGTTAAATGTTTTTTAACCCTCCGGTATCCTGCCTATAGAACCCCTAACACTAATCACCGAAAGCGCATAATCTGTGCAGTAGACGTAGTAATGTCAAAATGTTTGTTTTTTTACAGTTTGTTTTGAACTTTTTTGCTTTAATTTTTTTGTGTTTCATCGACTTGAGCCATAAAGAAAATGCCAAATACTCAAAAACTGTCATATTTTTTAACCATTTAAGTGTTTGTAATCTAAAGAAATCATATTTCTGACTCTCGAAAACTTTTTTTTAATATATATACTACATAAAAATCGAATTAGTTATTTTTTTATTTGTTCATCCTGTCATATCTCAGTGATTAACACCAGTATTGGTTAATATACATTATTTTTTGTGCTAGGTCAAATGTTAAAATGTGTCAGTGTGCATTTTGTACTGACTTGGTAGAAGGGTGTTAGTGTAGGAATTTAACATTGTTTATAATGGGATTGATTTTAGTGGATGGGTCAGAATTTAAAAAAAAAAAAAAAAAATTATGCAAAACTGAACAACTTTTGAATTCTAACCTAAAACAAATAGTGTGAAATAATATGACCTTTAATAACATGAAGTGCAAAGTGTACATTATATGCTCACCTGGATACCAGAGGGTTAATATAACATATGTCACTAAGTGTAATGCCGTTGAAGCTTTAATACATTACCTCGTCTTTAAACAGATTCAGAAATAAGTAATGAATCGATGTTATGTTTGTGTCCTTTATATTTTTTGTCCTATGTTACAATTGTACTGTTTTTTTTTGTTTTTTTTAATTACCATCGTTAACTGATGCATCCCAACACATTTGAGGATGAGAATCTTAATTTAATGATTTTGTTGCAGGTTTGTTGGAGACCAAGAGGCATGGCATGAACTGTCGGAGCTCTACATCAACGAACACGAGTAAACACGTTTTTATTTTAGTTTCTTTTTTCCCACAGCTGCATCAAAATTCTTCAGTTAGTGTTTTTAAAAAGCTGTATTTGTTCAAGCTGTGAGGAGGCGATCACATCCCTCATCAAACCGTCCTGTCTGTCTGTCCAGCCTTCGTTTATCTTATATTAAATAGGATATTAATGTAGAGCAGGGGTGTCAAACATACGGCCTGTGGGCCAAAACCGGCTGCTGAAGGGTGCGGCCCATGCATTTTAGTTAAGGAGCCACATTCAGACCAATATGAGCCAAAGTGGATCAGAACCAGTAAAATACTATCATAATCTATAAATAATGACAACTCCAAATTTTTCTCTTTTAGTGTAAGAAATTTAAATTACATGAAAATGTTTATATTTACAAACGATCCTTTCACAAAAATTGTGAATAACCTGAACAAATATGAACAACCTGAAATGTCTTACGAGATGTAAGTGTAATTGTACCAATATTCCTCCTGTTAGTAAATGTTTTGTGTATTTGTAGATCCACTGTGATCTGTAAGTTATAATGTACATGTGTAAATGATAAACTGAGACTGAATATTGTTAAAATTGCACTTATTTGTAAGAAACTTCAGGTTGTTTGTGTCATTTACATTTTTAAAGGGTAAGTTTTAGATGTAAACATTTTCATAATATCATGTTACTTATTTCACTGTTACTGTTATTATTTGTCCGGCCCACTTGAGACCATATTAGGATCATATTGGTCTGTATGTGGCCCCTTAACTAAAATGAGTTGGACCTGTTTTTAAGCATTTCCACCATGGCAGCCGTAGGTGTGTATCAGCCAGTGTACCGGGGCTTCACATCACCCTGATGGCTTGATTTCCTGAGGGCTCTTCGATGACCACAATGGAAGGCGGTGAGATGCCAAACTCAGCCAGTGGTCTGAATGGAGCCTTGTCCACGTTTGTCACATAAGAGTAGTTTAATAGGATTTTAGTCCTAAGCCACCTCTCCTGCATATGAGAGCAGAAAGACTCCCCCGGCCTCCCACTGATATCTCAGTTGCCAAGGGGAATTGCCAGACAGTATTGTAAGAAAAAATAATTTGGTTTGTGTCACCTTTTATCCCTCCTTAATTGTCTGGGGCTCAGAAGTTACTGGAGCGTTGTGTGCTGTTGAACTATGGGTTTGTATGAGTATGCATGTCCCGTGTGTGTGGACACCCTTACCCCCGGGTTGCTGGGTTGCTCTGGTACGAGGGCAGCAGCAGCAGGAATGTGTACTGCAGTGAGAAGGCTACTTATTGGATATTTCGTGCTTTTGTTTGGGAGGCTTTATTGCTGTAGTAGCCAGAGGAAATCCAGGGGTGAGCGGATTATCTCCCAGCTTATCCCAACACTTCTAATATCACACCATTCACTCCCACAGCCCCTTATCTACAGGCGTGTCAATTTCTTTTCTTTGTTTTCTTTATTTTGGGATCCAAAGTCCCTGTTTCCCCTCCTCCTCCTCCTCTTCCGGATAGCCCGACATTATCGCCACTCTTTTCCAGGAGGATAGAGCAGGAGGCAGAGACAGAGCACTCGCTGTGAAATTCCCAGGAGAAGGTGGTGGCACTTTTCTTTCCCCCAGCGAGAGAAAACAGAGGCTGATGGACAAGCAAGAAAGAGAAATAAACTGTCCTCCCTGGCTGTGCAACACCCTGGGAGCTAAAAATAAACAAAGGCACAGGCTCTGCACTGCCATTGTCAGGGCTGCAGCAGGAAGCAGCGTTAACGCATTAAAAATGTAATTAATAGCCTTTAAATTGACACTCTTAACCCTTTAACCCCTGAGACATTATTTTAGATAAACAAGCTGCTGTGAATTTGCATCTATAGAAGTGTCATAAAAGCTGCTGCTGCTGTTTTAGGTGTTAAAACAGGGTGGAATAACAGAAAAAAAACAAAGACAGGAATTGAAATTTGACAGGTTTGGTCTAAATAAGGCACTCAGAATGTACAACAATAGGAGATTTAGGATGTTGAACATCAACTGTGAACTGGAACACACTGAACAACAACAAGGATTTGAATTTGGGCCCAGTAGTTTTAGTTTTGGGCTGTTTTCTTCTAAATCAGTCCAGCTGCTTTTTGAAACCTGGTTTAACTCCATAAAGCAGTTAAATGGACAAAACTCAGTAAAAAAAAAAAAAAATAGAGGAAAATCACAACAGTAAAAACAAAAAAAAAAAAACACAAGGAAAATGGTGTAAAAAAAAAAAAAAAAAGTCCAAACCGTCTATTTTTCTAGTGAGTCAATCTCACTCACTGCTCTGTGTTTTATCCCCCATTATACAGGCACCGGGGGTACACTGAGCATGCTCAGTTGTCTATCGAAAGAACAAGGTCGATTCTAGCAGCACGGTTTGATATTTTTCTTATTGAGCAAACGGTTGAGTTTTTATGAATATTTCAAATAAATCATACATTCAGAATGCTCACCACAGACACGTCAGGGATTAAAGGGTTAAATCAGTCCTTACACCGGTGGTGTTTAGACAGGAGGTCACTGTTGGAATCTGCTGCCGGCTTCAACCTATGAGGCCGGTTGACAAAACTGGACCAGTCATCCAAAATTACTAGATAAATCCTAATACTTTTTTCAACCATACTTTGTACAGTCTGAATCCATTTTTGTCTTATATGCAGTCAGAATGTGGTGTTGAGATGGGGGGAAGCCAGTGCTGATGGTTTTACTAACGTCCAAAAGAAACAAATAGAATTCTCACAGTCTCACACATAACGGTGGCTATAACCTGGCCTGAGCGCCGCAGTAATGAGCGAGCTTAGTAACAGCCATAGAGGACGGCTTGTTGATGATGGGGTTAGATGGCTTAGAGGAAGAGTGGAAGAGGTAAGGGTCTGGCCCCGGTACAAGACTAGGCCTGATGGCTGATGGAAGCGGCTCTGCACAGGCTACGGCCACTGCACCAGCACATCTGAAAGTCTTTATGGAGAGGAAGTGGTGATTGTAAGCAGCCCCCAACCTTCCAAGCCCTCTGATCTCCTTCTACTCAACCCCTTCCCCCTGTTTATTTCTTTCCTTCTGTCCCCACCTTCCTTTCCCTCCGACACTGTTAATCTTTCAGCTAGTTAGTCGACCAATGGGTTCTTCGTGTCGGAGCAACTTTTGGATCATTGGGTTTTTGCAGAACAGGCTGTTTGGCTTTTTCCTCTTTCACATAAGCAGTAAAATTACTTCCAACCTATTTTTTTCTTTAACCGATTAAGATTAATTTAGAAACCTAAACTTAAGCAAAGCCAGAGAATTAACTGCCTTGCTTGAATTTAAAGCTTGGCAAACATTACAGACTTTTTAACGCTTTGTAGCAGGGGTGTCAAACTCACTTTAGCTCAAGGGCCACATACTGTATAATCTCAAGTGGGCTGGACCAGTAAAATAGTGTAAAACAGTGAAAAAAGTCAAATTTATGTAAAAGTTACATCATGAAAGTATTTACATCTGCAAAGTTTCCTTAAAAATGTGAATAACATGAACAACCTGAAATGTCTTAAGAACAATAAGTGCAATTTTAACTATTGTTTATCATTTACAAATGTGCATTACAACTGACAGATCACAGTGGATCTACAAATACACTACATCTATAATAACAGGCAGAATATTGTCAAAATTGCACTTTTTTTCATCACTCATTTTTGCATTTCACAGCGTCATCCTATGGGCCGGGTTGGACCCTTTGGCGGGCTGGTTTTGGCCCACAGGCTGTATGTTTGACACTTGTGCTTTATGGAGCACTCATCATAATACTCTGATATTGCAAATTTCAACCTTAGTGTGTTATTGGAGAACATAACAAGACTTAATTACTTTTGTTAAATTTTTCAAAATGTTTTATTGTCATAGAAGACCAAGGTCAGTAAAGTTACCATATTTGGTAATCCAAGAATTATATATATACATATAAAAAAAAATACAAGAAAAGCATGTTTAAGGTGAAAGGAACCTGTATTTTAGAACAGTAGACCAACATCAGTGCTGATCCAGACACCTGTCCACATCCACATTAACCCTTTGAACATCAGTACTTATATTAGTACCATTACTTCATAGTACCTAACAAAGCAGGTACACTCACTGTTCATGCAGAGGTGGACCTTACAGACCATGGAGACCACATTGGACCTAAGATTGGTGACTCACTGTCCTCACTGGAACTGTTGTCACTGTTTTGTAATGCATGTAGAAATGACCAAAAATAGTCACTTGCCCAGTAGAAGGTTAATTTGTGTGAATACATATAGATATCCAGAGTAGGTCTGCCTCTGTCTCTGTGATGCTGTGTTAGCTACTTTTTGTTAGGTGTACAAATATTTTGTGGCTTTGTGTCCAATGATATACTGTATCTTAGCATGTCTTGGCCTGGTCCTGTGAAAGGGAAACTTTATTAGAAGTGGAGTGGCAGCAGATTAGTGTGAGGTCAACAGCTCAGCAGTCTGCTGCTGAGAAGTGATCTCATCTGAGTATAGGCACAGTGTGCCAGCTCTTACTGTAGTGCTGACCTCAGGAAGGTAGTTAACTACACATTAAAGGCTGAAAAAACACACAGACAGACAAGATTGATCCTTACTGCCCTCCCCCTGTTACTTCTCGGTGTCCCCAGAGGACACAGATTCACCACGCTAGATAGGTTTTTACCTTTGCCAACTGTCTGGACTGAGTAACCTCTCCTGTTACTGTAAATAAACTATATGTTATGAGGTGGATCTTCACACATGTCCTCATCACAGGCTATAAGTCAGGCGCTCGTAAACTAAACCATGTCCAGCACAGTTTTCTACCCAGATTTATACCTGCAAGTTTATTGGGCATAGATGTTGTACTTCACAGTTCAGCAAGTTAAAGGATGACACATTCACAGCTGTATCAATCCGCTTATTGTTTCCCTTGTGATTTCCACAGCTATGGAAAAGCTGCGTTTTGTCTGGAGGAGCTGATGATGACCAATCCTCACAATCACTTGTACTGTGAGCAGTACGCTGAGGTAGGTACTGGCCTGGACGTCTGTCATCGAGCACGGGGGCAAACTGTGGAACAAATGTTAGCCGTGAATGGAGCCTCTCTCCGACACCGAGAGACACCGACACACACTTAAACGTCATCGGGAATATAAGCTCACCAAAGGAGAAATGTTTACACTGGGTTGACATGTATTGCTTATTCAGATGTCATGCTGTCATTCCTGGAGTTGCCCTTTAGCACAGCTTATTGGCCGTGTTTAATGCCTCCTCACGCAGGTGAAGTACACCCAGGGGGGGCTGGAAAACCTGGAGCTGTCCAGAAAGTATTTCGCCCAGGCACTGAGGCTGAACAACCGAAACATGAGGGCATTGTTTGGTCTGTACATGGTGAGTACTGCTTTGCATGAAGAGAAAGAGAGGGAGAAAAAAGAAAGAGGAAAAAAAAAAAAAACAAAAACAGTAGGAGCTTTTTTTGTAACCCTGTGGTTTGTCAAGGTTGAGGATGTGTGCATGTGTGTGTTTTTGGGGTGAGTGAAGAAGGGGCTCTCAGACAGGTCAGCTCACTGCTGACTCAGACGGTGAACTCCAGCATCGGAAAGTCTGCCCCTCTGGAGCTCTTTATTTTAGTAATAATACCCCTTCGGTGAGACCTTTTTTTTTATGTTTATGACTTGAATAAATAAAGCAGCCGTGGAGTAAAAGCGCAGGAGAAAGAGGAGTTGAACTGCTGCAAGCAGTTGGTCGTTGGCAATTTCTCCAACCAGGTGCCAGTTTAATTGTAGTCTTAGACGAGCGGCTCTTTAATCTAGGTTTTTGTTTAAACAGGATGTTGTCTGCTAGTGCTAATGCATCATGTGTAAGTGAGACCTGACATAAGAATACAAACCAACCGGTGCAGTGAAGAAAAGGTGGAGGTGGAGAAGGGGAAGCAGGTCGAACACAGAGAGCCCCAGTGTTTTCGTCAGGGCTGCGCTGGGATTCCTCAGCTCTTCCAAACACCTCATTGCAGCCCCTGAACCCTCTGAAACCACTAGAGCTGTGGGTAGCAAACTGGCCATGGTCTCACACACACACACGCACGCACACGCGCGTTTCTGTTAACTCTCAAGTCGGTTTGGACACAGAGCAGGCCCCTGTGCTGTTTCCTGACAAGTCATCCACCGACACTCAGGTCTTTAGTGGAGACTTCAGGTGGGAGTTTATTCTTTATCAGTCACAGATCTGTCTAATAGTGCCTTTTGCAGATTGTCAACTAATCTCAGCGGCCCAGATCTTGACAGGTGCACGAAGTTCAGCCAGCGGACAGGAAACTTTCACCATTTTGCGCCATCCCAGACGCTTTGACCTGGTAGCACTGACCACAGTCGGGCTGTGGGTTAGTTACTCACAACACTTTGCGTGGGGATTCCCCTCCATAATCGTCCACACTGTTATTCGGGGATAGCCTATGTCGGTTGACATCATCTAAATTGAGGTTTCTCTTGAAATTAAAATAAATAAATAAATAAATCTGCTTACTAAAAAATACAGTAGCCAAAGGGTTTTTAGAGGAAAAAGCAGAGCCAGGTCGATTGGCGTGTAGTTATAGTTTCAGCGCGGTAGTTCCGAGGACTTTGAAGTGCAGTCGGGGTCGGCCTTCTGTGGAGACGATGGCAGGAACATGGGAAAGACATGGGATTTGTGGTTCGGAGGGAGCTGTTCGGGTGATTCACGCGCCGCTTCTCGCTGCACACCAGGTTTTTCTGAACACATAGAGGCTCCTTTCATCACCGGGAATCGACGGTGTTGGAGAAATTAGGCCCGTTAAGTGACAATTTACGTATGAAGCATTAAAACACTCACTTTTTCCTCCCCATAAATGATTTCTCCTGTGTCATCAGGCCAAGGTCTGTTTTTTCTCTTCCTTCTGCCACAATGACTAGTGGAGTGGTGGATGGTAAGAGCGGTTGCACATTCATCTCTATTACGCTTTTATTGCCGTTTCACCCAGGTTTGATATAAGAACACCCCCCCCCCCGTCCTCTCCTCTGCTTCTTCCTCACATTTTTTTCTGTTTTTCCTCCAGTCTGCGAGCCACATCGCTGCCAGCCCAAAAGTTAGTGCCAAGGTGAAGAAGGACAATATGAAGTACGCATCCTGGGCTGCATCGCAAATAAATAGAGCCTATAAGGTGAGTCAGTGATGTCTGTGCATTAAAGCAGCGTATGCCTTTCATCACAAATTTTTTTTCAAATGTGTCCAACCCCAGTGATATCCTAATTATCACTACTCCATTAGTCTTTCTGTGCTTACACACCTAAATCACCTCCCTCACGGTGAACAACTTCAAACATGACTCCATCACAAACACAGTCCACTTGTTTACATACCAAACTGATACGTCACTCAGGCCTTTTCGGAAATTTTTATCGTGAAGTGTATTGTGGGAGTGGCAATTCCACGTAACCACAGCAGCAACAAGCAATGAAACCATGTCCACGACCGGGTCAGGAAAAAAATGGAAGGAATCACTGTAAGTCAATTGTCATCTTATAATACGGGATGTGTGATGGTGAAAAACAATACTTAGACATCATACACACCTCACAAGCATACAGGGTACGGCCGGGCCCTCACTCACTCCTTACAGTGCATGTATTCGTGAATTTCAATGTTGTCTTTTCAAGGTCTGAAAAGTGCTTGAATTTTAGTGCAAGTGGCATTGGTTATAATTGCAAGCACTTAAACTTAAATTCAAGCACTTTTCAGACCTTGAAAAGACAACATTGAAATTCAAGCATACACATACTGTATATGCTCTCAGGTCGACTCCAGGTAAATGTAAAGCACTTTGGGGGCCTTGAAAAGCACTATAGAAATCCAATCCATTATGTTATTATTATTATTATCATTATTATTATTATAAAATTTTTATCTTAACCTTACTCTCGGTGAAAGTGTGTCTGAACAACGCCAAGTGACTTCCCTTTTTTTGGATAAAACTTTGTGATGTCCTTTAATTTCTAAACTTTTTGCTGTGTGTGAAACATAATTTTAGATGTTTATATCATAATACAGTGTACATCATTGTGATGTATTCCTGTAGATATGTATTTGACCCCAGTGATAAGGGGCAGTGCTGGAAAGTTTTGAAAATCACCCTTAAAAGTGCATGAATTTGACCTTGAAAAATGCGTAGGAACCCTGCATGTAACCATTACGTTTACTTTGAAGCTGTTTAATTAAGGTAAAATCTTGCATAGTTCCCCTTTAAACTTGGTGGAAAAAAATCTGCCTTTACCGTATATTTGAGTTTTACCATAGTCAGTCTGATCCAACCCTCTATCTGTTTTCCATTATGAAGCTGTCTTTTCTTTTCTCACATCATCCTTTATTTCTCCCACTCAAACAGACAGATGGTATTGTCTCTGGTGTAGTTTGCAAGTTTTCATGGGCTGTTTGCACACAGTGTCCAAAAATCCCCCTCATTTGCATAGTATGTGAAAGTAGTCCTCACCATGGAGTAACCCCTGCATGCACGGCAGCCCTGAAGGATGCCTCATGACTCGCAGCGTTGGAATAACAACCCTAGTGTCTTTCAGTGTGCCTGGGTACATTTACTGTTAATGTGTTGACTTAAGGCCACAACGTCTGCTAAGACTTGATCCCACACCCAGGCTTCAACAGATGAGCTTCTCTCAGAGCCACAAGCTGATTCTCCCAACACAACAATCACACTAGACTACAGCGCCGAAGCCTTTTTTAGGTCAGCGGTCCTCAAAATGGGATCCAAAACATGAGAAATTCAAGTAAACCCCGAACTTTATGTTTTTACACTGAAAAATATACGGTATGGAGACAGAGGTCGAGCAAAAAAAAAAGAGATATAGAATGGAAGTGTGTGTGCGTGCATATATGCCCACATACGAGGAGAACTGGGAAAAAGTGATCTCACATGGTATCACTAAAAGGGTTTACGCCGTTGTCATAGCAATTTAAGTACAACATATTTAAAGGAAATCTTATTTGCCATTTAAGCCATATGTGTTGCTTATTTGGGCAAACATGTAATAAGCGGTTCCTTGTTCAGCATGTGTGGGTCCTGCTTCCTGCTGAGCCTCTGCAGACCTCGTCTCACCACACTCAGCCCCCCCCCCACCACCACCTCAGCGACACATTTCACATGTTAAGCTATCACACAGGTCGATCTGGAGACGCCGGTTCACGGTGGATCACTGCTCTCCATTACTGCTTTGTAAAGTATTCACAGAGTTTTAGCTTCTTAGAGGTTAAGAATAAGTGACATTTTGTAGCTTATTGTAATTGGTAATAATTTAGAATACAATACAGTAGAGTACAGTAGAGTACAATACAATAAAGTAGAATAGAGTACAATATAGTAGAGTAGTAGTGTTTTTATTAATTTTTGTTCATTTTATCCACTGTCATTGATCCAACTCCATGGGTTTTACTGGTGAGTCAATGTTTTAGAAGATGACGGTGTTTCCACGGTAACCACGGAGCCTCTGAACGTCCAAATGGGTCATATCTGATGACCATGAAAAGATGAATAACTGTATTTACACCAAGTATTGATATGTATTGATAGGATTAGATGATCAACAGGTATTAAACAGTTTAGATCAGTAGATGCTCTACTGTTCAGGCTGTTCAGGTGTCAGGTGACTACAGGGTTAACTGTAGTCGTACCTGGTAGAGCCAAACCAATCCGTTTTCTGCAATAACAGAAAAAATGCTCAACAGATTAGTCAGTGAAATGCCACGTTCTCATCACTTCACTGACCTGAACTCATCGTCTGACACAGTCTGTGATCATAACAGGGGGCAAGATATTTATCTCAAAGCGAACACTTCTTATCATAAATCAGGAGATGAGAGGGACGGAGTGGAAGAAAGAAACTTCCATTTGGGGAACGCCTGTCAAAGTATGAGGAAAACATCAGCGAAGGGGCGTGGACTATGACAGGGATGAAGAAATGACGATGAAAGGGCCGACACATGTAGAACTTATCCTCCATCTCTCATAAATGAATCCTATAAAGCAGGCGTGTCAAACATTCGGCCCGTGGGCCAAAAACGGCCCGCCAAAGGGTCCAATCCAGCCCAAAGTGTAAAACTTACACTGAAGATTTGAACAGTCAATGGTGTCAAAGTGGTTTTACTACAGGGGCCACACACAGACCCATATGACCTAAAAATAATAGATCATATTGATAAAAATGATAAAACAGTAGAAAATATCCTATAAATAATGACTCCGAATTTTCATCTTGGTTTAAAATGAAAAAAATAACATTAAATTATGTCTTTAAATAATGACAACTACATCTTTTTCTCTATTTTTTTTACTGCAAAAAATAACATTAAATAATGAAAATATGTACATTTACAAACTATCCTAACAAAGTGGATATGAATAACCTGCCTTTAACTTTAACCATATTGTTCTGAATGTGGAACCTGAACTAAATGACTTGGACCCCACTGTTCTACAGAATTCACCCCTTTTATACTGAGACAGTGCCTTACATAGAATATTCACCAATACATTAGAGAAGCTTTGGAACAGATTGAACTTTGAGCCTTCATCTGAAACTTGTTACAGGGATTAGACAGTAGCACAACCAGTCGGGGAGCACATGTTTTTCTTGCTTAAATATTTTCTCTATTGCCAAGGAGGTGTGGGAGAGGTTTTAGCCACAGACAGGGAACACACATCTGTGTTTGGTGACGGCGGCTATAATGAATCAAATACTAAACTATTCGCTCCCAGACCCTGCTGTTCATACGTCTGCAGTTTAGAATGGACTCTTTTATACGAACGGCTTAATGTACATAGTTTTCAGTTGTCAGTTTTTATTTATAGTAGATGTTAAAAGAGCCACGTTTGACAGAAGCGCAATCAGATTTGATCCATTTACGGCTAAAAATAGTTTTAAGGAGAATTTCACCTACATGTCCAGTCTTTTGGGGGGCTGTGAGCGTGTGCATCAGTCTGACAGCGAGGCCATGCTCTAGTGGCCTGGAGCGAAACGGTTTCAGCCCAGTTGGTCCGATGACAGACTGAAATACTGGATCTGGATCTGTGGACGCCAGTGGACAAAGATGAAGTGTCGGAAAGTTCAGCTGTATGTGGTTTTGACCCCCTGGTGATTAGAACGAGACACCTCAGACCAACATGAGGTCACCTGGGTCTGACCTACGGTCCTTGAATAGAATACAAGAGAATAGAATGGAGTAAAATAAAGACCCAAACATCCACCTTTAACCTAAACCATCTACTGATGTAACTGTTTAATACCTGTTGATCCACTAATTTGATCAATAATGTCAATAATTGGTGTAAAATACAGTTATTCATCTTTTCATGGTCATCAGATATGACCCATTTGGACGTTCAGAGGCTCCATAGTTACCATGGAAACACCGCCATGTTCTACAACATTGATTAACCAGTAAAACCCATGGAGTTGGATCAATGACAGTGGATGGACACACTGGGTTTATACAAAATAATAAATTAAATGAACAAAAACTAAAAAAAAAATTACAAAATAATAAATAATGTATAAAAATTCACCAAAAATTGAAGTATTAAGTTAAAAAAAAAAGAAAATTAACAAAAACTGTCCGGGTTGATCAATAAAATGAACAAAACTGAATAATAAATTAAAAAAAAGTAATTGAACAGTATAAGCCATAAACTGAACAAAATCTGAAGACAAAATGATAAAATAGGCAACAAAATGAACAAAAACTAATAAAACAACAATTGAAATGAATAAAAATGAACAAAATGAATAAAAAATGAACAAAATAATGTTGCAGGTGCTTGGTTTATGTTCCGTTAATTTTAGATTTGACTGAAAAAGTCACTTTTTCATCAGTTTCTCTGTTTCTGATATAATAACAATCAACTTTAATCTGAGCTTTATGAACATCTACATGATCAGTGAATTAAATGTAGGAAAATACTTGCTTAACACTGAAAAAATGCAAAATAAAGAAGATAATATTACAATAAATTCTTATAAATCACTTAAGAAAGTTTAAATGGAGAGAGAAATTTATTTGGGAGCTCCCATAAAAGAAGCACTGGGTCTTTTTAATTAACTTAAGAGTCTCTTTCTAGAAGTTGTGAAGCTTCTCACAGCACCACATCCAATGAAACAAAGCCTTAAATATGAGGAATGTTAGGATTAAATACTGTAGTTTTACAGGGGGGATTGTGAGACACGTTAAATGACACGGTGGACAGGTGCCTCCGACCCCCTCCTCAGATGTTAAAAGCTGCCGTCGGCCGGCGCTGCCTGATTGATGCTCTTCTAAAGCCCTGCTCGTGTCAGTCCACTTTTATTAGACCTGGTACCTGGTGATTGTCATACCTGAGCGTGAGAAAAAGACGGGCAGGAGGGTGACATCAGCGAGGGGTCACGACTGAACGGAATTATTAAAACAGTACAATTACATGGAAATGCTTACATTTACAAACTATTTTTTCACAAAAAATATGAACAACCTGAAATTTCTTAAGAGAATTAAGTGTAACTGTACCAATATTCTGCCTGTTATTAAATGTTTTGTGTATTTGTAGATCCACTGTGATCTGTAAGTTGTGATAAATTTCAGGTTGTTCATGTTAGTCACATTTTATTAAAGGATAGTTTGTAGATGTAAACATTTTGACTTTTTTACTCTAAAACAGAAAAGTTTGCAGTTGACATTTTTAATATATGATGCTGTTAATATTTTACTGATCTGATCGACTTCAGATCATATTGGGCTGAATGTAGAACCTGAACTAAAATGTGTTTGATGATATAAAAACAGGTAACCAACATATCGTTGCTGTCGGGTGGAAACCTCTTATGTGCAAAAGGTTTTCGTCCAACGAAAGGGTCCGATGGACTACTGGTATCAGTTGTCGTCTGTCTGTAAACAAATTTTCAAGAATCTTCTTCTCTTGAAACCGTCAGTCAGAATGACGTGAGATTTGATGTGGAACGTCTTTGGGGCAAGGTCTATCAAGTTTGTTCAAAGAATTGGGAAATATTGATTTTTGAATTTTGAAAAATTCAAAGTTCAAAATGCTATAGCTTGAAAACAGTTGAAGATATTGATATAGTTACTATTGGCAATAGATGGGAAGCCACATATGGGCTTTCATATGGTGCCATGACCTTTGACCTTGAGTGACCTTGAACGGTCAAACGAATGTCAATTAATGTCTTTAAATATACCATTGGAATTCAGAACCCCTGATCCTTTTTTTTTCTTCAGGAAACTGGATAAACAATGTATATTCTAAGTAAATGAATGGAGTTAAGAGATGTAGTCACAGGCTGTTTTCAACACTTTTCCATTGGTTAAATATAAAACCATCTGAAACCATCTGGCCAACGTAAAGACTGGCCAATAGAATAGTTTAATGGCCAAAAGTGGACTTACGAGGTTTCTGCCCAACAGCGGAGATATATAAATTAAACCCTTCCTGTAAGATGGACAGGTGAGTGCAAGCAGGAGCAGACGTCAGCGAGGGGTTACGACCCAATGGGGCCCGTTTAGAAATGTAATTACCCCGGGTGTGACGTGAACATGCAGAAGCCCCGTGGATGTGAGGGTCGTAGGTGGACCAGGCATTAAAGCGTCCCTCCACGCCTGCCCTCGCGCCCCAAACAGATTCTGTGATTAGTTCCACTGTCATGGACCGCGGGCTCCCACCGCGTCACTACTCTATTATCAGATGCTCTAAATAGATGTGGAGCTGTCTGGTCTGCTCCTCCTGTTGTAGAGTTAATGTGGTGGTCTCACCTCAGGCTGAGGAGATAATTGACTACCGGGCCCGGGGTAATGGCGCATTACGCAGCAAGGCAATGAAATGCACCGCTCATTATAGCCACCCCACACACACACACACACACCCTAAATCTAAAAGAATGAGTCACACGAGGAAATGACGTGGCCAGTGGTACACCTTAGCCAGCTGCCCTCTCCAAGCCGGAGTTTGGCAAAGGATGAGGGAAAAAACTGTAACTTTAACCGTGGAAACACAGTATAGGTGAGGTCAGGGGTCAACAAGCTTTAAAACCTAAAGAGACATTATCGACGCAAAAAAGAACGAAATCAGTCTGCAGTCATGAAAAAAACATATTTAAATCCATCAACGCTTTACCATGAGGTGGCTGATCTGTGGTAGCCTATTTGTGAGCAGTTTGTGATTTAACTTTGCGTGTCCATGACAACAATTAAATTTTTCATTAACATTTGTTAATTATCTCAACTACAATGAAGAAAACGTTCAAGATTACTGCCATTTTTATTAGGATGCGCTATTTCCAAAACATATTCAAAGAAAACAGGATCCAGAATAGAACCCTGAAGCACCCCAAAGCCTTTAAATTCAACTGTATTATATCAGAACAGTGAAAACTGAAAAAGTAACTTTTGAAGCAAAATATATTTATTAGTTTATTAGTTAGTATTTCTTAGTAAATTTTTAGTTTATTTTTTCACATTTGTTATTTTGTAGTTTTTTTTGTTCATTTTTGTTCATTTTATCCAGTCATTGATCCAACTCCATGGGTTTTACTGGTGTATCAATGTTGTAGAAGATGATAGTGTTTCCATAGTAACTACATGTATTGATAGGATTAGTGGATCAACAGGTATTAAACAGTTTAGGTCAGTAGATGGTTTTGGTCGGTGGTGGATGTTTGGCTCTTTATGGGTTAAATGAACCTGTGTGATGTGACTCATATTGTGTTAATACTATCAGTCATTGGTCCAACCGTGTACGTGAACGTCTAAACGTGGGTGAGCTGAGGTTAATTGGAACGACCTTTTATCGGTTCCCTGCCCGACCTGAAGGAATGTGTCTTCCTCGTTGGTATTTTTATGGGGATGCCCCTGCCCGTCTCAGGGTTTAATTGGGTAGAAAAAGTGTGTGCATGAGTAATCTCATATGTGTTAGTGGGTTCACTTCCTATGAAACCCTGTGGACACGGAGCTGAAATTAGACAGCGGTGTTATTTACTTGCCGACTGGAGGCCATGGAAAAGAACCAATCATGTGGAGGTTCTACAAGGACTAAAATACCCTCAGATTAGAAACATGATTTTACTTTGCTTGACCTGTTTGAGTTCTGTCGAACCAACATTTTTAATTCTGCTTATTTTTGTCTCTAGTTCATTTCAGAGAAAAGAAACTCCTGAATTCAACATGTCCACATACTTTTGTCCACATAGTGTACATGCATGAGACAGATGGACCTAATGACCTGTTTGTTTCCTTCCTTACCCATCATGCAGCTGGCCGGTCGTGGGACCAAGGAGAATAAATGTTCGGTGAAAGCTGTGGAGGAGATGCTGGAGTCCATGCAGATCACCATGTCCTAGACGTCCTCTGACTCCGCCTTAAGTCCCGCCCTCCCCTCGTGTCTTCGGATCAACATGGCAGCTTGGACAGCCTCGTGACGTGACCACACCTCCATCTTAAACCCATTCTCTCAGTACCTCCAAGTCCGGTTCTGCTCTGATTCAACCTGACACGGACAATGGAACACATTTGTTTCCCTCAAGTGCAAAGATTTCCTCACTCATCCGGAATCTCCGACAGCAAATTCCAAGTACTGTTTCAGTTATTGAACTTCAGTTTTCGACCTCATGTTAGTCCAGACTGTCCCTCAAACGGCTCCGTCTGGTCCCTGTGTCGTTTAGGTTCTTCTTGTCTAGTACCACTAATGTTTAACTGACACGTGGAGGCTGTAACCGTGTGAAACAGGACAGATGACCAGTTATAGGCAGATATTTATAAAGACACTGATCATGTAACATCTTTACCTTCAGTCACATCTATTGACTTGTCTTCTAACAGTAGGACTGATATCAGAATGAAAATAAACTTTCTTTATGACTGTTGACTTTGACACTTATTGAACCTGTTATACGTTTGGATAAAACACGCGTCAGCGCCGTAGAAACACTCCCTCCTTCCTGGGAAATCCTGCCGACAGCAGCTGAACCCACTTCAGCGCCGAAGAACACCTCTGTCATTTTAGTTTAGCCAGCGTCACTGAGCGCTGCCAGTAATTAACGCGCCACAAGCTGGAAAGAAACATCTATTCATGAATCTGGGAACGCCGATGACAGGCGTTAGAGCCGTCGGATCACCGATCCAAACAAACGCTTGTCTTAAGTTGTCGCTCAGCCGTTCAGGGTCATCTGTTACTTCCATTTGTTTTCATTAGCTTCATACCATAATAACCTAACTCATCCACAAATGGACAAAAGTGTGTGGACAGGTTGAATCCAGGTGTTTCTTTTCTAACAGGGGTCTGGGATACAAAACAATAATGACTAATGTCAGAAT
>JAPQRQ010000009.1:27072326-27091459 GCA_037367365.1 Apogon talboti
TGAACGCAAACAAGATGGAGAGACAGAGAAAGCGCAAGAGCAGAGGAGAAGGCAACGATGAGCAGAGAGAAAGGCTAGTTTTCAAAAAGGTTTGTTTTTCTTACAAAAAGGACCCTCCCATAGCCCTTGACTTCGACCACAGACAGTTTTCGTTAAAACCTGATTGCTGTGCTGGCGGATGCAGACAGGAATCTTCACTTTGTGTGTGTGTGTGTGGTTTTTTTTTTATTTTAGTATTTTGTGGCTTTAGAGACGTGAAGACGGAGAGCTGAGCCTTCTGGGTTGTTTTTTTTTTAATGTTTTGTTTTGTGTTTTCGTCGTCGTGGCGACGCGGTTCGAGTTCGGCGTGGCTGTTGGCAGAACGCACTGTGCATGTCGAGATGAGCGGTGAGAAAGGGGGTGCAGGAAACAGGAAGTGTCAGGTGCTCAGAGGTCAGGACAGAGGTGACGGCGAGAGGGAAGTGGCTGCGAGCGGCGGCTGGAAGGACGGACACCGAGATATGTTTGAGTTCCGTTAAGAGTTAGTCGAGTTAGAATCAGATTTCCCGGGAAAAATGAGTACTAAGAAGCATGTCGGGATGGATCAGACACCGAGTCCGGAAATCCACCTCCACATTTTGGGAAGTAGGGAAGCGTTTGTCCATCCAGCTGCCGGAAGGCGGAGCCGATTCCCTCCCGGCGGTTGAAGTGTACACAGAGGTGACGGAGTACAAGGTTATTCTCTTACTAAGTCTCACTGTGCCTGTGGTGTAAGCAGACAGAGATGTCGTAGGCTGGGTACGAGTATTTGTTGCGGTTTCAAAAAAGGAAGGACATAAGCTTATAATACTTGTTGTTGTTTTTTTTGTTGTTTTTTTTTGTTGTTTTTTTCGCTCCCAACTGTTTAAACAAACTTTGGAGCCAAAGTTCAGTCAGTCAGTCCATTCATGAAAAGGACAAAAAGAAAAAGAAAAGAAAAAACAAACATCATCACATACGTAGAGCATCATTTCCCTCTTCTCTTTTACAACAAAAAGATAGTGCAACTTTTAGATAACTTTTCTTTTTTTGTGTTTGTGTTCTGAATGTTAGTCATTTTTCCCCCTTGTTTTGCTTCCTCGTGAACCTTGGCACTAAGATTTGGGTTTGTGAGTCTCTTGTTTTTGTTGTGTTCTCTATAGTCCTTGATTCTCAGTTCTCGCTTTGTGCACAGATCCCGGTCCGAAAAAAAAAGTAAACCTCCTCAGTTCCCGGGGACAGAGCCCTGAGGGGGCAAAAAGGAAATCATTTCAATCTGTGCTAGCAGTGTGTTTCTGTCTCATATGAAGGAAAAAGCCTCTCCAGCGGTGTGTACATCCTGCCCCAGCAGTGCTAGCTGTTTGAACTCCTAACAGTAGAAAGAAACAGGAAAGTCAAATGAAATCAACGCTTGGTTCCTCTCTTTCCTTGTTTTGTTGTAGCTAAGGTTGATATTTCTTTGTGCATGGGAGTGTGGAGAGAGGACATGAGAGAGAGACAGAGAGAGAGAGAGAGAGAGAGAGAGAGAGCGGTAGAGCGAGCACTGCCGACAGGTGAGCAGTGAACAGGACAGTTTTCAGTCTGGGGTGGGTGTCCCCACCTGCCCCCCCTGCCCTTTTCTTCACACCAGGTCCTCCGGTTGGCCGTCCTTGGCCTTGGCAGGTACTGTTGTGCTTTCTGATTGGCTCTGCTGCTGGATCGTCCTGCTCCCCGGGCCCCCTGGTCCCCCCACCCTCTGGTTATTGCTGTGCTGGTGTAGAAAGAACGCCGAGCCGGGGTAGTGGCCCATCACCTCGCTGTACGCCGGCGGGGGGCCCTCCATGCGCCCGTGGCTGCTGGAGTTGGCCGCGCTGATGCCCGAGTTACTGCTGGGCGGCCTCGGACCACCTCCTCCGATTCCTCCCCCTCCTCCCCCCACCCCTCCCAGGCTCCCGCCTCCTCCCATGTCAATCAAGTCACTGTCGTAGATGGTCCGGTTGGGGGGCGCCCGCACCGACTCGCGGTTGAGCTCCATCTGCTGCTCGGGGTCGCGGAGCTGTAGGGTGCAGGGTCCTTGGTAAGGTGGGGGCTCCTCGCCGTCTGACAGCGAGATGGTGGGCGGCAGGTCGATCTGATGCTGCAGGTATGGGTACGTGGGCTGGAAGCGGCTGAAGCGGTCACGCTGCATGAAGGAGGGAGCGGTGAAACGATCCCGGGCCTGGGGGGCGTATAATACCTGGAGGAACGAGGAGATAAAGAGGAGAATGGATTCAGAACGCTTCAGCAGCCACCGAGCGCCATGCCTCATATGGTCAAAGGATGTCAGCAAGTCAATATCACAACATTAGGGAGAATATATATCAGATATCACACATCGGCCTGCATTATGGAGGTGTCAGTGCTTCCTGGCCTCATGATTCAATTACGATTCATCTGTCAATAATTCAACGCACAATAATTTCTGGTCGATAAGTTACGGTGCCGCTCAGGTGGAAAACGGCAGAAAACATGGATCCACAAATTTGTAATGGTATCCCCAAAATATTTTATGTTTGAGGCAGATTTCACAAACAGAGCATCAAAGACCCAAAAGTGTCTACTGGTCTAAAATGTTAAATGAGTTCTGATCCACTAAGCCTATCAAAACAGTGAAATAAATCAGGTAAAATGCAGTTTCTCAGCATCAGATGCATCCATCGTCTCTGTCGTGAACATGGAAACACTGTCATCTTCTACAATATTAATTCACCAATAAAACCCATGTAGTCTGATAAATGACAGTGGCTGCACATGCTTGTTTTTATGTAGAACTGATCATATATTTTGATGAAAATGTGATTTCTTCTTCAGTTTCTCTGTTTTGATATAATAACCTTTGAACTGACTCATTTACATGATCAGTGAATTAAATATAGGGAAATACATGATTTTCACTGCAAAAATGCAATATAGTATATGGTGATAAATCACTTGGTAATGGTTAAATGTAGAAAAAAACAGAAAAACAAAAAAAAGGAGTTCTGGGTCTTTATGGGTTAATTTAGTTCATAAAATCCCAAACATACAGACATTAACAGACCAGTGAAGCAGCTCAGGGTTCAGTTTCCTGTTCAAGGACACTGTGACGGTTTGACAGGAGAAGATGAAGATGCACCAAAAACCACCATCTCTGGTTCTTCTGCTGCATCTCCCAACGTATACAAATACAGTTAATGTTGATGCACAGTTTGGTGACAGCTCAGTTACTTTACGAGCTAATCAATACCTGCTGAATTAAATATTATTAGGAAAGTTGTATCATCGTATCAGGACAAAGGAAATACTTCACCATGGCAGCAGCACCTATTATTTTCATCAAATCAATTAACCTGGAAGTTATTTTCTTCGCCAACTGATGAACAGTTTAATGAACAAAACACCCATTGTTTCGGGGCCTGAAATATTTCTGTACTGCTGATCTGAATTCAGCCTCCGCTCTGAGTGATGGTCCTGATGCAGCAGTGCCAATTACATTACAGCCTGATTAGAGAAAAGAGCCAAAGTGGCTCCGAAAACAGAACAACCTTCAACACGCTGCTTTGATCCTGCAGTTTTTGTCACAGATCTTCACCTCAATTAGCTCTTCAGACTGTGACAGCGTGATCCATTTCTTCATTTCTCACTTTTTTTTTCCCTGTCCGATTCAACACACTTCTACCGCAGCGAGTCGTTATCAGAGGGAACCCATTTCAATTAGTGGCGGTGGCTCTAATAGTCGGCCCCCACTGACAAGGCAGTCGGGATGGAGAGAACAACAGAGTGGGGGGAAAAAAGAAAAAACCTGAGAGGGGGAGGGAGAGAGAGAGAGAGAGAGAAAGAGAGAGAGAGAGAGGATGAGGGCAATTGAAATGGAGAGACAGAAAAAGGAGAAAGAGTGGAACTGAAAGGATTAAAAAGAAAGAAAGGCTGGTGAGATAAGAGGAGGGAGAGAAGAAGGGAGTGTGGAAAAGAAAGAGGAAGAAAGAGCCATGGAGATAAAGAGGAAGGAGAGCAGGGGAGATAAAAAAGAAACAGAAAAGACAGACAGACAGACAGACAGGGGAGGGAGGGGGGAGACAGAAAGGTGTATCGCTGATAGAGGGAGCAGAGCAGCAGAGCAGGGCAGCTCTCAGACGGCTGTCTAGACAGTGTCAGGGGAGGTGTTGCTGATTAATGACGCACCAAAAACCATCCACCCCCCCACCCCACACACACACACACACACACACACGCACACACACAGCCACACGCAGCCCCCCTCCCCTGCATCTATCAGCCACCCACACTCATTGGCTGCATCTCCCTGTGTGTTTGTCTCTCCGTGGCCTTTTCCTTCTTCTTGGGGTCTCTCAGGGTGTTTTAACGTTGACACTGTTTTTACCTCGCCCTCTCCGACTCCCTCTGTTCGCTTTCATCCGTCCATCCCTCACGTCTGTCTCGCTCTTGGCCTCCTTTCGTTTTGTTTACATATGAGACATCTAGCTGACTCTCGGAGGCTGCCAGTATACTCTGAGTGAAAGCAGATTTGGTGCATCTGCGTAGGCAAAAGGGCAGCAAAACAAAGTGCTTTAATTGGCTTTGATAGCCACGGTGCACACACACCGGCCTGCCAAACTTTTACCTTAACATTACTATTGTTTCTGCTTCTGTCATGCGACTGCTTGTGGTTTGGTTTTTTTTTTTTTTTTGGAGTGTCCTTTCTAGTTTTCCCAAAGCGCCTCCTCCCACAGCTTCTCATAAGCTCCTCCATCTGGTGTGGATGCCATTAAGCAAACTGATCTCAGCCACAGTGAGTATTATTGGCGTTGGTCGGTGCTGCTGTATTTGCCAGCAGATCTACAGCCTTTGGGAACGTGCCAGGTTTGATTTTGTTTGGAGTTGGGTGCCAGCCGTACCCGCCGCGTCTCACAAGCTTCAATTCCTGCATGATCAAATATTTACAAGCGACCAAAATGCAAATGTCAGGATCTGTGTGCCCTGACTGTGTTACTGTAACCACAGAACAATTACACAAGGACGAGCGCTGAGATAATACGCAGACGAGAAACAAAGAAAAGCTGTCTAAGTACATTAGACAAAGGAGATCACTCAGCAGATTCAGGTCTTCTTTCTCTTGGTTTCAGTCTTCTTAGTTGCCATTTTACAGCCTATAAATTCTTTCCACGCGGCCTCCGAATGTCAAACACTGTTAAATGTGCAACGTTACTCAGAGTGAGATATCATCTATAAGTAATTGCCACATTCTGTCAGTTTTTTGGAATGTTCTGCCACACAGGCACCGGATCAGGCTTGAACAGGAAGCTCCTGCAGATTGTTTTATGGCACCGAGAGTTAATTTGGTTTATGGCATGAAACAGGAAGCGAGTGGCCCTCTTAAAGCACAAATGGCCCAAAGGCACAAGGGGTAATGAGTGAGAAAAATCCTCCTACAGGTAAAAACCTTCCCACGAGCTGGCTTTCGACTGGTGCGACGTGCGAGTCGTATGAATCCGCGAGGCGATGCAACAAATAATATGCGAAATTAAAGGCTGTAATGGAAGCGTTGGCTGTTTTGAGCAGAATGTGGCAGACTGACGCCGATATAAATAACTTTAACAATATTCTGGTTGTCATTACCCATCTCTCTGCCCTTATTTCATGTTGCGTTGATGCTGTAGGCATTCCAATTAACCCTAAAACAACTAACGAGAGTTTCAGCAATGTTCTTTTAATAACATGATGTCACTGTAATGTCTCATACTTTAATGATTTTATTTTCTGGTGCAGCAGAACAGCATCGGGAGTGACACATACTCTGAATATTCTGTTATTCTGCACTTTATCCACTGTGTATACTGTCTTTACATTTCTTCTTCTACATATGTTGCACATGTTCTTATAGTGTGTTTGATATTGTGTGGTCATATTGTGTTTTTTCTGTCTTCATTTAATATACCTCAGTATTTGTACAAGTTTGTTGTATAAGAACTACCTGTTGAAACTTCATTATGTGTACATATAATGACAATAAACATTCTTGAATCTTGACTCTTTATTTTGTATTTGCTGCTGCCAACTGTGAAATTTCCCCACGGTGGGTTCAATAAAGTCTTATTTTAAAGTTTGGGATTCATTTGGATAGAAACCTGATTCATCACAACTGTTGACATATAGCGAGACATTTGACCAATCAAAGAGCCAGAAGTACAATAATTTAGAGTCAACTTAATCTGGCAAAAAACTCATTGTATCCTTTTATGCTTTAATGATTTATGTCAGAACTTCCACATTTCATAAAACTCACATTTCAAGAATACTCTGTTAAAGTTTGCACTTTGTTTGGACAGAAACCTGATTCATGACGCCCGATGACGTATAGAGAGACATTTGACCAATGAAAAAGCCAGAAGTACAGGAATTTAGAGACAATTTAAGCTAGTGGATATTACCTGTAATCAGAAGGTGAATCAAATCTCAGATAGTGCATTTATTAAGTGATATTGATAACCACTCTGCCTCTAATATTAACATTCAGGGTCTCAAGTCATGGCCTAAATCGAATTGTGGATCTGAATCGTTTACACTCCCTCATAACCGATCACTGTCTTTGTACTGTTCAACCTTTTCTTTTATATTCCACATCTGCGTCGTGTTATTTGTACTTGATCTAACTACAGTCTGCCTCCTACTGGTGGAAAACACATGGCCGGGTCATGGGTCTGCGAGGCAGGGTCTTACCTCTGAGGCGCCTTGTCGAGAGCCGCTGTCTGAAGGCCACAGACACCCATCCTACACACGAAAACACACAAGAAGGAAAAAAAAAGTCACATTTACAGGCTTGGAGCTGTTCTATGTGTACCTGTATAAAAATGGTAAAGACGAAGGAAGGAGATTTGGACTTTAATGGGAAATGAAAAGTCTTCATGTTGTAAACAAATATGATAAGCCACCGCATTTGATTCCGACAAAGCGATCAGTTATCTTTTATGCCGTTATACGTGTATCTGGCGCATAAATTAATGTGTAAATTCACTGGTGCTAATAACACTGTGGATGTGCCTGCTTTGATGTGTGCATGTCTGGGATGAGTTTTGATGTTCAACATTAAAGTAAGACCAAAAAGCTGCTGATAAAAACCCTCTTCCTTAACAAAAAAAAAAAAGACCAAATAAATAAAAGGGAAAAAGGGGGAAAATAACAAATTAATGAGGACACAAAAGAGGAAATAACATCGCAGAGAAAAAGCCTGATGTCTTCAAACTAAAACGCGGTCTGTCTCAGAGCAAGGACGACAACAACAAGCTCCTGTTTTTAAAAATAGGCAGAATAAAAAACCGAAACAAAGAAGCTGTCAAATAATTGCTCTCTCCCTTCGTCTGCGTTTGACTTCGGGATCTTTTCTAAGACAGCACAGTCAACAATATTTAGTGGAAACAAAAAAAACAAAGACTTTAAAAGAGGACAAACATGCAGAAATCCTGCTTATGTATGCGTCTGATAGGAGCAGAGGCCACTGGCTATTCTTCTCACTTCTCTGGCTTGGTGCTGTCTGATGCTACATTTCTGTATACATTTCTGTTTTTTTTTTTTTTTTTTTTGCTTTGTGTCGGTTTCTGTTTGCTCCTCGCCGCCCAATCAAAGTAGTTATTATGCAAAGAGCGAGATCAGAGATGAAAAAGAGGTGACGAGAGGTTATTAGCTCTATATAAATATTCTGTAAGAGCATAAGAAAGCCAACAAGAGCTATCATCTTTCTTTCTGATGTTTTGAGGTATCAATGGACCAATAATAAGTCAATTTTTGATAACATTTGTACAAGCCGCGCTCCATACCTGAGCCTACATCGGCGTGGCTCTGCAGTGTGCATATATTTAAGAGTGTGTTTATCCCCGTGTTTGGATGTGTCAGTACGGGGGCAGAACCGCCGCTGTCTAGACGGCATGGTGGTGAATTAAACATCAAGGCCTGACAGAGTCTGGCTCTGAAGAAACCAATTCAGCAAGTTCACCTAACAGACTGGAGCAAAGCTGTTACCTCAGTGAAACTGGGACAGAGACTCCGAATGGATAAAAGGATTCATTTAGCTCAGCATAGCTTTACTGGGAACAAACTGGTAAGCTATGTTTGTCCTGCTTCAGAAATAAAGAAATGTATGATAACAATGGGAACGCGGGGACAGTCAGCGAGAACAGATGAACACACATGCAGTTTTTCACTCGCTACCAGTTTAGATCAAAATGTTATTGGCAGGGATGCTGGGGGAGCAGCGCTGCCAGAGGATCTAAATAGAACCCAGTACAAACAGTATCTTTTTGTCTCTTATTCCCCCGCACAAACACACAAACACAGACACACAAACAGACAGTGTTACTGACCTGCTGCAGGGCATGGTCGTGCCTTCGGGCCTGGCTCTGCCTTGTTATGAAGGACCAGGTGGAGAGTTTGTAGTGGTTGAGCAGGCAAATGATCACCACCACCATCACTGTCATCACCACGATGATGATGACGATCTGAACAAACTCCAGTTCAGCTGCAACAAACGCACAAGAGAGAGGGAGGGTTAGCGTTGAACATCGGAGAGGACAGGTTTGACCGAGGTGCGCGGATTAAAAAAACATCACAAAGCTCACGTGAACGCCTTATAAATGTCTAATCTGAAGGTGCATGTACAACACGGAGGGCGAGAATGAGGCAAAGGTTCAGAAACATGAACTGAAATCATGATATGCCGTCACACATTTATCTTTTCTCAGTAAATCAAGCTACGATTGATTCACGATGTAGAATAATTCAGCTTCAGCTTGTCCTAAAAATGGTCAACAATATTTGATTTTGTAAGAATCTGATGTGACGTTTCTTGGAGTTTGTTGCTTGTCTGTTGCATGTTTTGAGTTTGACTTGTCTCCAACAAGTTTTCGACAAGGAAAGAATAAGAAAACATACAGAAAACATGATGCTTGGACAGTTTTGGGATAATGTTGTTATTTAATGTTTCCTATTGAATAACTATGCAATGAGATGTTTGGTTGTGAAGTAAATCCATACTTTAAGGCTTTACAGTGCAACTTGCGGGTTAAAAACTGTGGAAAATGCAACATAAACACTACAGTAACATCTTAAGTCAAGTTTCTGAGCTTCCCAAACAGAAAGTTACAGAAAAGTCACAAAAGCTCAGGTTAATACATGTAAGGTAATCCATTTTACGGCATTATTGCAGCTTTTTATTATTACTGCAGTAATCTGACAGTCGGATGTGGTTTATTTTATATCCTTCCATTTAATACCATGTATAAACCCTAAAAAAAAAACAAAAAAAAAACACCTTAACAAGCATTTTTTAAAGCAGTGGCACATATCCCCTGCTGCCTGCTTTAACTCATGTTGACCAGCAGGGGGTAGCACAGGTCAAACTGCAGCTCAGCATGTAGCGCAGCATATGTATGGTTTACGTGTGTTTGTGTGGAGAAAAGCTTCAAAATCACAGAAAAAGATGAGTGTTGAGACTGCTCCTGTGTCTGGGTGTACAGAGGTTTCTTTGTGAGGGCGATGAATAACTGCTGTGTTTCTGTCTTCGACAAACAACACACACAGACGCAGCAGAAGCGACGGGGTTGATCCGGGTTGACCTCCCACATCAGGGCGCCGCCGGGAGACTCGGCGATCGCTGCATTACAGTCACGTCTGCCTCTCGCCTCTTATTCATTGTTTGGCGCTTTCTTCCTCTTCTTCTTCTCCTCCCACTCCGTCTCTCTGAAGCCTCCTCTCCTCTATCTCCACCATCGCTTCATCTTTCACCCCTCCGCCGTCCTCTTCTCGCCTTTATCAGTCTAACATTCCTCCTTCGCCCACCTCGTCCTCTTTCTGTTTCGTCTTTGTTACCCTCTTCCTCCTCTCCCTCTCTTCATCTTCCTCGCTGTCAGAGACTCTTTTGTTGTGTGTTGTTGGTTTGTTCAGAGCAGAAAAGTCTTGACCTTGTCTGGTCCTAGCACCCGGTCTGACCTCTGACTCACACTCTTACTCACTACTGGACACTGACTCACTTTATGTGTGAGCGTAGTGTAGTGCAGTGTGTTTATACAGTCTGTGTCCAAGTGTGTACGTGCAGCTTTGGAAGAACAATCATGACACAATGTACACTCAGCTATTTGAGTTACAATGCCTCGATTCTGCCAGACACTTTCTCCACAAAGCTCTGTGCAATTTACAGGCTATATTACCCACAATCCACTGGGGCAGGCTTTGATACAACAGGGACAAAACAAAAAGATACATACAAGAGTAGAAAAGAGAAAGTTAGGAATCTCTTACTAGCAGAGTTAGTCGAGGAAAGCTTTGATTTGTTGTTTTGTTGAAGGTTCATTTTGTGCAAAACTGTTTTATTCTTTTAAGAACAACTGTGATTTCAGCTCATGTTGCATTGTCGCTTAAGTCTTAGTTTTGATAACTATAATAACCTTCACGTCATTCCTCAGTCCAGAAGAATTTGAAAATCAGTTCTAAACTGTGACCAAAACCGAGTCGATCCCTTCAGCGCGACCTCAGGAATCCTTCCGGGCTTATTCGTCAGCATTAGGCTGGGTTAATGTCGAGCCGGAGCTGAAACGTAAACCCACCCAAACCTGCCTCTGCTCCACCACAGCAGCCACAGGGGACGGGTGGGGTAAGACTGAGTGGAAGGGGGCCAACTAGCTCAAACCGCACAGAAAGGATGAAAAAGAAAGAAAGCTGCGAAGGATGAAACCCAAGCCAGTAAAACTAACCGACGTTAACCACCGAAAAGCGGAGGAGTGGGGCGCTTTAAAGATGGCGATGGACGAGCTCGACCGCTTTTCTTTGATGAGATGACGGCGACAAATGACAGGGAAGGGCGATGTACGGGACTGGAAGCCACAACGCCGGTCTCAGTATCAAAATTATGTGCCAAATAATGCACTAAACAGCCCTTTTTTTGGGACAAATTGCTGAAAACAAACGGAAATGAGCTGACCCATCCTCTTCCGTTTGGAGTCACCTAATGTGGAGCAGGTATACGGAGAGATTAGACGTGAAAACCAAAAGTACCAACACAATCTGAGAGGGAAGAAAAGGCTGTTGTGCAAAATTTGCCTAATAAGCCGGGAAAACAGCCTCTCGAAACAAAGACACTGTTGAAACTGTGACACTTTGTTTCTTTCTCAACCCCTTACCTTTTCACCACGTGAAACTTAATAGCCAAAACAGCCAGAAACCACGCTTCAAGGCGCTCTGCTTATGTGCTTAAATCAGAGGCAGATCAACCAAAGAGGGAAGTTCCCATCTCAGATCATTTCACAAGTAGTCTAGCACCCCTGAACAAGAAACAAGCTCCAGTATCTCACAAGCAAAGTGAAAAAAGCACACATTTTGCTTCCTTCCTTTGCTTGTTAATCTTCATGTTAATCTTTAGTTCAACAGGGAACCTAAGTTCAGAGCCATGGTTGTAAATGACAAGAAAAAATGTGTTGGAAAGAAGTTTCATTGCTGGGACAACAGACATAGCTTCACCCACTACCAGCCTTGGCTTGTGCTAACCACAGCAACCACAGGGAGGGGACCTAGGGAGGGTTACATTCAGAGAAGAGCATTCTGGGAAACCAAACCGACCCGGCCCTTCTGTAAGCCTTCTGACTGCCTTCTGTTGCAGTTAAAGCCTGACTCTAAGCTGTCCTCTGAGCTACAGGCGGGGAAGTTTTTACAGCTAAAGCAAAATAAAACTACGGCGGCCTCTGCTCTGAACATCAGGGGAGGAAGGAAGCCTGGAGGAGGAGCCGAGGAGGGAGGAAGGAAGTAGGGTGGAGGCGGGGAGGGGAGATGGAGATTAAATACGAGAAAAGAGGCAGAGGAGAGGGAGGCCTGTGCAGCCTGAACCCCGGTATCCACCCAGTCCAGAGGCTCCAGAACACAGTGTTCAGCGCCGGGGCCAGAGAACAGTGTGTGCTGGCAGTCTGCATTACCAGCACCAGTCTGATGTTATTACAACAGTAATCCACTTGTCAAAACAATATCAGCCCGGCGTCTGCAGCACCCTTGTTCCTTCAGCAGCCTGAATAATTTGCGTTGCGAGCCAGCCGTCCCGCGGCTTTTTTTTCCGAGGTCATCGAGTTTATTCAAATCATGTGAAAGTGACCGATCGGAGACAACGGCGCTTCTCTGCAACTCCACGCAACATCTGTAACGCTCAGCGACTCGGCAGCAGCGGCAGTCGAACCTGAAGAACATGTGACTAAACACACTGTCCGAATGTGTGTCTGTGGCGCAAGTTCCTTCTTAAACGAGGTTTACTTGAAGTCGGTGACAGCGCTGGATTATCATGTCTGGCTTGATAAAGGTCAGACCTCTTCTGTTCAACCGCAACAGATTTCATAACCAGAGAAGGCAATCTGCTCTCGGCCTGCTGGAGCCCGTGTCAAAAACAAGCAACAAACCAAAAACACAGAAACATGTCAGCTCTAAAAGACTCAACTTTGCATTTTTTTTCTTGAAAAATTACCGACTTTATTGCATGGTTATAGCTCTAGTTGTCAAAACTTTCAAAGTTCAGCATCAATACCAAAATATAGATACGTTTTCAGCAGCAAAATCCCTTTAGTTGTCAGGGTTTTGTTTTTTGTTTTTTTTCATTTTCAGGCAATTTCTCTTATTTTGAGTACTAAAGCTGAACTACTGACACTGTATATAAAAACAATAAATGCTGTCACCAACAAAGCTGCATCAAACCAAAAAAACACCCTAAAAAATCAAATATGACAACATCTAAGGGCTCAAGTTTGGAGTTTTCGCTTGAAAAATTACTGATTTATCTAAATAGCTGCTGCATGGTTGCAGCACTAGTTGTCAAAACATCCCAAGCTTATGCTACTAAAAAGCATCTTTAGTATCAATACCATAATATAGATACATTTTCAGTAGCAAAATCCATTTAGTCTTCAGTTTTTAGCATTTTGAGGTAATTTTCTATTGCTATTGTCAAAAAAGCTGCAACAAACAGAAAAGCCCAAAATACTGTGTCCTATTATACATGAATGCATCTAAGGGGCTCAGGTTTGGTGTTTTTGTTTGAAAAATGACCAAATTATCTAAAGCGTTGCATTTTTCTTCAATTTTGATTGCAGCTCTAATATCAATACAAATATTCTTCTATGTTTTTAGCAGCAAAATCATCTTAGTCATTTTTTTGACATTTTGCATTAAATGATATTTTGAAAGAAGATAGAAAAAACTGAAGTATAAAAATATAAAAACAAAGCTGCTACACAGAAAAAAAACCAAAATACTTACTTTCCTATCAAATATGACTCATCTAAGGGGCTCAAGTTTAGTTTTCACTTCATACTTGCACCTCTCCAATCAATACCGAAACATTTTAAAGCAGCAACATCCCTTAAGTCCTTTTTTTTTGTTTTTGTTTTTTTACATTTTGGGTAAATTTTTCTAATTTTGAAAGATAAAGTTGAACTATTAAAGTGTAAAACCAATAAAAAAACAGCAGCTGCAGCCGCCGCCAATCGTCCCGGCGTCCAGTTCAAAGAGCCGAACACTAAAAGAGAGTAAACAGCGCAGAGAGAGTGCACACACACACAGTGACCCAATGACAGGCCTTTGACCTGTGTGAGTGCACAGTGAATGAGCGAGGCCAAGCGGAGGTCAGACGGTTCAGCTGACCCGCCGCTGAAAAGCAGCTATCAGACGCACAGCAGACAGACACACACTATAAAATACACAGTGTTTTGCAATTACAGCAAAGTAAATATCTGCACGTTAAAGGGCCAGTTCACCTACGGTCAAAAAACAAAGCTCATTTTATTGATTCTTATTAGAATCATCTACTCATTGACATGTTTTGACCGATTCACTCAGAGCTAACTAACGATGGTTTTCAATAGAGCAACTTTTTTTTTTGTTTTTTTGCTAATGTTAAAGGTTCAGACTATGACAAATAAAGTATATTGTGACTACATGTTAAGACCAGACAGATTACAGCATATTATACTGAACCTGTACTGTTTTTAGAAGTAAATACAGACCAGTTTGGAACAGTGATGGGTTAACAACTGCAGTCTAACCACAGGCTTCCACTGTAAGCTTTGCTTTGTTGGTTTAGCACCAGCCTATTTCAGCCCCCAGTTTCCTTTTGCTGTGAATTTATAGCAATACTGCACCTCATATTCATTCTACCAGCATCAACAAACAGTTAATGCATGGGGAGCTCACTTGTGTGGCTACGGAGGGCATACAGGCTCACACAGTTGGCCTTGAAATGAAAATCAGGCTAATGGCTATCTATAGAGACTGCACACACTCAGCCGGGGCCTCTAACATTGTTATTGCTCAATAAACTTAACATTTGAGCTCAGATGACCTGAGACGCTTCCGTGAGAAAGCCAGGCCTGGCTGGTTTAGTTTGCACAAAAGAACAGTCTTTTGTCCAAAAGCGTGCTCTCAGCAAAACCTGCGAGAATGTATTCCATGATTCAGATCTGACAGCGGATGTATGCTGACAGAGGAGCCTGGGCGTTCAGGGAACAGCCTGCTAGCTCTTTGCTAATTCAGAGTAGGAGAGTTACTCCCACCAGCACAGGAAATGCCTTTTCTCCTCTCAGTCTAGAAAGAGCTTCAGTTATTATGAATCCCAGCCTTACAGCGAGGCAGCACACAGCCCAGAGCGAAGGCAGCACTTTATGGAATCAGTGCAACAGACGGCCCTTCAGAACCAAACACAGCCTCGACTGGACCGAAGACAGACCGCACAAAACAGATGGAAATGACAGCGAGAGGACACCAGGAAAATACATGGGGAGAGCTGTAATTTCTTAGCGTAACTGATACTGACGCATGCACTGACAGTTTTTATTATTTTACTTTTGGAAAGCTGAGCAACAACAAGCCCTCCAGCTGGCTTATTTCCTCTGCAGTCATTTCCTGTTTCCTGCTACACTCCAGAGCTCCATCTGAGTCAGAGAGGAGAAAAAAAAAATACCATTCACACCTGGCAATCAGAAATGTACTGTACTGTGAAACCAAGCATGGAGGAAAGATCTGCAAGTGCACCGCTAATGGCCTTTGCATGCTATGTCAGACTTTTTTTTGAACCATTATCGAATTAAAACAAAAACCATAGCCTTGCAAACTGAGTCCACTGTCTTTTATTATTCTTCTCTATTCTAATCTGTGTGCCATCGACATCCTCCGTTTCATCCTCATCTTCAGCCACCTGACACCTTAAAAGTCAACTATGATACTGTTCAGACATTAAGTTTCACCTTTACTGATGTCATCTCTCCATAGACTGATCCTACATTCTCTTTGTTATGAAAGAGTTCAACATTTCTGGACCCACATATGTGATGTTATTATCTTTGCTAAGTTGCCATTTGTTGATCCACAGTTCAGACTAAACTGTGACAGTTCTGACCTTGTTTGTTCGATTCCAAACAGATCTTTAGTGCAGCTATTGACAACACAAACCGTGCAGAAAATAAAAGTGATTTGTGGTTTTACTGTGGCCATTCTCTGTCTATAAACAGAGCTAAGCTAACAGAGCTATAATGTAAACTATCAGCTGATGCAGCAGGTGAAGATGATAAAACAGTGTTATTATGAGTGACTGTTAAAATAAGCATCTATGAGTTTTAGTTTAAAGAAGAAAACTTGATGATACCATAATACAGATGTGTAAACAATGAGCTTTATACTTTATTCAGTGGTAGTTTTGGTCGTAAGGTCGTTCTGCTACCAGACTGCCCCCGCTGGTCAGAGTTTGGAATATCAATCCTACACAGAATAACTTTAACTCTAGACTTAATATTTCCTTTGTCAGCTTTTACCACATTAAACCAAAATGTGGTATGTTCTCCTCATTCCTGAACAGAACCATAAAAAGTTTAATAATGTTGTAATCAAAATTAGCTGATATTGTAAAATGGAGGTTGACAAAACGGAATATGTAATTTATCGAAAATTCATGTCCAGGATCACCATTATTGAAACTCTTAAATGAAATTAATTAACAGAACATCATGTGTGCATTATGATGTTTATAACAGAACATATTTGTGATTGAAATTTAGCTGGTTTTGGGTGTTATTTATGTGAGATAGGGTTTATTAATGGTGGAGGACAGAGAGGGAAAAAAAGCAAAAAAGTTGTGATGGAGTCATGTGTTTTTCAGTTTTTCTATAGTCTTTGGTTTTGGTGACATATTGGATGATATCTATATACGACAAAAAGGTTGGAAACCACTTCTATATTATTCATACTTTATTCAGTGAGTGATACAGTGTGTGGATACAAAGTGTTGATTTGTTGATGGTTTTGGTCCTAAGTATGAGAGAACCACTTTAAGGGTTTATTATTTTACTAAATTCCTTTTATTCTTTTCAACATTGTTACTGTTACATTATATATTCATCTTGGTTTATCTCATAGTTTTGGTAGAACTAAGTGTGTTTTGGCACCAGACTCCCCCTGCTGGTGAGAGTTTGGAATATCAATACAACATAGACCCATTTTAAAGGAAATTAAAACTAATAAACTGATTAATCTGGTACATGACGCAGGTGAAATTCATTTTAGGATGGTGTAACAGATCTGCTGTGGAAAAAGGCTGTACTTGTGCCAACCTCCAGGTCCTGGGCAGTCGGCCTTTCTACCTAAACTGAAGTCCGCAACATGCTCACATAAATAGAAACTTGTATAATCTTATATGTGTGAAGTAGAAAAAGAGACAGAAAGACCAAAATAAAGGCTGCTTTCTTTGCTCCAACTTTTGCATCGTCCTCCTCCTCCTGCTGCCCAGAGAGCTCCAGCCCAGCTAGAGGCCTGCTGAGTTCACAGCCTGCTGCCCACCACACTGGGCCCACACACACACACACACACACACACACACACACACACCGCAATGCAACACAACACACACTCTGCCTTTGACACGCACACAGCCCTGTCTGCTGCCACTGCCGTTGCTATGGTAACCCTTGGGCACGGTGCCGTGATCAACAAGGCCTGGAGCTGCCGGGGCGCCATGGCAGCGACCTGGCTGGCACACACACATACACACACACACATACACACAAATACACAACAGCGAAGAGAGAGATAGAAGAAGACAAGGAGGGAGAGGAAGTGAGTCGTGCACGAACACACAAAGAGACACACACTTTGAAAGACTGGCACGGTTAGAGGGAAAGGGAGAGAGTTCAGTAATGAAGGGACGGAAAGAGTCAGGAGAGACGGAGGGCGAGGGGAAACGAAGTGCACGCACTCAGACACGCATGGCTCCGCCTCCCTCGGGAGACGTGCACGGTAACGTCTAGACGGCTGGTATCAGCCTGGCAGCAACAGTGTGAGTGTGACACAGCATGCAGCAGATATCAGCCTGGTTACAGCCCCCGCCTCTCCTCCTCTACTACAGTCAGTCAGTCTCTCCATGGAAATAAATGAACTAGTTTAGTGCTGCTTAACCCGGAGGAGAGAGGGCTGTTTATGGGCGTGTGTCTACTCACGGTTTTCTATGATACAGGGTTGTTAACGTGCAGCAATTTTTTGATACAAAGATGCATCGCTACATAGAAATCGCAATCAAAATGAACTGTGAGACCAGATGAACAGTTATATTTCTACTTGTGATGCAACCCAGAGGGTATTGAATTGGTATTGAACTGACGCCACTATTTTGTTGTAGCACTTTCTAAACGTCAGGGAGTTTAGCTTCATTTGTGTCTTGAATTAATTGATGAAAAAGTGATTGATCATTGAGGCACGTCATGAGTATACCTTAGACAGCTGGGTACATAAAGCAGCTTTTCCACGTCAAATATCAACTCGACAGGCCTCTACTCATGCTGGTTTGTCCACTAGTGCACATCATTTCTGCTACAGGTATACATTATTGCCTATATATATATATATATATATATATATATATATATCGTCTTCAGCGCGACTGCAGCTACAAGGAACGAGGATATAACCGACAACTGTAGGTTCTAATGACTGAAATGACACATTATGTTAAGATTTTTCCACAGCAGATCATGGTCATTCACTTCAAATCTGTACTCAGGTTATCAACATAAAGCAGACTTGAAAATCTTTGGAGATTTCCCGCTAGCTTGGTTTGGTATTCTATATCCTGACATGATGACATATACTGTATACATACGGATGCAGTGACAATTCTGGCTCAACCAATTCACATTAAATATCTCTCCAATGATGGTGGAAGTGGAAACAGTATCTGGTTGTTCATAGCAGATCAAGTTGTGGCGAGTTGAGCTAGTACCAGCAGCCGAAATGGGGGATTACTTAAACACTTTAACAGTAATGACCAAACTGATTGCATGTTATCAACTGTTGGAGAAAGTTTTTGTGTACTGATGTTGGTGGATGCATCATGTGACCACGCATTTGTACATTTTTATTATTACTGTGTTCTATTATTATTATGTTAATGGAACTGAAATTGTGATAAATAGGCTTATTTTTACTTCATGAACCTGCTTCAACCTTTTAAACCGTAAACCTAGAATGGTGCACACTTTTTTTTCTCATTTTGACTTTAAAAAGGTTAGAAAATATGCTCCTTTTGCCCATTTTTCCAGAACACTAAGAACTTTCGATATCAAAGCTGTCATTAACAATTTACTGCATGTTATGATACTGCTAATATGGCTTCTTCTCCGGCTTCTAGTACAGGCGTGAGAGAAATTACTATACTGACACAATAAAACATAAACAACGATAAAGTACAACGTCTCAGGTTTCAGAAACCGTTGGAATTTTTACGATTGCACAAACAGTGAAAGAGTTATGGTCATCCAAACTGCGTCACCGATGACACGTCAGGTTTAAAAGAGTTTTAAGTGAATGAGTAGCTTTAAATCTCAGGGTTAAATCTTGTCTTGCTCTAAGGTTAAGGCGAAGCGTTTAGTCGTGTCATAGTTACAGTTTATGTTACAGTAAGTGTCTGTGAAATGAATGCAAGTCAATGTGTGTGCAGCTGTAGAACACAGAGCCAATTACACAGGTATCTCAGGGTCAGGAAAGAGATGAAGAGAGGAAGTGGAGGAGATGGGAGGTGGGAGACATGAGTGGGGAGGGGAGGTGTTATAAGTGTGAGATTTGGGGGGGGGGGGAGTGCAGAG
>JAPQRQ010000009.1:27092056-27108580 GCA_037367365.1 Apogon talboti
CCCCCCCCCCCCCCCCCCCCCCCCCCCCCCCCAGTGCAGAGAAAAAGAGCCACTGACACAGACTGAAAGAAAGAACCAGAAAAAGGTGCCAGACATGCTATGGGGACTCAGGGCATGGAGAGAACAAACAATTACAGCTCTGTCTCTTCCCTCCACTCTGCTTCCTCTTCCTCCATCCATCTCTTCTTCTGACTCTTGCAGCGCGGGGGAATCGCAGAGACGTCTACGCTTCGCCACCGACACCAGACAGGATTAAAAACCGGGACACAATCCCTCTCAATCAGTCTCTGCTCACAACGGTATTTGGAAAAGCTGCTGAAGGAGCCAACTTTCCAACAGATAAATTAAAAGTTTGCGCTGTAACTGAAACCTGGATTTACATTTACATTTAAAGTAGCCATGTGCCTGCAGTTCGTATTTACTCTTTTGTTCCCAATTTCCTCCTATGCCTATATCATCCAGTTACATTATTATTTACTTCCTCTGTTGTTTGCTTGCGCGTTGGGCCGGGGGGCGTTTGATTTGTTGTTTTGTCACTTTGCTTGACATGTTTACTGTTGCATCAGTTGTGTGTATATGACTGCTAAATGACATTTTTGTGCCTTATTTCTAGGATATGAATACAGTCAGGCCCATAAGTATTTGGACAGTGACACTAATTCAAATATGTCCTTGTGGTTGAGTGTTGTTAAGTCTGTATTTACATTGATGAAGGTGTCTCTTGATTGGAGATTTTGATAATGACACGCCAACCTCATTCAGTGCATTCTGACCTTGGTTGGATGTTGTAAAAGAATTCTGCGATCATCCACTCTAGTTATCTTCCATGTTCTTACAGGCTTTTTGGTTTTGCTGAGCTCACCGGTGGATTTTGTCTTTTTCAGATTGTGCTAAATTGTTGATTTGATCCCTCCTAATGTTTTCACTATCTTTTTGTCGCCTCATTCACTTGCATTAACACCTTTTTGGATCTCATATTGACAATTCAGCAGCTACCAAATGTAAATTCAACATCTGGATTCAACTCCAGACCTTTCATCTGCTTCATTTGTCACAGAATAACCAGGGAACGGGTAACATCTGGACATGAAGCTGCTCGTCTGTCAGTTGCATGTGAAAATGGAAGGACTTTGTTTAAATGCTTGTAATTCCTAAATGACTGATGCAATATTTTTGTTAAACCCCTTGAATTAACCCTTTAAAGGCTCAAACATCCACTGGTGACCAAAAGCATCTACTGGTGTAAAATGTTTAATACGTGTTGATCCACTAATCCCATCAATACATGTAAATAACTGGTGTAAAATGCAGTTTGTCATCTTTTCATGGTCATCAGATATGACCCATTTGGACGTTCAGAGGCTCCGTAGTTACTGTGGAAACACCGTCATCTTCTAGAACATTGATTCACCAGAAAAAAAAAACCCATGGAGTTTTATGTTTAGTTAATGATATCTTTGCTGGAACGGTCTGATATGAAAATCTACATGATCAGTAAATTCAATATGGGAAAATACTTCACTTTCACTGAAAAAACACAAAGTACAGGGGATAATAATATATTAAAAGATAATAAATCACTTAAGAAAGGTTAAAAAAGAGAAAAATTCATTTGGGAACTGCCACAAAAGTAGCACTGGGTCTTTATGGGTTAAAATTCAAAGTCCACACTTCAATTACACCTTGATCGCTTCATGTAAAATCCACTGAGGCAAAACTACAAAAACTGTATCACCCTCCAGATACTTATGGACTTGACTGTAAAAACCAGGACCCATACATTACTCGCCTTGTACAGCCAACATGGTTTTCACACATTCACAGTAAAGGGCAGCTGAGGTAACTTGTTTATCAGTTATGATAACAACGCTGAGGGCAACAGACATGAGCAGTCAGATGATCAGTCTGCACTTTATTTAGAGGTGAAACTAAAGTGAGCGCTCCTGAATCCAAGTCTGTTATTGCGCAAGGAAATCATGATAAGTAGAGTAGGTCAAAGTTTGTTTTTACTTTGTATATTTATCCTGTCATGTTTATGACAGAGCTGGATTTTCTTTTCCAAATAAGTTTGACTAACCTTTTGTTTTCGACCCAGATTGTAAAAAAGTTGTTCCCTTAAGAGAGAATTGTCAGCTAACACAGTGAGTTTGACGGAGTTTGATAGCAGATAGTTGAATTTCTGTATAAAGAGGCCAAGCCTAAACTTCCCTGATATTCTCCCACTTTATTATTTAAAGGATCCAAAAACATCCCCTGTAAAAAAAAAAAATCCACGTTTCACACGATTCCAGAAATCTCTGGGCCAAAGATAGTGTTGCTATTGAGAAAATAAAACGTGTTGCCAAGATCTAATTCATCTAATTCTCTTTGTTTAAAGATCAAAGTGTTGGCTTTCATTTAACAAGGGTTAGTTATCTACCTAAGTGTGGAAGGTATTTGCAGGATCTTCACATTCCTGTCAGTTTTCCAGCAGAACATATTTGCTTGACATGAACATTTTGAGCCAATTAAAACCTGTTTCTTATAGACTGAGAATAAGAATATCCTGGGTTCTGCTCCTCTCTTATTCTTGAATCGAATACAACACTACAGCTTGGAAACAGATTAAAAAATATTTTTGTTCTGCGGCGGATTGACTTGACTTTTCATCCAGATGGACAGCAGACATCTAGTACATTCTGGAAATGCCTTAAAACTGTAAGTGCTGTTTAACAACTCTCCGGATTTTTAGAAGATTGTCAGAGGATTGTTCACTCTGTGGCTGCGACGTAAAGATAATCCATGAGATAAAACTGGGACTGGGTTATGGTCCCGCTTGGAGCTGACACACTTTTGCTTTTCAGCAAGTTTCCTTTTTACTGAGCATCACATGCGTTACACTTCCTTGCTCTGACCTAACACACATTTGCATTGCTGCTAATTGTCTTTTTCCATATTTTCTCTCAACGTGAAGTAAGTTTGATTATTGCTGACGCAGGCCGATGTGAGGAGACTCGATGCTGAGCTGGCAATAAATTCCCACTTTGGCTCCTGAAAAGGACTAACATGGCCATATCATCTCCTTCTGCATGAATAGAACATGAACAAAGACACAAAAAACGCACGGCTCGGTGATAACATATCATGAATATTACAATATAGGCTAATATTATCAATATTGCAGTGCTGTAATATTCATGAGCAGACAGGGGAACAGTGTTAAAGTATTCATCTGGGTGGTGAGATGGCGGACGCACGACTGGCTCAACATGTCACTTCACACACACACAGACACACACACACAGTCTCTCAGGTGTGTGTACATTATCAGAGCCAGACAGACAGGATAGCGTCTAGACTAGCCCACCCCCCGCCCCCCTGCCATAAAGCCAGACTGAGTACTCTCCCTGTGAGTGATTGAACCAGACTGGAGGGTCAGACTCATGTCAGGGTTAAAGGGAATGTGGGGTTTTGTCTGGGGTCAGTCGGGGTCAGTGCACGACCGGGGTCTGAGGTGGATCAGAGCCGAGCAGGTCGCTTCGATCTCCGACGGGGTTAAACCAGAGAAACCTGTGTCTGTATCTGCCTCTGTTCTACTAAAATGTGAATCCACTTTATGGAAATTTACAGAATATTTTATCCCTAATGTGAGAGGTATGTCGGTGGAAAAAAAATAATAGCCAAGTAGTAGCTGTTGAGAGCAGCTTGAGCACTTAAGAGCAGCTTTCTGCTTGTCTAGTTGCTGGATGATGATGATAATTACAACTATTATTTTAAAGGACAACAGGCAGTGAGGTTCCACTGTGTCTGGACATGCTGGTTGCTGTTATTAGCAGACAAAAAGTAAAGCATTGGTCTGGACCCAAACACACTGAAGTATCTCAATGGGAGAGCAACAAATGATAAAGACAGCCAGCTCTGCTTTGGACCTGCTACTTGAAAAACATACAACAAATATCCTATGAAGCCTTTTATATAACTCTACTTCTTATTATCCAAAAAAACAGCAGCTTTTGTTCCTCATTCGCCACAAGTTACAACAACACTGAAACCTTTGGTTGTTGTGCTCCATGAAATGTTCTATTTCAAAGATTGTGATGGACAGGAACCATCACCGTGTAACATCACTCATTGACAAGTGGGTTTTTCTAGTTCCACAACAGCCTCTAATGACACCTCTACTTCAGATATCAGTCTATCACTTCCAGTTACACATCAGCGCCTTAAAATGTTCAACTTCATTTGTTCTAAATTTCAGCCTCTTGTATTTAAATACACATGTGTAGTTTCTGCCACCAGCGGTCTCTCAATCAAAACAATAATAAAACGAATAATAAAATTTTACATTCAGAGGTAGTGTTGTTTTCGTCACCATCGCTGATCAAAGTCTAACGACACTTGAGCAGAAATTATGATCACAGATAAGGTCGTTTATTAAGGCTTTACTCACACTATGATTTACTCATTTAATTCCAATGCATACATCTCCAGCTTGTGGGAATAATATCATCGTGATAACATTTCTGTTGCTGTCAATAATCACCATCATAAAAGTCAAATCAATGTTACAATAGTGGCCGATCGTTTTCCAAGGTGAGAATTGAACAAACCAGATGGTTACTTATGTTAAAATGATTATTTATGTTCAGAACATTACATATATTTCAATAATGTGGAGATAAAAGGATTAGAATGGGAAAAAAATCTCAACTTTTAGTAAAATGAAGCAAAAACAAATTTTGGAGCATTTTGTGATCGTTTCAGATGGTGACATGAACAAAACCAACCCCAAAGATGAAACAAAAACCATTGACTGAGTGATGATATCTATTGCAGCCATTGTTTTGTAACTCCTGAATTCAATATATCCCGATACTTTTGCCCATATATTGAACTCAGAGAGACACACTGATTGCTAAAATATTACATGAAGAAAACAGGTTGCACTTTGAGTTGTTGCTTAGGCAAGAAAAGGTCTCAAAGGAATAACATCTCCATTTTGCAATAGAGGAATTTTGCATGACATTCATAAAGCAAAAACTTAATTAAACATGCTAATTAAATATATGATAAAACCATATGTTTAGATTAGTGAAGAGAATATGATACCACTCAAGTCAGCAAAATATGTCTCCAGATAAATTACATATTAAAGCTGTCAAAACAAACAGGCAATAAATAATAAGGTAGAACCAGACGCAGATATTATTCTAATAATAAATTATACTACATGAACCTATTATCTAGGTTCCTTTGAACAAACCTTAAGAGCTGATGAGTAATTTAAAGACACTCAGATACAAGAAGAAGATTGGAAACTGAACCTATTCTTAACGATGACAAACAACAATAGGTGCTGCAGGGAGGGGGGTGGGTGTAAGGGATGCGAAGGGGGGTAAATTTAGAGGGTTAGGGGTGTGTTATGGAAGCAGTAGCTCTGAAAGTGACTCACAATGAGTGCCAGCACTTCTCTTACATACACACCACCACAATCATCATCATCGTCATCATCATCCTCTACCTCTCAAACAACAACCAGAGGAGACAGACGCTGATAGCAGGCGTATCAGTTCTGTACTAGTCAATAGGACGAACACAAGATCACCCTAACCCAAGGACAAATAAAGACCAATAGACAGAAAGATTTGCGCTGCTGATGTTGATAATGTGTGCTCTTGTGTACAGATAAAATGCAATAAATGTAACAGGATGCGGTGTCTGAAATCTCCTCCAGTGCTGCAGAGCTTTTAAGTGCATCGGGAAAAAAAAATGTTACCTTAAGTTTAACTGAAGAAAAACAAGTAGAAGAGGAAGAAAAACATGAAGAGAGCACACACATACACACACCGTCTCACCCTGCCTCCTTCTATCAGCCAAAGGCAACTCAGCCAGCCATCCAGACACATAGATCTTTGTCAACTTAGCAGGGGGGTTATGAAAATTATTCTGCAGTGTTCATTTCTGTACAGGTCAACATCACAGGTTGGCTGCCGCTGGAGGGGGGAAAAAAAGAAGGTAAAATCATGCTGTGGTCTGGCTAACAACAAGGGAGAGAGGTGAAGGAAAGAAAGGAAGTGGAAAAGAAAGAGGCAGCTGCTGGAGAGACTCAGAGGGAGAAAGAGTCTTAGAGAAAAACAGGATGATAAAGAAAAGAGAGCTGGGGATGAAGAAAACACAGATTGGACACCGAGGAGGAGACAGGAACAGAGATAAGAGAGAGGAAGGACAGATGAGGCGACAGAAGTCAGCAGAGGAATAGACAGAGGTGCTGGGAGAACGTGGTAAAGGCAGACAGATGTTAAAGGCAGACGAACAACAAAGCGTGGCGTCTCATGTCTCATCTCTGAGACTGAACAACAAAACAGCGGAGCGTTGGAGAAAAAAAACAGAAAAGAGAGATGAAGACAGGGGAGGAGGTGGAAGGAACGAGTGGGCTTTTGTCTTTCTGTCTGTCTGCATGTTTCCTGGCACATGTTCATTTGATAAAACAGTCAACCCCCCCACCACCACCACCGTCCTCCTCCTTCCTCCAACCGCCGCACACCTCACCCCCACAGGAGAGGCGGATTTACCGTGCAACTCCAAAGTGGGTTTTCAGCATCGGTAGGGGTAGCAGACACCTCCCAGACGTAGGCTGAGAGCTGCATATGTGCTGAAAGCTCTGTGTGGCTGCTGTGATCAGCCAAACAGAGCCGGCAGGGGATCCCGTGGGTGGGAGACAGGAAGCTTTGGGAGACGTGGGACACATCCAGACCCGAGCCCATTGGCTGGATGCAAAGTCACCCAACCTTTCGTCCAAGTTTGTCTAAAAAGTTCGACTTCTCTTCGGTATGCCCTTTATATAAATCCTATACGGTCAAAAGTATGTGGACTTCTAACCTGCTGCTGTTCCTGCCTCCGCTCTTGAGGTTTCAGGCTTCTTGCCAGATTTTGGAAGCTGGCTGCAGGGATTTGCTCCCACTCAGCCACGAGAGCATCGGAGAGGTCGCCCACTGATGTCAGGCGGCTCACAGTTGGCATTCCACTTCATCCCCGAGGTGTTGGATGGAGGTGAGGTCATGGGTCTGTGCAGGCCAGTCAACTTCTCCCAAACTCTATTCCTTTACGGAGCTACTTTGTAGATGGGGGTGTTGTCAAGTTGAAACGGAAAATTCCCAAACTTCTGCCACAAAATTTGACACAGGTTAAGTATCGCTGGATTTTTCTGCGATAAACATCAGTTAACTGATTTCTTTGGCCTCTCAGTGTCTGCCAAAAACAACCCGTATCTCACAAAACGCACATGCTAAATTGATATAGCGGCTAAAACTTCACTATTACCCTGGTTTGAACTGAGCGCTGATGCTAATTCAGAGGTGGTTCACCTTTCAAAACTCTAAGAACTGATCTGATCTTTTCAATGTGCCCGCGAGCCACCATAGATCCACACAATTCCATCAACGTCTCTGCTTTCCCAGCTATGCTAGCAGCAAAATCAGCTTTGTCAGCTCTAGCTTTTTGTCTTTTTTGGATTAGATACACAGGATGCGACACGGTTACATGTTTTAAAATGGTCTTGTTAAACCTGCCCCGGGCCCTGGAGGTGGAAACTCGTCTTCCTGGGTAAGACACTGAGACGTTGAAATGCAAAGAACGTCCTTGTTAGATTTGTTTGTCTGCTACTTGATGCCAAGTTGGTATTGTTTGGTGGGTTTAGCAGAGGTTTTTGTTTGTTTTTTGTGTGTTGCATGCATGCCTCTGCAGAAAGAGTGAGTAAAATAGTAATCCTCTGCACCATAAAACCACAAGAATGAGGTGGAGAACCGTAGAACTAGATGGTAATTACCTGTAGGGTTCAACGTCTTTTAAATTACAGTTCACTTCTGATCCAAACTTCAACCAAAATTGGGACAGACGTGTCCACATACATCTGAACGTATCGTCTTCCACATGTTCAAAAGTGGTCCGATTATTAATCAATTAGTCAATTCATCAATATGAGCCACTGCGAGTGCTCAATGACAACTCGCTGATTTGACCTGCCTGTCTAATTTTAGCTTTTTTGGCTTTTTTAAAGAACTTTCATAACTTGACAATTAACTAGAAATAAATAAATAACTGGTGTGACGTCCTGTTTCACACTTTGCCAGGAAAACAACAAAATGATATAATAAGGAAATACAAAAAGAAAAAAAACCCAAAAAACCCAATGACGGAGTGCCTCCTCTTCTGTTGTATAATTACACCCCGTCTGTTTGTAATAACTCTGTTTAATTCACCCTTCTTTTTTCATCTCTGCTTACAAATCATAACTGATTTCCATTTTGGAAAAAGATGGCTCCTCATCGGCAGCATATGCTTGCGTGGCATTTTACTCTGCTATGATTCACTGTCATACTCTTTGTGTTTGCACCGAGATGGACTGTCTCTCTGTTTTGGTCGGTGTATCCCCTCTCATTATGTCTGTCTTTTCAAGTCATCCGTCTCTTTTCGTCTGTTTATGATTTATAATTTCTGGCTTATTTAATCCATCTGTTCTTTTTCCTCCCGTCATATTTGCTGCTCTCCTCTGCATCCCACCTCAGTCTATGTACTTCTGTCATCGCTTCAGCCTCCCTCTCCCTCTCCCTCATCCCACCTCCTCTCTGCCTCCTACCTTCCCCTCCTACTTTTTTTGCTCCTCTCCCGCTCCCTCCGACTCTCAGATGAAGGGGTGTAAACATGTCTTCCACATGTGGTGTCATTGTGCCGAGCCAACAGAGCAAAACAACCACGCTTAAGTTGCTCAATAGGCTTCACCAGATGACTAGCGCCTCCTCCCTCCTCCCCTCCTTCGCTCCTTTCCTCCCACCCTTCGGGTTGAGATGCTTAACAACCATGAAGCAATGCCTGGCAGGCAGGATTAGGCAGGAGTAAGAGACAGAGACAGAAAAGAGAGGAAGGAAGAGAGAGACAAAAAGGAAAGATAAAGACAGTGAAAGTGAGACATGGATAAAGAGAAGTGAGAGACAGAGGGGGAAGCGGTGTCAGTGAGAAACAGGAAAAAAAAGAGCTCTGCGTGGAGACGGGGAGAAAAATTCAAGATAAAGGAAGTACTGTGGGAGAAAGAAGAAAAAAAGTCCTATCAAAAAACTTTTTTTCCCTTTCTGGAACACTTGTCCATGACCGCGGGCTGAACTTCGGTGCGGTGCTGAGCAACAGCTGCCGACAACAGAGGAAACTACAAAAAAAGAAAAGACGCTGCAGAAGAAAAAAAAGAGGCAGGTGATGCACAAGAGCAGGGAAGAGCCATTCTCAAAGTAATGATGGTGGTGTTTTGGAGGTGGCCAAGATGTTTTAGACTTGCAGAGGAACTGACGGAGGTATAAATAGAGACTGGGTGGGGTGGTGGTGATGGGGGGACGTGGGGGCTGAGTGGGTTCACGCAGTGGGAACAGCAGTTTGTGGAGCAGCTCGTGGAGAAACACTCGTTCTCTAGGTAACAGATGCTGCAGCAATACAGAGCGTTCATATCTCAGCAGCTGCACGAGCACACGACAATGTAAAGGGTCAGTTCGTCCAAATCACAGCATCTCACATTATGCAACTGAAGCCTAGTGGTACCTGGAATGCAGAGATATGGACAGCATTTTAACCCTTTAAGAGCCAAAGTCGCAATATTGTGTCAAGCAACACAACTGAATGCAACAGACGGTAGCTCCTGATAGAGTTGACAAATCTTGTTACCACCTCCCACCAATAGATGGCGGACATGTTCCCCTTCAGTCCTGACACCATTTCAGGGCATGTTTCTATTCAAGGTGAAGAAGAAAATCCAGTTTGAAAGGCATGGACCCCAGCTGATTTAGTAAACAAGTAAGTAAAGTTTATTTAGTTTTAGTTTGGATAAGGACAGATTTGGCTACTCTGCTGCTTGACCAAAAAGCTACTAAAACTTACTGCATTTGACTTTCTGCTAATGTTTAACTTCATTTATTTTAAGGATAAGATGACAAAAAAAACTAAAACACAGAGAAAACTTCCATGTAAATATGTTCAAAGTTTAATTTTACAAAAGTTGCGCAATTTAATATGGCCGCCGCCCTGTGATGTCACAATATGCAAATTAGATTAGTACATTTACCCTCATCATAAACGTTGGGTCAAACTCAATATTATTCTCATTAATAGTATGACTTTATCTCTAAAGACTTAAAATGAAATCTTGATATCAAAATTGAATATATCTTGGCGCCTAAAGGGTTAAGGAAAACAAAGATGTATTTTAACCCCAGGTGAAATCAACAAGCGCAAAAATGCTCCTGAATGTTCAGCAGCATCCAACCGTCACCTGCTGTTGCACGTAATGACTCTATATTCAATGTACTGTATATACCATCGTTTCTCACACAGTCAACATTTATTTATGTCGATCGCAGAGAGAAACTTTGCTGCCATCGGTTCATTATATTCCAAGAGCAGGGAGCTCTTTGGAAAAAAAAAAGTTTAGTAGCAAATAGTTTGTGCAAAAACTGTTTACAGTGTGAACTTCTGTGAACTGTGCAGGTTAACAAGGTCTAGGAGGAGGCCGAGGGTAGGAGGAAGGCATGGATGAGACCAGAGCAGAAATACACTCATAGCTGATCATTTACCTGAACTAGAACGCAGAGTAGATTTAACCAAATTACGTGCAGATAACAGTTATTGTCATTATAAACTAATGTTGATTACTTTCTTGACTGATCAATTAAAACGCACCGATGCAGATAAAAATGACATTTTGGCTGATAGCTGATGCTGAAACTGATGATATTTTCTATTCATTTAGTGTTTAATTGTTATTGATCCCCTCCTTAATAAAGAAATCTTCATTATGAATGGAAAAAATACTTTATATTTTAAAGTATTTCAGTACTTCATCACATTATCTTTAAAGGAACACATTCCATCACATGAATTCACGAAGAAACCTTTAACATAACACCATAATTACATATCTGGCACTGCTGTCAGTGAAAAAAACATCTGATACGCTGATTACGATATTGGCCTGATGCTGATATTCATCTGATATATTGGCATATATTCATTTATGGAGCTGGAATTAGTTGAAAGTAGTTGTCATTTTCTTTAAAAGCTGACAACTACAGCAGACTGATCTCAAAAAATACCGTTGTATGTCACGCCAGTTCTTATGGTATTAGGCGTGCTTTACCTATGCATTTTCAACCTTTTGCGTGTTATTCAACGCCATTTGATCGTCAATTTACGCCAAGATCTCCGGTTCACATAACCCTAAACTTCAGTGAGTGGTATTTTACGAATCAATTCAGGTTGCGCAGGGGGCTAATAATGGCGTGAACATACACGCGAAAAGCTTGTAATGCGTACAGATAACACACCAATTAAAAGTGCCATGAATATTTACGCGATTGACGATATCACGTTGACTAAACAGTTAAAGCGGCAGGAGATGAAATAAAGGGAAATTCTTTCCTCTGTCCTCAATCTAAATAAAAAAAAATAGAAATAAATATGGATGACTCTGGAATCGTTTATCGCTGTGGAAAATACTAGACAGTTTTCTAAGGCTCTGTGTGAGTCCAGAGGAATCTTACACTTGAAACACAATATGCTGAATGGTAAACGTGGAATTTTGGCTCAATGATGCCACGAAAATCAAGTGTTTTAAAAAAATAATCACCCCAGTTCTTTGTGTTTGGCTTTTAGAATATTAGTCAAGATTTCACCTAGATATTTAGTAAAAACGATGGGAAACCTCCTCTTTGGTGATATTGTTAGAACAATCCTTATATCGAAATGTCAAAAGAGGTTAGTGGGAAAATATGCTTTTATGTGAAATGACCCTTTAATAAGCTGCGATTCCTCTTTCTGTTTCCATTTTCTGAAAACAAGCTGTGTTTTTCGGTGTGTGGGTGTGTTTTCGTGGCTTTTCAAATAAGAGAATAGGTTGCAGCAGCTGAGGTCAGATTGATAATATTGAATTAAACCTGTCTGTGTGTTTTTTTATCAAATATTGAGGAAAATGTACATCCCCGAGTTCACGTGAAGAGCAGTGACTAAACACGCCCTTCTCTCTTTCCTTTTTCCCTCTTGTCACGTCTTTCTTGCCATCTCCTTCGCACTCCTCCTTCCCTCCCACACCGCCTCCTTCCTCCTTTTTCTACTCATTCTGTCTCTCTGTAGAAGTACCATTTGGGGAGTTCAGCTCAAGGCGAATGTTGCAGAATGAAAAGAAGCTCCTGACTCGACGAGCTAAAACGCTTTTGGGCGACACAAAGACTGAGTGTAACCAGAGATATCAAGAACTTAGCAACACCCACACACAGACACACACACACACACACATGCAAAAGCACATTATATCTTTATAGTAATCTTTTTAGCGCTGCCTGTGATGATGGTGCTGCTTTTATTTCATGAGGCAGAAGTCAGGTCGAGATCATGGTGAATTTCTCTTAGTCTGTCTTAGTCTGATTCACTGCATGTGTTTTTACAATGTGCGGTTTAAGCTGGATAAAAAAAAAAAAAAAAAAAAAATTTGTTTTAAAAGAAACATTAGATGATGCTGAATGGAGGGTGAATACACTGCATGGCCACGGACGTGCAGACTGTGTGCTCCTGCAGACAAAAAACAGCTGAGAGGGCATCTCTGTCTGTGTTTAAGGCCGCCCCACACACATACATCTATATATACAACCACACACAGACACAGGCTCCTAGACATTTAGCCAGACTAGCAGACATCTGATGCAGCAACAGTCACATATTAACTGAGGGAAAGCAATTTGGCTCTTGAAATGGGACTCCTCAACAGTCCCACCCGCCTACTCACACAAATACACGGATGCAATTCATCACGGGAAGCAAGTTTCTGAGGAGGAAAAACTCATAAACTCGTCCCATTAAGATTCCTGTCTCATGAAAATATAATTGCAGTAAATGAGCAGCCGCTGGTAGGAGACAACACATTTATGAAAAGAATCTTATTACATGCTTTAACTGATACACATTTGCTCCTTACTTTTTAACGGGGACAAGTTTTTGGTCTTTTCAAGTGTGACTTTTTTTTGCGTAAAATCACACGGGGAGATAAATATATTTGTCACATGATGGCACGGACATAGACGGTTCATAACGGGGTCCTTTCATGAGGCTCACCCAGTGCAGACCTCGGTGTAGGTGATCCGCTGGGTTAATCTGGCCGACAGATGGGGCAGGCTGTGGGTAAGAAGGGGTAAGCAGGGGCCTTGTGTTGCGATAGCGCTGGGACGGCACTGGGCTGGGCCAAGCCGGATGCTGTGACTATGACCTATATTAATAATTCACACAGGATCTCCATGCTGCACAGAGCAGGAGCCCTAATCATCATTAGCAACGCTAGCCAGGAGCCACGTTAGCTTCCAGCAGAACGCCATGCGTGAAGATCAGAGATGGGAGATAGGTAGGAAAAGTATGCCATCCCCCGTGTTCCCCTTCATTTTTCATGTCTCTAATTTAAAGCTAAAAATACCTCCTGTAAAAAAAAAAACACATTCCGTATAGAGAGAACGGCTTTGTGTGGTCAGTGTGTGTACTTGAAAAGTGGGCAAGTTTAACACAAATGGACACTTAAACTCTCAGTCAAATGCTTTCAGTTAGCCTACATGATACATTCATCTCTTCAGCTCTCGCTCACTCAAACACATTAATCCATTATTTCCATGACAACCGATCCCGGATGAACAGCTAGATATTTCCAACCACAACACATGAAGTTTGATGGGAGTGATCAAAGTACACAGCAGAAATATGGAAGGAAAATGTCCATGGCGTTCGTTTACATCACCTTACTTTAAAGGCGCAATGTGTAACAACGTGATGAAACAATTCCTCAACTTCCTCAATGGCATCCTTGCTGCTTGCAGTCTGAATATTCAGGTAAAATCCAAAAACTGTGACATTTATGCACCTGACTGTGGCAACACCAGCTAATGTTAGCTTAAAAATGATGATGATGATGTCAATAACAACCACAGATGCTACACCAAGTTTACTTCAGCACAAAAACTTGATCAACAGGATACTGACTATAGCAAAGACCACCAGTGTAATTAATAAGAAAATGTTTAACCAAGGATATTAAACCAAATTAATCAGTGATTAAAAATACTAATTATGTTCATGTTTATCCACAAGTTCAAAACATATGAAAGTTTGTTGATATTATTATGTCCTTGTATTAAACTGCAGCTTCATAACAGTGTTAGAGCATGTTTACATTAATTACACATTATCTTATAATTAGAGCTTATTACTATTATATGCAAATTATTTTCTGGAAACATGAACGGAAGACAATGCTTGATTAGAAAATACTCTTTTATTACTAAAACTATGCTCACATTAAACATTAAACATAGACAAAAAAGCTCAGAAAAGGAATAACTAAGTCATTTTTCATGATTTTCAGAACACAAAACCCTCTAATCGAGTTACTTTGATATATTTGATTTCCAGACCCTGCTTATATATTCGGTGTAGGAATCACTGAGGGGGTCAGAATGAGACACTATAACGATTCTGCTGTAACTTAAGACAAAAAATACCAAAAAAAAAGGCAAAATACAAATGTGGCTGAAATGTTCTGTTATGTTATATTACTGTAAAGGTAAACAAATTGTTAAGTATGTAAGTATGTGAACAACCCTGCTGTGCTTCATCACAACTGATTATTTTCTTTCATATGACATTTTCCATATAAACGACTGCTGCCTCTGAAATAATACTGGAGTTAAAAGCACAAACTCAAAACAGTCAAAGTAATGTTCAGAAGCTATTTCAGTCTAAATAAAGATGACACTGATAAACAACTGCAACTTACACACATACAAAACCAGTATATTGTCAAGTTTGACTGGTTTTAGCGCGTAACACAATCCTGTAACCCAAACCGCATTCATAAAATCATGTGAGATCCTGCAGGAGAATTGGTTTTGGCAAATATCTACTGCTGGAGAGGTTTACAAAGTCGTAAAGTATGTTCCACTGTATCACCAAACCCTGCCTAGAAAACATAAATGTAGATCAGGATGGGTTAAAAACATAAAGAGCTAGTTTAAAATACACCCAATATGTCTGCGTTTTAAAGGTGCAACGTGTAAAAATATGAAGGACAATTTTCATGCATCAGCCACTTTTTTCACTTCCGTCCTCGACTTCCTCAGTGGTCCTCTGTGCTGCTTTTAGTCTGATTTCAACATAGAGGGTTGAATATTCAGGGAAACTTCAATAACTGTGATGTTTATGATCCTGACAGCAGTAACAACAGCTATTGTCAGCTTAGAGATCACAATGTACAGTAGTGGAAAAAACTTTCTGGATGCCCTTAAAATTTTACACATTCTCAAATATCATCATGAAATATTTGAGGAAAATTCTATGTAGTGTTTCAAAAGCTGCGGCTGCATCAGACAGACACAAACAAATGTAATTGATTGGTTTTTTTTTGTTTATTGTTAACAAAAAAATAACAAAACTAAATTATTGATAGTTTCAACATGCCATGACCTGGATGTGGTTCATTATCTTGCTGAAACATCTGGTTGTGACCCCGTTGGAACTGAGCATGTGCAGAAGGAGCATGTGGGTTTGAATGGAACAATACTGGGCAGAGTTCACTGACTGAAGATTGATTCTTACTGCAATATATCACAAATGCATGGGACGAACCAAAACTTTCATCCACCACTGTATATCACCTAACCCTGCCCAGAAGACATAAATATGGATACATGGATGGGATTTAAGCTAGGAAACACTAAGGTTAGCTGGACAAAAACAAAAATACACCCAATATTTCTGCACTGACCAGATGAAAACTCACTTAGATCAGGGGTGTCAAAGTAATTTTAGTTCATGAGCCACATTCAGTCCAATATGTCTCAAACGGGCCAGACCAGAAAAATAATAACAGTGAAAAAAGTTGCATTATGAAAATGTTTACATCTACAAAATTTCCTTAAAAGTGTGAATAACACGAAGAACCTGAAATGTCTTAAGAAAAATAAGTATAATTTTAACAATGTTCTGCCTCAGTTTATCATTTACACATGTGCATTATAACTTACAGATCACAGTGGACCTACAAATACAGAAAACATTTTGTAAAAGACATAATATTGTTATAATTGCACTTATTTTTCTGGAGACATTTCAGGTTGTTTGTATTTTTAAGCACATTTTTTGTGAAAGGATAGTTTGTAAATGCCAATATCTTCATCTAATCTAACTTTTTTTACACTACAACATAGAGAAAAATGTGGAGTTGTGGTTATCTATAGGTTACTATGACAGTATTGTATGTGGAACCTGAACTAAAATGATTTTAACATCATTGATTGTTAATATCACAGTGTAATTTTTGTATTTCACAAATTCATCCTGCAGGCCGGACTGGACCAGTTTTGGCCCACGGGCCATATGTTTGACACAATGTGACTTATATGATGAGGAGAGGAGAGGAGAGGAGAGGAGAGGAGAGGAGAGGAGAGGAGAGGAGAGGAGAGGAGAGGAGAGGAGAAGAGA
>JAPQRQ010000009.1:27108680-27121524 GCA_037367365.1 Apogon talboti
AGAGGAGAGGAGAGGAGAGGAGAGGAGAGGAGAGGAGAGGAGAGGAGAGGAGAGGAGAGGAGAGGAGAAGAGAGGAGCTGTGTTATGACTGGGGGGTTGGGGATGAAGCCCAGACCAGACAGCCAGCCTCCATCTCCCTCTGACCCCCTGTCTGAGTCTGGGTGAGTGTGTGCTGTGTGTCCCCTCTCCCCATCCAGACAATAGAGCAGGCCCTGTGCCTGATTGGGGTCAGCTGGTGGCTGCCGAGGGGAGGAGGAGGAGGTGGTATGTGGGGAGACGGGGGGTGGGGTAGATTGTAGGTATCAGACACCGCTGTCTAACTTGTGTGTCTGGACGGGAAGGGAGAGGGACCAAAAATCAGACAGCCTTCTGAATCACTAATGAGGACCAAGGAGGAGGAGGAGGAGGATAAGGAGAAGGATGTGGGCAACCAGAGGCTTCTCTTTTTGTTTGGACTCCCACACACATCTTGTACTGCTCGACTCCAGGCTGGGAGGTTAAACTGGGTTAAAAACGCAAGACATAATAAAAAACCCCACAGACTTCCCTCGTTCACTGCTGAATGTTCAGTTTCAGGAATCTACAGCTGTGTGAGGCTCTGCTGTTTGAACCTATGGGCGCATCAGCCTCCATCTGGGCTCCATCCATTATCAACATATGTGATGTAACTGTAGGATGGGCTGCTTTAATTCTGCCGCCGCACCGGTATTAAGTGTCACAAACTGCATCCTATAACTGAAGAAGTCTCTTGGATGAGAGACGAAACGTTTTCAAAGGAGCTGAACCAGTCCAGTTGGACCGAGAAGACCGATGACCTGGGCTAATGATAACCTACACAGACATGCACCCTACAAGGTTGTTTTGTTGGTTTTAATTTAAAAACACAAAGCCTACTTCTTCGGTCTATCTTCCTATCGCCGTCTCTCTTTCTCCGCCTCTGGTGTAATCCTTGTAATTTCCTGTGATAAGGTCAGATCTAGTGCAGGGCCTTGTTAGGGTGCAGCCAGCGGCCCAGCTGGCATGGGCAGCGGATTTAATCACCCCCCCTCTCTGATAGGGGAGGTGAGGAGGTTCAAGGCTGACAGCAAAGCGGCCATGATGCAGAACGGAAGGATGTGCAACTTCAAGAAAAAGGTAAAAACTATTGATTAAACAGTCTGAACGGAGCCTTTGTTCAGACTGCAGGTGAATCAGATCTTCAACACAGACTCTAAACATCATCTCTTAACAAAGCAGGCATCAGTATAACCTGTTCCAGTTCTATTCTTGCCATCCTTAACGTCCATGTTTTTACTTTTCTGATTTTTTTGGAGTTCCACTGCAACCTCTCTCTTGATAAACTGTCTTATAAGGCAGGTTCCCTCCGTCTCTGCCTGTCCTGAAGCCTCTCCCAAAGCGCCAGCAGACAGTTTATTTCGGTATCTGTGCAAGTAGCAGCATGGGTTCTGCTCAGCGTTTCTGTCACTGCAGCTTTGACATCGTCATTGTGGGTTGCGTTGCGACATTTTGAAGTCTGAGCGTGAGATGCGTCTGTAGAAATCCGACTTGAATCTCATCTCAAACCTCCACCAAATGCCGTTTGGATCTAATTTACAGAAACTGCATTTCATGTGGTTTTTGCTCACATCTGGGCTGAACTCGGCCTAAGTGGAGCTTAGTGCCATACATGTCGGTGAGGATGAGTCACGCAAATTACGGCTAAGTGCAAATTTTCCTTAACCTAACCTAAGTACATGAAGTTACACTGCATCGCTTTGTCTCTGTTGTAGCTCAGGTTCCAGTCAAACTGTGTTGTTTTTTTTGCACTGAGCGACATCTTAGCGGTGCTAGGCAACACATGATTGCTTGTCAATTTGACACATGACAGGAGCTATATTCAGGCAATTAAAAACAGCAGCAAGTACGACTATTCTCCACAGGAGCAGTTGGTTAAATCATGCACACATGATCAGTGTCTACTTATAGCAGTAAACAACGTTTGGGTAAAAGCAGATGTAAGATGCAGGCATTTAAACTGATTGGTCAAGAATTTTGTGGCATATAAAGGAAAAAATTTAATCACTGAGCCTTAAGTATGCTGAGGATATCATAAAGAGAAGAGGCCTGGACTCATGGAACATCTCTGCTTCTGACAAACATGATAACATCAAACTCTGGTCATATTCCCATCCGACACCACACACAACATTAGATCCATGTTTCTCTTGGGTAGAAAGTACACTACCAGTAAGGCAAAAAGTTATTTAGTTGGTTATTTTGGTCATATGATGTTAACTATGCGCTGCTCTGTCAGGCTTAATCCACTATAGTACTTCACAAACACCATCACATCCTCCAATTGATCACTTTTCTTCTGTAATGACAGCAATATTCTGCTATTTGTGCATTAGTAACATCTAGTAGGCAAAAGACTGATTTGATATAAAACAGTCTTAGATGATTTTAGAACAAGTAACAGAGACAATAGCAGGTAAACTGCTTCTTTCTACATCATTTCCTTAAAGTGCAGTTATCAGCGGTGACGGGTTAAATAATGTGTTTCCACCAGCGGTCGCTGACTTAAATAATACAGAAGAATAATCACAGTGTCACAGATGTCTCATCTCATTTACTTGTTAGTGTAAAGTGTGCGATTCAGGCTGAAGCATCAGGTGACCCATCAGTGTTTTATTCTGAATGTCACGCAAAATATTTCCACGGTCTATGGATTTTAAGAGTTTGCTTTGTGCGTTCCTCTTAATGCACGGCTTCCACCTACAAGCTGGGTATTACCTCCACCCTAAAGAGTGCACGGTCCTCCCAGCCACCCCCACACCAGCGCCACCCCACTGGAAACTTCTCCTAAGCCTCTTCAAAATCCAAGAAAAACCCTGAATACCACTTGAAGAGACATGTGATTATTCTGCTGTCTGGGTGTTCCTGCTCACATAAACAAACGGATTACCCAAAATCTGACAAACAGCAGGCGGGACAGATTTTTTTTTTTCATACGATGCACAGCAGCATTTGTAATTTCAAAGCGATAATCGCCGCTTTGTTTCATGCGAGGACGGAGACGAGACATGCAGCAAGACGGGGTTTGCAAAGTAATAAACACGCCGAGCATTTCATTTGTCTGAATGCTGGGAAAAACAAATTGGCTACAAGGCAAAAAAAAAAAAAAGGCATAGCGTGCTTGTGTACTGTCTGCCAACGTGCGTCTGGAGGGCAGCATGTTGATTGACTGTAATATGTCCCGTCCATGTCTGCAGACCTGGAGTCATGAGACGAGCAGCAGACAGCGGGGCTGATTCATTCACCGGAGCTCTTTAGCATCTCAGACAGCGGAGCTGTGTGTAAATAGATGTTGACCGAGACAGCAGACTACTAACCACCCCCCACTAGCGCACACACACTTGACGGATGGCCTGTCTTCAAACACACTAGGACTACAAATCTGCCCTGGTCCCAAGGGCATTTTGGGAACTAAGGGAGGAGGTCTATGTATGTGTGTGTGATTCTGGGGTTGGGGGTGCAGAATCTAGACACAAAGGGAGTCCTGGCAGCCAGTGACGAGCATTTGAATGCTGCCAGGGTTGGAGCACTGAGCGGGCGAAGGTGCTGCCGGGACAAGTGGAAGGACACCGGGATTGACCTTTTGTCTGCTTCGGACTCCGGACGTGGTTTCCTCAACTTGACCTGCTCCTCAGAACTATACTAAGCTGCTCTGAGCTGCTTTTATATAGCATTTTCTACCTCTGAGGGTTGTCAGTTTGATTCTGAAAATGCAGTATAACACAGCAGCGGGGATAAGAGAAAAAAAAAAGCAGTGAATGGTGGTTAAGTTGATTTAAGGCAAAAAAAAGAGAAGAAAACCAAAAAACAAAAGGCCATGACGAATCCCGGCCCCGCCTCCTTAACATGACACAGTGTTGGCTTTAACATCCTGGACTCTAATGTGAGACAATGACACATTCAGCCCAAACAAACAAGGGAAGTCGCACGTCAAGCACATACTGTCGCTTCTACCAAAAAAAAACCACATCTTCACCTGAACAATTCAACATGTTCAGTTTCAAAGACTCCTTCCACTTTAAGTAAAAGATGAAAGCGGCGACCGAGCTCAAAACGCAAGCTCCTGCGTCGTCAGTAAAAGCGGATTGCGCCACCAAAGTTAAGACAAGATGTGAAGTTCCATTTGAGAGGAAACGCCGGCGAGACAGACGCTGATAGAAAGTAAGTGTGTTTTTAAGCCACGCTGAACAAACAGCGATGCCCTCCCAAGTCAAAGGCCGAGACAACTGCCTCTAAGCTGCTTTAAACCTACTTAACTGGCACTCTTCATTTCCTGTCACCTCTCTATTGTCAGCTCGCCAATATCACGACACAAAAAGAGTTCTCCAAATCAACTAGAACCTGACTGTTATACTGGTTTATATGGTGATGAAGTCTGGTCCATATGGTGATGAAGTCTGGTCCAGCTGAGAACCATGGGAAAAAATACTGTACTTCAGTCACCGGCGAGAAACAAATGAATTTTTTTTGATATTGTGCAGATCATTCTATCATTTACACATGTGATGTTTGTCAGTTTAAGAGATTATTTCACAGGTCAACAATTAAATCTACAAATACAGAGGTGACATCATAATCCACGATCTGTTTAGAGTCTGAAGATGCTTCTGCAGCTTTGCTATGACCAAACTGGACGGACTTTTTCATGTCTTAATACTTTTTCATGTTTGCGCTCAAACATTGAGGTAAAACGTTCCAACCATTGCATCCATTGAGCTGTTTAGTACAAAACTAGATGTTTCTTTACTGTCTTTGCCACTAACTGTGATTTTCTTGGCTTTTAAAATTATCTTTTACACTGACAAATATCATATGCGTAAATGTTGATCAAAAATTACACCTCCCACCCTTAACAACTTTACATGTTTTTAGGTCCCATGGAGCACAGTGGAAGGGGCAGGACTTAAGCTCGCTATATCCGTATCTACATATATAATTTCTGCAACATGACAACTTTGATTTGTTTTTTGTTCAGGTTGCTGATGTTTTGATAATAAAATTTGCTGTTACTCTGCAGAATGCCCTGCCTCCATTGCATACAGTACTTGGTTGGTTTAGTAAAGTTCTAACGACCACACATATGTCGTTAGAATAGAATAGTCTCTGTATTTACATCCAATCTGATATATGTGAAGTATGTACAGCAAAAAAAACTAAAGTTTCAGGGAAAAAATCTGCTTCTATAAACCAAAGTGGTCCCATTTAAATGAACCTCCCTTTGCACTTAACATGTCTTTAACCCTTTTGTTCAGACAATATGAGATTTATGCCATTAATTTTCTGATGTCTTATACCTGGTTTCATTCAACATGTCAGACGTTTCTACTTGTTTGTGCTGCTTCTTGTCATGGGGTCAGAGGCCACACTAAGTAGTGACTTTAACCTTGACAACACATTTAGTTCGGTTTTTTGTGTGTGTTTTAAGGCTGTGCACATATTTCCTGTATTTTCTTGTCGCATCTGAAGAAAAGAGACTGAGAAATAAATATGCATGTTCATTTCAACCCTGAAAAACAACAAAGATAAAAGTGGAATGAGACTTTTGCGCAGTACTGTATCTTTGTAACAAGCGTTTCCTCTCACAAAAAAACACTTTCAACTCAACCCAACATTAAGACTAAGCAAAATCTAGTGCTGCTACAGCTCTAGAGCCACATCTGTTAAGTTGGTGATGCACAAGACACAAAAATAGATTTCCCTTTGAGCTACAAGGAAAACGATCCATAATCATATGTGAAACTGTCGTCAAGTACCACCAACAGTCCCAAAACTAGATTTAGACTTCTGCATCACGAGTTGTGAAAACCATGAAAATTAAAGCAATACATCACAAACTCTCCTTCAGAGACTCTTAAAGTGATTAGGAAACATGCATTTGCTGTTAATGACTTGGCGGGGCGGGTGTGTTGGTGCGTGTGCAGGTCAGCTCGGCGGCGTAAAAACAAAAAAAAAAAAACCAGAGGGTCTTGGTGCGACACCCCCTCCTCACGTTAAACAAGGAGCTCTTTCTAAACCCACCGCTGTTCACCGCTCTCACCCCGCGGCTCAGGAGAGGTGGCAGACTAAATAAGGCTCCATTGAGAGACACTAACCAACTGTAGAAATTCCCTGTGAAATTAATTAAAGCACTGATCGCGAAAAAAGTCTGTCTGGAAGAAAAAGAAAAGATTTCGTTTTCTTTAATGCTCTGTTTTCGGTTGTCTTTGCCACTCCTTTCCCCAAGGTCCCACCATATCTATTCACACTGCTGAGTTTGATGTCTGTTTTTTTTTTTTTGTTTTTTCAAGGCTCATTATTAGAATTCATTAATAATAAACTAAATAAAAACCTAATTCCAAATCAACAACACCTCCATAAACAAAAAGGACGCAAAAAAAGAGCCCAAAAAGCCCAAACAAACAACAAAGAGCTTAGTAAGAGATTGGATTGGCTGTCTGGCTGGAGACTGCAGGGTAAATATTGGCTGAGCCTGAGAGTAGCTGTCTGTGTGCGTGTGTATGTGTATGTGTGCGAGTGTGTGTGCATATATCTAGGTGTAAATGTGAGTGCTCGCGCCGATGTGTACATCTCCGCGTATGTGTCGGAGAGAGAGTCAACAAGTAGCCGTGTGCATGTTTGGCCTGAGGTAGTTGACAGATGACCCTGCTGCCACCTACACACTAACACCACTCATACACAGGATTACAGATCAGGCCGTTTACATCCGTCTGGCTGGCTGGCCCCCGCTGCAAGCCAACTGTTACATACACATACACGCAGGCGGCCGCTCCGGTCTCCGACACATGGACTCCAGCCTCTCCCGAGAGGCTAAACGCAAGCGGTATAGAGCTATATGTGAGCATCTTAAGGAGTCAGATGCTAAAGATGTTCTAGGAATATTCCATACAAAGGGTTTCTAGTGATTTCTAGTTTTAGAGGCGCTTTAACAGTACTTTTTTTCCATCTACCAAGCCTTATAACCATCTAATGTTCATTGTGGATCTACCTAAACTGTGTCCTGTCATTGACGCTATGTTCACACTGAAGTTAAAACCGGCCCAAAATCTGACTTTCTACCCATATCAGACCCAGGCCACTTTCATATGCGATCCTAAACCGGATACGTGACAGTCATGGCGCATTTCATCCGACTTTTACTTCATTGATGAAATACAACAGACGTCACAATTCTGCGCTGGAACAACAGGTGGGATGCGGCAAGATACATTCCATAAACACAGTGTACTGTCATTTGTTCACACTACAGGTTAAAAGCGACCCAAATCCGACTTTTTTGCCAATAAGTGACTCATATATAACTCTTTATGGCAGTCAGAATAGCACAAATTAGATTTTTTGGGTTCAAATCAGACCCAGTCCACTTTCATACGTGGTCCTAAATCGGATATCTGCTGTTTTGCAATATGACTTCAGTATGAACAGTCGCGTCACATTTCATACAAATTTTACATTACGTGGAGGAGGCGGGACCTGGAAAGATTCCTATTTACTTCCATAAACGCAGTGTGAGGTCACTCCAGGACCGCAGACTGTTCACACGAGTCTGACGGCATCGCACTTGAATTATAATGTGAACAACCACGCAAAAAAAATTGGATTTCAGCAAAAAAAATCTAAAGAATTACGACCTGCAGTGTGAATGTAGCGGTAGATATTCTGTGTTCAATGTTAAAGCTTTATTATCATGATTCTTATAAGTGTGTTTAATTTCTAGTCTATTGTCTATTCTAAAGCATATTCTATTCTCATTGTGTCTGTTTGAGTAAATAAAGATTAAATTTAATATTTTACTGAAGTTTTTGCATTTTGGAAGTTGTCAAACCAAAGCAGCTGCAGATGTAAAACTAGCTTTATAACAACTTCTCACAATAATAATGCATTCCCTTCAGATTTCAGATTAGAGTTGCAATGTTTAATCAATTACTTGAGTGAAAACTGTTTATTCTGATGCTATTTTTATAATCAGCTCATTATTTAGGGGGATGTTTTGGGCAAAAATGTCAAAATTTGCTAGCTTTCAGCTCATTAAACGTGAAGATTTGTTTACTTTCTTCATCTTCAAGTCAGTCAATTTAATATATTTCTGGGTAGTGAATTGAAAAAATAAGCACTCAGGAGGCATCGCCTCAGGCTCTCACAAGATGTTTTTGTGTTTTTATTTTTGACTGAACAATTAATCGATGATGGAAATAATCATTTGTTGCAAGTGCCTACTTTAGATGCAAGCTTTTGGAAACTCTTTGCTGCAAATTTTGGCCAGAAAAGCCTCGGTTCAACACCTCTCCAGCTCAAACTATTAAGGAACAAATAAGGTCAGAAGACTATAAAAAGGACTTGCTGCACATAAAACATCCCTCCGCCGAAACTCAGTTAAAGCTTTTTTAATATTTAACAGTTTCTGCGAGTTTTCACTTGTGATTTTACTTCCAGTTCTCGTGTTTGCCTGACACTCGACTTCTGAAAACAGATTTCACGGACCTCAAGCTAAAGGTTGGAGATTCTTACAGACTTTCTCTCAAATAACCTCCGCAAAAAGTAACTTAATCAACATTTCCTTAAAAACGACGTTCCTGTTCAACAGTTGGGTTTCTCTACAGAGAATCTTCTGCGATGAGCGCTGCCCAGCTCTCACGATGACACGTCCTGATTGAAAAAGGAAAAAGGTGTGTTTGCTTTAGGCATAAGAGAAATGACCTCACACAGTTGGCATATAGTATTTCCCCACCTGTTTAAGAAAGACGGCACTGATAGGACAGAGAGTCAATAGTAGATTAAATGACTTAAGAGTGGAAAATGTTTGCAGAGGACCTGCCTATGGTGTCACGCTGGAAGGACTTTACCTTCACACATATCTCTCTGGGTCAAAAATGACACCAGAAAAACACCTGATATCTGTACAGTCACGTACCAGGAGCGCATGAAGTAATGGTGTTTGACCTCAGGACTTTATAATACCACACCTACAGCAAGAGATAACCACACGGCTCAATGAATATAAACACCGCCACGGCTCCAGACGACACTTGTTAAAGGTCTGCTGTCTTTCAAATCCTACATGCCAATCCCGGTGTCGGCTAAGGTTGGGATCCTGGCCGTGACACATCTGCGCTGTGATCCTCCCATGTTCTTAGTCCCTTTCAATTTTCCTCCTCTCGTTTGAATAAAGAGGAAACATACCAGTGAGACCGCCCGCTCTGCTTTAAAAAAAAAATAAAATAAAGCCAGACTGTAGCTCTTTTCTTCAGCCAGAGAAATCATCAAAGCATGAGCTACATTATTCAGCCTTGCCGAGTCTGCATGACAACACAGCCAACAAACAAGAGCTCTTTTCAGAACCAGACGGCCACTACAGTAGGACACAGCTATTTCAAACCACTTGTGAATGGAGCTCCCTCTAACTAGTGAGACGCTCAAATGATGAGAAACGCCTTGAAAATAGCAGGCCACCGTTAATTCAAAGTACAAACACAGACGCATGCATATTCTAAAAGATGCTCTGCAGATAAATACACTAAATACAAGTATCAAACAACACTTTTTTCTGCAGCAAAGCTAGTCTGATTAGTTTGGAAGTCTGTGGCAGTTCTGGTGGATTCCAGTAGAATTAGGCTCTGTGTTGTATCAGTGTGTCTGTGGATCATGTCTGAGTGTGTGTGAGTTTTTCCTGGCCGGCGATACGATGATGCCACAGAAAACGAATGGTGGAACACCAGTCCGTCTGCCAGACAAACGCACACATACACACACTTCTTGGTTACAATGTGGCGTCAGCGCATCCATGCTCTGCTGCCAAATCTAAATCTAATATCCAGCGTTCACCTCACGTTGCCCAGGCCTGGCGATGGCCCCAATGGAAATTACACATCACTGTAACTCTGTCCGTCCGTCTGTAGTTTGTGAGTCTGTCTGTCTGTCTGTCAATATGTCTGCCTGTCTGGCTTTGAGATGTGTCCGTCCGCATCTCTGTTTATATTTCTGTCAGTACTTGTCTGGCAGCCTGGTTATGAATCTACCGCCTGTCTGCATGTCTGCTATGTGCCCGTCTCCTGTTTATTTGTCTTCGTCTGTCTGTCTGTCTGCATATCTGTCAGACTGGATACATGCACTTCCTCTGCATTTCTACCTGTCTGTCTGCTTGCCCGCATGTGCTTGTCTGTCTGTCTGTCTGTCTGTCTGTCTGTCTGTCTGCTTCAGCCATAAAGACGAACATCTGCAGTGGATCTAGCAGTCAGCGGCATTAGGGCAGAGCTGATAATGATAGTTTCTCTCTGGGCTGCTCAGAAGGCAGACAGACATAACATACCATTCCAGCGTTTCCTGTCTATGCTGACAGGCAAACTATTTAACCCTCTGTGGTGATCCCTCAGAGCATATGCACAGCCCACCAGGCCTATAAGGCTCAATCTCCTGCTATTCTATAAAACCCAGCCATATGGCAGGAAAAAGTAAACCAGCAAAGTTTAATCACACTCACAATGGATGAGGCTTCAGTATCTGCTGAATCCTGGTGTTTTAAGAACAGGGTTATATAAAAGTTGGACTATTTTTCACCTAGATCTCACAGTGGAGTAGCCCAGTGTGTCTATGTATAATTAATGAATACTGTGAGGCATAAAGTGTGAAAGAGTCGCTGTGAACTCAATGCATTGTGCTGCACAAGTCAAATAGGTCAAACACAGACACAAAACGAGACGATCGGTCCGTGCTTTAAAGTTTCCACAGGACATGCAGAAAATCCTCAGCTATAAAAAAATTTTAAAAAAATTTAAAAAATGTCTCTTCCCCAGGAAACAGCCGAGAGCCAGTTAACAGCAGAATTGGTTTAAGTCTTGATGAATACTAAGTCTGATTTGTTGTCCTAGTCTCACATAAAACGGATTAAGCACCAACTAAAGTCTGTTTTAAGGTCAGGAGGAAACGCCACTAATATTACTCACATATCTCCATTCCCTGTGGCTGGGAAGCGGTGCAGTTGCAGGAGCAGGTGACATTGGAGTTGCCGGGGCCGCCAGGGGCCGTTAGGTTTTGCATGGGGCTGGGCAGACCGGGACACCGCTCCGGGGAGAGAGCCGCCGCCACCGTCGGGGCCCCCCGACGGGAAAACAACAGAAAACTTCCAGGCAGCGGCAGCGCAGTCCGCCGCTACGAGTAACTCCCGACAGTTTCGCACTTAATTTCCTCGGTTCTTATCACGCCATATTCGTCTCGGAGCGGCTCGGACAGTGAATTAGCAGGAGAACTGTGGACGAGCCATTCCCTTCGGCTATCGCATTGTGTAGTTTTTTCCGTTCCTTCCTCCGCCGCCGAGAGCAGCTGTCCTCCCTCCGCCGAACCGAGCAGACACAGCGGGCTTAGGCCACACCCACACGCAGACCGACCGCCGCCCCGGCCAATCGCAGCGCTCCGGAGGCGGGCCAGACGCGGCGACACAGACGTGCTGCATTCACGAGCCGACGGAAATTCCCCTACTCTGACCTCATCGGACCAAAAACACGACTAACACCTCCCACCCAACTGGGAAAGTCTGGGTTTTTACTCTGATACTATGACTCAGGGTGTGTTAAAACTTAGCACTTTTAAAACTTGAGATCTAACTGACTCATAGTATTTGTCATAATGTGGGAGATTTTAGGCAAAGGCACAAATTTGGTCTCAATCATTTCAAAACCCGTTCATCTGGTGGGAACTAGAACTATACTGTTTACAAAAAGAAATGTAGGTGACATCTACAAATATCTACATTTATTATTATAGGCAGTTTTCAGTTTTTTTTATCACGAATGCCCATTACTACTTTATTTTAGGAACCAATCATAAACCTCGACTCGACCTCGAAACAGTGAATACTCTCCCTTGATATCCTAACTGCATGAAAATTGCACTAAACTGTTCAGAAGTTGACAATATGACCTTGTGTATGTAGACATTATACGTATATAGAGTTTCTTTTTTCTTATTTTACTTTTCTTACATTTTTTAAAAAGAATTTCTTCTATGTTTTCATATACTTGGTGAATAAAGATGATTCCCTATTCTTTATATTTGACTCGACTTGTGCATTTCCTTTGATTGACTCATTTTCTTTTCTCGCAGATATGAATCTAGACATAACTCAGTCTTTAAATGAGTAATGAGCTATTTTGTTTAATTAGGGGCCCCGATTTCTGTCAGGCTTGGCGTGGTGTTGTCTGGAGTCACTAGTTAATATTCATGAAGGTCCTTGCATATATTAGCAGCCAAAAGCTTTAATTTGCTATCATCCTGACTGGCTATTCACAAATGCGACATTTGCGGCGACACCTCCTCTTGTTAAATGTTTTCCACAAGCTTGTGATACTAATAGTCTGAGTCAGTTCATTAACAACATGCATATTTTCTTTTCAGTGTGTCCCTCTAGGGTATGTTCAGATAAAATATATTTTTTAAATGTGTTAGTTAGGGACAATACATGTGGGGGAGTTATATTTAGACTAAATGCATCTGATGCAAACTCGGCTGAACCAAATTTGCATAAGGTTAGGCTTTTAGGAAATAACTAAAGACAAAATCTATCATGCATGGGCACAAAAGTTAATATGCACAGAGTAACAGAGGTTAAGAAGCTAAAAATAAATAAGAAATCAAAACAGGTTCAGAGACTGTTACCGTTTCCAGCCAAAAGCAGATGACTGTGCACTGACAGGCACATTTACAAGTAGAAACAGAGTTGAACGAGGAGGACCTGAACGCAGCACAGAGGAAGGGATGGGACAGGGGTTATACTGTATGTTTGTGAGTGTGTGTCTGGGTT
>JAPQRQ010000009.1:27139252-27160255 GCA_037367365.1 Apogon talboti
CTCCCACTACGACCAGCTTTCCTTTACAGTAGTAACAACCAGGTCTATAGGGAGTCAACAGATCACCCCACAACAGCTTGTAACCGCTGCGTTCACTGCTGAGGTGCTAAAACCAAAGGCAAGGGCTGCACAACAACATTAACACCGCATCTCGTCGGCAGTTGCATCTCGTCGCGGTGGATAAAATATCTGACAGGGAGGAATTAGCTGCAAAAAAAGGAGCTTATTGAATCTGTGTTTCCATATGTGAAGAATACTGACAGCTGCTGCCACGCTGGGCCGTAACCTGAAGACTATGTAACATCTGATTCACACGGGAAATATGGTCTAACACACGTATCATGAATATTTTATGAATTTACCATATTTTAAAAATTTGCCTAAAACCTGGTGCTGACTGAACGTGAAACGGAAGCCCCTCGTAGCTCTGCGTCAGGGTCTAAACGTTCAGTGCTGCTGCATTTTGTGCTTTCAACGTGTAACTAACACTGCCATGAAAAGCATGTCACTGCAATTATCCATGTGAAAATAAAACACTGACCACAGATGTCTGATTTCACATGAAAATCCAAAATGTATGCTTATCAGATGACACATAATAACACCTTGCGGATTTTTGCTGTTACTGAAATAGATTTTAGAAATGTTTTCATGTAAAATACCATACTGTGTAAAAGTCGAATTCCACCTTTAGGTTTGATGTTTTTCAGGGTTGAAATGAACATTCATATTTATTCCTTATTCTCTTTTCTTCAGATGCAACAAGAAAATACAGGAAATATGTGCACAGCCTTAAAACACACACAAAAAACTGAACAAGATAGGCTGTAAAGGTTAAAGTCACTGTTTAGCGTGACCTCTGACCCCATGACAAGAAGCAGCACAAACAATTAAAAACATCTGACATGTGTTGTTTATTTGTTTTGATTATTTTATTAGTTTTTATTCATTTTTCTTCACTTTGTTGATTATTTTGTAAATTTTTTTAATTTTCTGTTCATTTTTTGTGTCATTTTGCTTCTTTCTGTTCTTTGCTGGTGTGAGACATTAGAAAATAAATGCAATAAATCCCATATTGTCTGAACAAAAGGGTTAAAGTCATGTTAAGTGCAAAGGGAGGTCACACCACTTTGGTTTAGAGAAGCTGATTCTACCCTGAAACTTGTGTTTTTCCTGCTGAACATACTTCACATACATCCAGACTGGATCTAAATACAGAGGCTGACAAATGCATATGTGTGAACTTCACCAAACCAGCAAACAGAATGTTGTTCTAGGACTTCTGCAGAGTACTGTATCTATTGAAATGTGCACATGAATGGCATTGCCCTGCAGGGAGAGTTGAGCTCGGTCCATCTATTCTGCCAGACGGTCCTTTTGTTAATTATTGACCCTGTACTAATGTAAGTCTGAACATGCAGCAGTACGTTTGAATCTCACTTTGAGCATTTCCGCCTCCGATGCGGGTCTTTAAAATCTATGCAGGCACCGGCGCGTCCTGTATTTAACTTGAGACTTCGCCTTAACGCCTCAGACCAGAACTGGAACTGTCGTTAAACGCTAATCCCGGGCTTTGTACAAATGTTGCTGTTCCTGTCTGATGAGATCATGCCACACAACAGTTTTGTCTTTTGACGATCACTGTTTGAGATGACTTTACCATTAAATGATAACATCTTGTGTTCTCTTGGCCCAGAGAAATGGCAGACTGCAGGATTGCACACTGCAGTCTGCCATTGGACACCAACCAAGTGGCTACACATTTCATGCACTAGACAGGCAGACTTGAAATCCTTATATAAAAAGCATGAAATAAGGATGACGGGCAGCTTACGGAAGTACACAATGTCAAATTATGTTTAATGCACACAGTGGCCACAATCTGCTCTGTATTACCTGGACATGTGGCTGATGAACAAACACAAATCCTCTTTTAATTAAGCAATAACAACAGCTATACTTTCCTCATTCATGTGATATACATAAGACCCTTGACGATTCGGGTGATCCGATCAAAATAAACAAACATAAGGCGGCATAAGTCGCCTTCGTCGTTCTACTTAACAGCACCAGGGTTTTATAGATGGTAGTGAACCGTGAATCTCTCATTGCCAAAAAGCAGTGTGTATGTTTCTATACGTTCAACAGAGAGGATACATGGGTGTTCTGTAAATGTACTGGATGTGCATTGAATGTGGGTAACATTGCATTGGAAGGTGGTATCAGTTTGGAACAAAGCATCCGGTCATGGAACAATAATATGGTTTCAGGGTCAATGTATAAAATAAAATATAATGCACCAAGTTTGCACCAAAACTAAAACTAGCATTGGAATAAACATAATAGGCACACAATAACCAAATGCAAAATACAGTGATCAATACAACATGTGATGAACTAAAATGAATTATAATTACAGGTAAAACTGGGTAATTTTTTGTTTAACCTTTTTATAGGGCACTCATATATATACTATGAAATACTCTGGAAAACTTTCAACCTTCATGTGTTATTGGAGGACATAACAACACTTTAATACTTTTGTAAATTTTTTCACATTTTTTTTGCTTTATGTACAAAATCAAGGTCAGTGAAGTTACCATATTTGGTTCCGTTCCAAGTGACAAAAAAAATCCGACAAGTTTATGGAAAAATTCAAGAAAAACATATGTAATGCGAAAGCAACATGTATTTTTGAACATTAGAACATTAGACCAACAGATCCTGACACCTGTCAACATCCACATTATCCCTTTGAACATCATTACTTACATTAGTACCATTACTTCATGGTACCTAACAAAGCAGGTACACTCACTGTTCATGCAGAGGTGGACCTTACAGACCCTGTAGACCACATTGGACCTGGACTCACTGTCCTCACTGGAGCTGTTGCTGTCACTGTTACTGTAATGTGTGCAGAAATGACCAAAAATAGTCACTTGCCCTATAAAGGGTTAATCCATCGTTAATAGGTGCTGTTGTACAGGAATAAAATTACTTTTCACAATTTACAACCTTTCGCAACCTAAATAAATCCATTTGAATAAAAACTTAACAAACACTACTTATGTACTTACACACAAAAGCTAAAACTAAACCGGTCTGTGGTCTGAATTTGGCATTAGATTAGAGTAAATGCAACACTGTGGGAATATTTTAACTCATGTTCCCGTCAGTGGTCACAGTGCACATGGCCGTGGAGCTGCAGATATTTGGCAGCGTACTGGGAAATGATGCGATCACCGGTTTGGTAAAGTTCTGTGATTTTGTGTACATGCGTTTGTGAGTGTGTGCGCTTGTTGTCTGCCCAGTGACACCCGGCGAGAGGCTGCTTCCTCAGAGACTGATTGGTTTGTTGGCGAGACAGTCTGTCTGTGCAGGTGGGAGAGCTGCCCATGTCATCATTTCATTTTCTGTCCGCTTTCACTACCATCCAATCCCTGTCATTCACCATTTCCCAAGCAGCTAATCAAGCTCTCCTCTCTGTCACCTCCACGCTTCATGTTTTACTTGTTTTGAGTGACATCTGTGCCTATTTTTTTTGTGTTTTCTCTGCTTTCAAAAGGACTCTTTCATCTTTTACAAAAGCACACTTGTTACATAAAAAAAAAAAATCACCAAATGGGGACAATGGGTAGTTTGTAAAAGTACATGTCGAATTTTGCTTTGTACAAACATAATCTGCTCTGTATTATCTGGACATGTGGCTGGTGAAAAAGCACAAATCCTCTTTTAATTAAGCAATAACAACAGCTATACTGAGACATAATGGCACTGCTGTGATGACCTCTGGCAGATGACTGTCCTGTGTTCTTACTTCAATATGGCCTCTATGTGTTTCTAAACATGTTGAAGCTCTAATGATTCCAATTAGTCTGTAATGCTGAACAAAATATGTAAAATAACAAACTTTCTGGTCATATTTTGAAACATGGAGAAATAATGTCAGATGTAACCCTAGTTTTAGTTCCAAGCACTAGTTAAATGCTCAAAATTCTTCTGAATGTTCGGAGGGTGACAACTGCTTTTTCTATTCATGCACCATCTGCATGGAATGAACTGCAAAATATCATCCAACTTGAAATATCTCCTTCTTTAAATACCTTCAAAGGTATTTAAAAACTGTGTTGAAAGAAAAGTATTCCTGCTTTGCATAAACTATTAGCCTCTTCCTTACCTTATTAACTTGTCTTTTATTCTTTTACTATCTGTTTTTCATTCATTCATTCAATAGGACATTTATTTCCTCCATTTAAAAAACAATCTTCCTTCATTTTACCAAATATCTCTGTTCACATGACAATGTAAAATGACTTCACTGGAAACATACATGGATAACTAAGGGTTAAATGAAATAAAATCAAACATTTGCACTCCCACTTGCCTAGCTGACTATAAATTAGACATCGCTGTTGACTTTGACCGGTATAATACAAGTTAAATAAAGCTTGTAATGAATCATATTTTCATCTTCATCATAATATGAACATACATGGTAAGAACACCAATAACAACCCTTTTACCTCCACGCCCTATGCATTCACACACCACATGTGAACATTTCCATGTCAGATGGTGACATGCATGAGTCATGCGTCCACACCATTTGGCCAATCAGACGAATCTCCAGCTAGATGTTAGCTACACTCAGACAACCTGGTATGAACTTAGCAGCGACAGTTTGGTTATCACAACTCATATGATCATTGCAGTATTAAACATGATGGCACATTGCAGATTTCTCTCATGTCGTGCAGGCTTAGTCACTCTGTGTTATGAAGAGATCACATGGTGAATATATTTAGAGCAAAGTATGTTGTGATGAAGCACTGTATCAACTGTTATTTGATGGTACCGGTGGTGATGTGTTCGATACTGATAAATGTGATTATGAGCTAGCATCACCTAAAACAGTGAAAGAAATATGAAATGAGGAAATGTGATACTGAAGACATTAAATTCGGATTCATAAATTCAGGCAGGGATGAGTGGAATATTCATTTTGTGGACAGTGGCGGAACATGTACGTACAGCCCAGTTTTCCTCCTGAGAACTGTCTAAATAATCATAATTGGGCCTTACATTACAAAAGGTTGAGAACTCCAGTGGTGATCAACATGTTGCGGGGGTGAAATCCAGAGTATGTACAAATAAATACATAATAAGATGTCTGAAGGGTCAATGCTGTAACCCTTTGCACAGTTCAGACCGGATGATGTGGATGCCAGTCGTGATCTGCTCAGATTTTGTGGTCGGTTTGCAAAATAATGACTGCTTCCAATGTTGATTTAATCTCATCCACTTACACTTCAGTTTGTTTCTGACCTCAAAAACTATTACAAAATCTACATAGTGTAGACAAAAGGTGTTAGCTTCCTTGGAACAGCTCGGGGCTTGTGTTTGACCATTTCGACCAACAATAAATAGGTTCAGAATCTGGCGAGCTAGTTCTCAACTGCAACCAAAAAATAGTACGTTTTCCCTTGACCTGGAGTGTGAAATACTGTAGGGGTGTCCTATTCTTCAAAAAGAGAGAAGTCTAGGAAACCAGTTGAAAAAAAACAAACAAAAAAAAAGCCCCAATATGTGGTGGTCTGCCAATGATTTACCAATTTGGTCATCTACTAAGCTCCAGGAAACGCTAGAAAGTAGTGCAAGAAAGACTAAGCTACAAGTTGAACTGGTCAAAGAGTTGGCAAAGGATGGTTTCACTAGAATTCAAGAGTGAATAACAAATACACTAAAGATGCAGGAGGTGAAATCTGTGGGAAAAACACCAAAAACTGAAAAAACATACCTTCCTTTGACAGCTTCTCCTCTCAGTCCAAACAGGAATACTTATATAGAAGACTTCTCCAAACCTCCACAAGGTCATAGAGTAGCAGTAGAGACGATTCTTGGTTTTAATCACTCTGTTTTGATGCAGTGTATTCAGGTATTTTTCAGGTTGTGACAAAATTATAAAGTGGTGTACAAGTGGCAATACATCAGTAATAGGCAAGATGATAATGTGATGAATGTAATATTATGTTTCTTAGACCACATTTCAGCAAAGGGAGGGGAAAGATGTGTGTGGTCCATATTGTGTTTGTTTCTCAAAAGTTCATGTTTTTATGGGGGGAGACATGAGCAACTAAACCTTCACCAATATGGTAACGTGGCTGATTCGAATCTGATGAGAGAAATGAGTCGAAAAAAACAGATGACATAACATGTAAAAACTTTTAGCCTTTGGTCAGCTCTATTTCGACGTTGCTGAAAACTGCTTCTTCACTCATGCTTCTTCTCATTATTTAGTGTTTATTAGTGGGTGGCAAAACAGTTTAGAGCTGTATTACCGACATTAAGTGGACTGGAGTTATTACAGTCCCAGTTATGGGCTTTGGTAGTCTCATTTCATCTCTTTTGCCAAGTGAAATTGCAACACCTAGTCATAAAATCCAGTTTACTGACTATACTATTCAATCTAGTATTGAAAAATTTTACACTAACCCAACCCTAGCAGTCAATCATGTTTTTTACCCCTTACCTGCCTGTAAATGCCTGTGATTAAACAAAAACTGCATCACAGGGTACGTTTTCTACAACATTCTTGTTCCCTGTGTGCTGAGAGGTAATTGTGCAATTTATGCCAAAGAAACTATCAAACACTGCAGATTTACCATCACCCAGACTCAAAACACAGAACAGTTACCATATTATACATCTGTTGATAATGCATCTAAGATTATAATTGCATTGATCAAAACTCATAGAAATCCAGGCTGCTGAGACCGATCGATCAATCAGTCAATCAATTCAACCTTTCATACAGATTAGTGCACATTGTAGTGCTTCACAGATGATTAACAAGCCAATAATAGGACCAAACAAACTCTAAAGGAGTGAGATAAAATAAAAATAGTATGAATAAAGTATGAAAACAATTAAACAGATGGCGTCAAGGATCCCAAGACCCATAACGAATTTGGTAAAAAAGGCCAATGGGATCCTGTGGTTAATACTTTACAATAAACATCTTAAGATTTCCTTGTTCTCTCTCAGTTTCACTGTGTAGTTTTTACCAACCGTTTGAAAGGGCCAATCTGTGTACGGTCAACACCCAACACAATTTCCGTAATCAATCATGAATACCTCCTCCTTGTCCTCCTCCTCCTCCGCTCTCTATCATGATCTTCATTTGCCATTTATCTTTTTCCCTCTTTATTTCTCACACAGCGGGAAAGATCAGCCCAGTCACAGTCCCAGAGCAGCCCCATGTCCCTGCAAAACAACCATTCAGGCTCACACACACTCACTCATTAACAAATATACTCATGCTGGTAAAGTGAAAAAAGCATACAGGCTTACACACAAACTCCCTCTCTCTCACACACAGAGGCTCCAAACATGAGCATTGAGTGGTCACATTAATTACATGAGCAGTGGGGGTTTCCCTCCCTGCCATGTCCACTGTGGGCCCTGAGATATTTAATAAACCTGTCACCGCCAGGACTCCCTGCCTTAACCTAGAGCTAATGAGACACACAACAATAACACACACACTCACACAGATGGAGTGGAAGTCAGGTCACAGGGTTTTTCCCACTTGCGGGTGAATTGGAAAGCGTTTGGGGCCGCGGTGCCAGATAACCTCAGTCCTAATCCTTATTTAGGCCGGTCAGACCAGGTGACTAATTTTTCCCCGGTAACACTGAAGATCACATAAGGACCTCCACCGCCCGCTGGACCACAATTTGGAAACTGAAAGAAAGTACTAATTCTTCATTCAGGCCTGTTCCAGCAGGTGATGAGGACTTGATTTTCTTGTCCTATTATTGTGCATGTTTGATAATCTTCTTCTATGAGTGCTTTCATCTGTCACTCCTACAAGCTCATCTCCTCTGAATGAGCCTCATAAAAGCAGCGGTGATGAGTTTCGCATTGAAAGAAAAATCATCATAATTCGCTGATGATTAATTATAATATTGATGTGTTTGGACTGAGAGTAGGTAACAATGATGCCCCTGGCAACGCTGTTTGTTTGGCATTCTCGGTAGATTGCAGATGTTTGTTCACGAAGTCTGACTCCCAAGACCCAAACATGGAATATTAAATATGAAACTTGGGTGCAGAAAGAGTGAAACATGGGTGCTGCGGAGTTTTACATTACTACCAATGCTCCAGTTTACTTCTAAATAACAAAAACAAAAAGACAGAAGACAACAAGAATAAAATTCAGAAAAATAAACAATGACAGTCCGAAGAACTCTTGGTTCAGACAAACCAGCCAGTACAATGTGTTGTCTGAGAATGTCTAAAGGCCAAAGTGTTAGTACTGGGTTGGAATTGCCACTCAACAGATGGGTAAAAAGGACTCATAGCTGTCTCCCAGTTGCCTTTCTGATCTTTCTCCAAGAGTTCTGTCTTCTTTCAGTGTTTCTGTGGTTTGACTGCAATTTACTATAGAAAAAGGGATAATGGCACCGGTCTTTCCTCAAAAGAAAATGATGGTTCCAAACTGAGGGATGTAGTTGTGTGAAGAGTGAAAAAGGAGAGCACGTACACACCCTCCCTATTTTCACACCCCAGAATGCCTATCTAATGGATATTTAAAAGGCCTTAGTCATTGGATTGTCTGTGTCTGAATTGTACTAAAGTTGTGGCCAATTCTACTGTTGAAAATGCTCTGCTGTAGATTTGACTCACACTATACGTCGATATCTGAGTCTGAAATACTCTAGGAACCGTGTTGGTTCAGATAAAGGATTTTCTTTGTCCCTATGGACCCGGTTCACACCAGAGTGTCTTATTTAGTCGGTCAGTTGCCGTTGTATCTCTACTGAGCCTTTCTGTCAGTATGTTTGTTGCTTCCAAGCTGATTTCTCATTGATGGTATTTTCTCAGGCGAATGTCTTGGATCAGGCGAATGTCTTGAGTAACAATACAATTCAATCAGATCCTAAAAAAAACATATAATGCTAATCACAGAAGACCCTTTTAATTTACATGAACTGCAGACAATAGCAAGCCTTTACTGAAGCAGGCTTATATTAAGAATCAGACTTTATTTTTAATTCCCTAAGGTTTATGAGTACAATTGGCCCTATTTTAGTATAAAGCTTTGTCTTGTTGTTGGTTTCACTCCCACTTACTGCAATTTATGGTCAACACTTCCTGTAACATTTCAAGTTAAAAGCCTACTGGATTTTCAGTGGGAGGGGAGCAATCATTTCTTAGAAGGCTTTTATTGTGAAAGAGAAATGCCATCTTCTGGCAGGTGATATGTTAGTACAAGCTACAGTTTGGCCTAGACATTAACCGACTTACACCTGAAGCAAGTGTTAAATTATGTTAAATTGCACAGTAATACTTGAGATGAGCAATAACGGACAGCAGTGGAATATCATGATTATTTTGTTGAACTTATAAATGTGGTAGAAATGCTCATTATATGACAGATGCCTGGAGTTTATCCACTCTTATTTGTCTTGAAACTATATTTGAGTATTGGCCTTTATTTCTTTGTTTTCGACCATGATCTCAAGAGATAAGAAGCCCAGCCAGTAACTGACTACTGTTTTTTATCTGAGAAAATGCCTCATAGCAAGAAGATTCCAGGTTCGATTGAGTTGAACTAAAGCCTTGTTTTGAGTTTACCTGTTCTCTTCATGCCACACAGGATTCCATTTTCCTCTACCATATTGGTTACTTGTAGTATAAGTCTTCTTTTGGTGCACTGACTACGGTGAAGATGAAGATCCGGAGTTGGTCCTTGACTGCTGTCAATGGTAGCTCAGAGTTCCTAATGTGTGCTATGTGCTAATGCTAATGCTAGACACTGTGTGTGTTAGGATGGGTAAACTGCAGAGACTGAATTTCCCAACAGGGTCAATAAAGCAAGTTAACCTTTAACCTTAACGTGCTTTAGTCCAGGATATCAGTGTTGACTGGCTCAGGCCTTTCTATGTGGAGTTTAAATGTTCCCCTCTCGTCCAGTTAACCTTAAGAGGTTTTAACTGGTCACACTAAGATAAGGTGTTGGTATGAATGGTTGTTTGTTTCTATATGTCAGTCCTATGTCTACAGCGACTTACAGTATAACATACACATTGGACAGACGGGCATTCCACTGCTGCTGTCAAATTAACAGTCAGTGAGTTTTCACGACACTTTTGTGAAAAGTCAAATTATTGCGTTGGCCCATATATGTTAACTCAACTGAAATTGAAGTTATAATAGTGGGACTAACACAACCAGATAATGTCCATCTCCTTCTGCATGTAAATAGACCAGTAGGACTGGAATGGGACCGGGTGTTCTGACCCGAATCCTGGCCTGGAAGTCAAACATCATGCATCTCATCTGCACAAACAGTAGAGTGGACAAAAAGTATGTTATGTGTAAATTTGCAACTTTGTCCATTGTCGTTCCGGTTTAACTCTGGGTTACTAACTTGCTATTAACTGTTGTTGTCTGTGACGGCTTAGGTTAACAAGCTGATAGAGTGCATATCGCCATGCATGTAGACTGGAACAAAGACAACAGTCCAATTAAACGGCCTGGTCAAGCTCCAACCGCAACTGTGCATGTAAATGTACTAACTGAGGAGTGATTTCCAGGGATAAGAGTAAACCCAGACCTGACATTCCCCCCAATGCACAGACGTTTTCTACAGTGGTGTTCTGGTTTCTATACGTTAATTAATAGTTTCTTCAGACATTTCAAGATACCTTAGTGGCAGGACATACACATAAAAAGTCAAATCCCTCTTTCCTTTTGACAAAGATGTCCATTTGGCTCTGTAACTACCTCCGCTGCTGGTTTAAAGGCAGACAACAATGCCACTCCATTCTGTGTTTATACCTTTTATATAGAACATAGAGGTGGAATAAAGGCGTGACATTCCTGCACTGAACAGGCTACAGAAAAGGCTTATGGATGTTTGGTTCAGGTAGGCCTCAAGACCCACACTGCAAGGCTTGAGAAGGAAATAATGTGCAGCCACACAAGCTTTAGTGGCTGGAAGAGAAGGGAAGGCTGGATGCTTTGGATGATTCCTTGGAATTTCAAAGGGAAGTCCATCAAACTTGACATGTTGACTGAGCGGCACATAGTATATGGTAGCTACAAATGTCTGCACACTGTGAAAAAACAGGCGTCTGCTACAGAAACACTGTAAGCCCCTACACACTTTACAATGAGTCAGAGAACTCACAGTCAACCTACATCTGTCACACTCCAAAGCTCAGTGTGTACAGAGAGCTACTGCGAGCCATGTACGGCATCTGTGTGACTGTTCAGCTGAGCGAGGCGACGGCTGAGGGAGGGAGGGGGGTGTTTGCGAGACCGTGGGTGAGTGCATGGGCTCCTACTGTATGTTTGAGAAAGCGAGGGCCCCGGGAGAGAGAGAGGCAACGTATGTGTGTGCATATGTGTGTGTGTTTTCACCCAGACAAGGTTTTAGAGTGATGATAGGATTAGATTAGGCTGACAGAAGCAACATGGCCAGCGTATGTCTGAACCCTCAGCTCCGGCAATCTGGGGATTAAGGTAGAACCCACACACACACAGACGTACACACAGTTGCTTTTCAATGTCTCAAACACACTCAATTGTGTACACAGACGCACGCATAGACAGGCATGGGCTTGCACACACAACCCCCTCTCTTTGTAAAGAACCACACAAATACTTACACACAACGCAGCTGCAGCAGGACACAATAACCTGATGAATTCTGTTTCTCTGTTTTCCTGCCATCTGACTAAATCCCATATCCCCTAACTACCACCTCATGTCTCACACAGACACACACATTTACTCAAAAACAAATCAACCAGCCACCTACACGCACACACACTCCGATTATGGGTCCTGAGGCCCACCCAGAGGTGGCAGGCACCATACCACACAGTCAGCCTGTCTCCTAAAATTGTTTTCTCTTCAATCAACCTAGCGGGGCCAGTTTGTCATGCAAATGTGGCCCTGGCTTGCCTCCCTTTGTTGCCTTGACAGATTAGCGAGAGTGTGTGCATGCGTTTGTGTGGTTGAGTAGGTGTGTGTGCCGTCTATAGCTCATACTTTTTATTTATTTTCTCTTTTTTCTCTGGTGTCAGAGGACGTGGGGCTGTTACATGTTCATCTTCATTAGCTACTACTACATTTGTCACTGTCTCTGTCATCATTTTTTTTCGAATAATGACATTCTGAACTGTTAAATCTAGATGGATACACTAAAACATAGCATGATTTCAGAAATAAAGCAGGAGTTATGCTTATAAAACCCTAGATGAGTTTGGTTTCCTTGCAGACAACTGGAGAAAATGCTGGATTTTTCATTTATTCATGAAAAAACTCTGGTGATATTTCAGTCCTATGTGACGTAGATGTAATAAGTGTTATATGTATGTAGTCTGTGTGGTAATATCACCGACAGAGTCTCAGGCAAGTCAAAGAAAAAGAACTGGGTGTCATCAGTGCATTTCATCTATCTGTGTTTATATAGTTGGAAAAAACTGAGGCTAGGATAACAATTATACTGATACAAAAGTAGTAGTACCGGTAAAAATCCAAAGTCTCAGGGAGGAAGAGTATGTGCACCAAGTCACGTGTGAATATCAGTATTTTTTAGCTGCATAAACTTACGTGTCATATTGATCAATTCATCATTTCAAGCCGAATTCCTATTGGTTGTTATGTCGACTCTGACTATTTCACACTGTGAAATGATCGTTGTAAATTTATGACACTGTCAGAATTTTGACCAAGACTCTCTTTGTCTCTATCATTGTGTATTTTCCACAACCACAGACAATGTGACATCTGGGGCAGCCCAAAATGACTGCATTTTTAGAGACGTAAATATTCTAATATTGTCACATACAGTCATGGCTAAAAGTTTTATCAATGACACAAATGTTATTTTTGTAAGCTGTACTGCTTTCTGATTTCTACATTTTATCCCCATGTGCTTCTGAGGTACAGGGAAGAGCAATTAACAGCATTTTACAAGTTTTAAAGACTCATTAGCAAATAAATGATACGTCTACAGATTGGGGTGTGCAGCAGAAAAAGCTACAGGTTAACAGGAGCAGTAGGTTAACTTATCAGAAAGATGTTAACTTCAAAACAACAAAATGACACTTACATTAAAAAAGATAGATATGTTTGGGGAAAAAATTACATATTATGTATCCTCTTTCCACCATATAACAGATTCAGTTCAGCTACTATTACAATATTTTGGCTATTTGAAAGGTATGTGGAGGCTAACAGGAGCTATAGGTTAGAATGGTAACAAAAAACACACATATGACAAAAAAAATTAAACAAAACACAATCATATTCAAGTATTAAATGGCTGCAATGCTTGAGCTGCAGGATCTAAAAGGCTTTAAAACTTTTTAGTGAGATTTGTTTACCTGTAGCTCATATAACATTTCTATGCTGTATTTAGTTATAAGAACTTATATAAAGAAAACAAACAACAGCAGACGAATTAATATTTAGTATTTGCTACTCTACACCAAATACAAATTAAAATATAACATCCTTTCATAAAAGCTCAAAAAGTAATGATGTAACTCTGGAACAAACAGTTCATTATACATCTTCTCCAAAACATCAAACTCCTTTTGACCCTTAAATGTAAAACTCCTGCTGAGGTTTAACAGTATGATCCTTATTTAACAGAGTAGAATAGTGCCAGGTGCATTTTTTATTTCATCTCCAGATAAAAGCATGAGCTATTGCCAGCATTAGCTCAAACTAAAGGACAACAACTTTCCCGATGGGTCACTAAACAGTCGCTGAATGCCTCTTTCCATTTCTGTGGTGAATGTTTTTGTCTCACATTAAGAAAAACTATTGATCCCCTTCAAACTAGATGATGGAAACACGCCTAATTCACATTTTTTTCTGACACCTCAAAGGTTTGCGGAAAATTAGACCTGACAGTTAGATGAAAACATTCGTCCCCCCTTTTTCTTCGTTTTCCCCCTTCTTATATATCTGTCCCCCAATTTCTGCCTCTTTTTTCCTCTCATCTATGTGCCCCCCTTTCATCCCTTCCCCTTCTTTACTTCTCCATCCCTCTCTCACATCCTTTTCTTCCCTCTTTTATCTCCCCGGCCCTTCGTTCTCCTCTCCGTCGTCTATCTCCTTCTCAGCGTCGGAGCATTACAGAGCCGTCAGAGTCAATGGTGTCCCAGTGAGCAGCACAGGTCAGGTAATGAATCTCTTTCCCCTCTGGAGCCCGTTGACATGGGGCTCCTTTATCACCCCGCTCAGTGGGAGCAGGACACACTGGGATGGGGATCAGTCGGTGCAGGTCCAGGTTAGTATGGGGGGACCACCATACAGGCACTTCATCAGCCTGTAATATGGGCTGGCACACTGCAGGCTGCAGCGCTGTGGGGGCTGGGGCGCCGAGGGGCGAACATGCATGTATAAAAGCACATATTCCACTGGGTGTCCTCTAGTAAAAAAGAACTCTACAATATCCGGTACAGTATTTGTCAAATCCAATTAATTTTACTGCGGCAAAAATGAATTAAAACTAATTTGTTGAGTTAACCTAACTTGCTTTCACATGTAAAAAAGAGGCGCTAAAATGGAAACACTTTCATTCTGTAGTTTAGCCCAAATATTGAACTAATCACATTCTAAAAAACTGCACACCAGACAATTAGTTTTATATTATGGGTTGCCGGGTATTACATCCACGTGAGTATAAAACAGACTGATTAAAAATGTTTTCATTCCAGGCCTCAAGGCCTTTTTAAAGGTTGTGGCCTGAGACAAAAAAACTCAATATCAAACCTTTTCTACTGGTTTTGTTGAATAACATACGTGTGACTTTGGTTCTTCAGTATGGATATTATTAATTACTCATGACATTTTTCAATTTTAGATATAACCCATGTAACATTACAATAACAAAAACAAGTACTGATGACATATTAGAGCGAAATGCCTTTGTCTCAAAATGAGAAGATGTAAAAAATGTTCATGCTTGAAGAAATGGATATACTTTATTACTAAAACTGCTAGCAGTGATGGTTCAGATTCTGCATTTTCTTCATGTTATAAAACTACTGCCATATACACATGTCATAGGCACCATTATTGAATGAAATCACTTTACAGTTCTATCAAATTTCCAATAGCTTGAAGTGAGGATTTACTAAAATTCTGTATATGGGCTGTATCATTAACCCTCAGTTAGAAAAAAAACACCTATAGGAGGGTGCAATGAGCTACGACATAGGTGAAAATCTCAAGAAATCCTTCAATTTACATGACAAAATGTATGTTTTCTATTTGGATGGTTAGTGGTATTGCTTCTCAATGACAAGACCAGTCGGCAGTCAACCGTGTTCAGCCAAATTCCATCCTGTTCAGCCAAATTCAACTCTGTTCAGCCAAATTCAACTCTGTTAAGCCAAATTCAACTCTGTTAAGCCAAATTCAACTCTGTTCAGCTGGATTCAACTCTCAATAATTTCCCATCCTGGAATTAATAAAGTATTTCGAATTCTGATATTGGCATACAGTACCTGGTTCAACTAATGCATTTAACAGTAGACTGCAGTCAAAACCATCCAAGCTCGTACTAGTGGTGGAATACTTGTAATGTGAATATGGCATTTTCCTGCTATACAGAAAAAATAATTGACTGTTAAGGAAATGTCAAAAATGAGGTGTCAAAACAGGCTTCCTTGGGCCAGTTTGAGCACATTTGCATCAAGATGTACCGGTCCTCCTGCTTAGTTTGACGTGTTTCACTAATCGAATCAAGTGGGACATGAGTTGGTCTCCATTTGTGTATCTCAAACTGCACCTCTGATTATTTTTTCCTCACTGTTGTTTTAAAATCATCCTGTTCTTTGTGGATTCAGTTACACCAGAGTGTGGCATTGCAGAAGTTAGTCATGTCCATGTGAAATGAATGGAGCCGGGGGGTGGGTGACTACTTTCAGATGATTCAATGATTAGCGTCATGTGTGGCTAGTTTTGCAGAATAATACACAAATAGGATAGGATGGGTATACCAGTGTTACATCTGGAATGGAACGGCACGTTTACATTTGATGGATGAACGTAATGTTAACTGCCTGGCTGTGAAATACTTTAATTACCTTTCAGTATATTGAAATTCAAGTGGTCTGACAGGAAATGAGACTTCTGTACCTCCTCTAGAATTTCTATCCTGTGATTTTGATCGATCGCAGGGGTTTTCAGAGAGGTGAAAAGATTCACTGTTAAGTGACCATGGCCCTAGGAGCCCAACAGCTGGATAAATGGGCTAAAGAAAACAGCATGCAGCTCAATGGAGATAAATCTGTGGAGCTCCGAATCTGCTTTGCAAAAAATCTGGCGCAGCCTGCTCCTCTGGTCCTGAGGGGAAAGGAAGTCCCAGTTGTTACCACTACCAAATACCTGGGCTTCCACCTCGACTCGGACGTCAGTGGAGACTCACACATCGACCAAATGGTGAGGAAAGCCTCCAAGCGACTTCACTTTCCGACTGTCCTAGGAAGACATGGACTACCACAACAGGACCTGTTAACCATCTACACCACACTGGTGAGGCCATGCTTGGACTATGGGGGTGTCCTCTTAGTGGGATGCAACAAAAGTCAGGCTGCACAGCAGGAGAGGGTGCAAAAGAGAGCTTTGACGATCATCTCCAGAGGAGGAACCACACCTGAGCTCCCCAGTTGGTCCGCAGTTGGTCCGAGAGATGGGTCACAGCGAACACCCACTGTACCAACTGCTGCCTAAAACCAGAGCTGAGAGCTCCCAGAGACTTTTACACAACAGAAATAACATCTCTGAGTACCACTGTCAAACCAGCAGACTTTCGTCTGTACTGCCAACAGCAGTCAGACTGTACGATTCAGACTTGAAGAATTGATCTATTGGTTGGTTATTCATGAATGTTTTATGTGTTTTACCTCTGTGTGTTTTATCTTTCGTAAATTCTGCTGAAATTTAGTTTTTACAACTGTAACCACGAATCAATAAACCCAAACTCAACATTCTGTCAAGCACAACTCTACAACACAGAAGCAACATGGCACCTCCCATAAGTCTGATATTTTGGCTTGAAATGGCATGAAGTGATCTACCTTTACAACAGTGGGTAGCATAAAAAAACTAACCTGTCTCACAAGTCTAAACCCAGCTCACGTTCCCTGTTGGTGGGTGAACAATCCAACACTTGGTGAATTCTGCTTCACAATGATAGGAAGAGCTGACATTGAAGGATCAAACAGCGAAGTCAACTGCTACTGGAGGAAGAACATCTGATCTTGACTAAATCAGGCCTATTTTGAATCTGAAGATAATCTGTGCTAAACTGGTCAAATTTAAGGTGTAGATATGAACTTCAAGCCCAATAACAAATAAAGCTCAGTTTCAGACTCGGGCCCCTGTTCTTGTGATCATAACAGTTTCCTGATGTGGAACCAACAGTATCACCACCATGTTTGGGTTGAAGCACCTGGCTTCCATTTCAGAAACATCTGGATGAAATCATTCACCTGAACATCGCCTACATCAACCAAACTGAAAAGAATCAAGGTGTGAGTGAAGGAAATTGACATTCTGCTTTTATCATGCCCTCAACAAGTTGATCATAATTTAAGACTCAATGGTTGAATAGAAAATGTTTCACATACAGGATCATCAGTAATTTCTCTAATCTGGGTCCAAAGAAAATTCCATCTTTCAGCTTTGTATCACTTTGGACTGCACCAAGTTTTTCTTTTAGGTATTGAAAGCATGTGAATTTCAATCATTTAGACCTAATAGAGCTAATACACTGGTGTGGTATGCAGTTAATGGCTATGCTGCATACTGACTCAAAATCCTGGCATGCTGGAGAACTAGTGCACAGAGGAAAATAACTGAGATGAACAGGTGAAGATTTTAGTGCAAATACACGATCATCCACTCCACCCTCCCAGACACAAACAACAGCAATGGAGAACAAATAATAAAGTCAGTTATATCTTCAGGGAACTATTTCAGGACTTTTATAATGCACACCTGACGGCCCAGACCTGCTGCAGAGCTCTCCTCAAAAGCCACAACAGGAACAATGGTGTGTATTCACTGATCTCTATTGTGAAGCACAAAGTAGCTTAAATTTCCCTTTTAAAAACTGCAAACATTAAAGCATCCGAGGCATGACTAAACGCGTCGGTCCTGTGGTGGGTCTGAGCCGGTCTGTGCTGCATCACCACAAGGTTGTACATGTGGGCAAAGGCTTCTGGGAATAAACAGAGTCGTCCGCTTTCAAGCAGCTGACTCAACCTTTTAATGCAGAGTGCAGACTGGTGTTGGCGGGGCGGTCCACAGTCTGGACCCCCGTCAGCCCGAAGTGACTCTACACTGAGTCACACAACTTTCCTCCTTGTTTAACTCACGCGTTTGTCTTTATGCTCCCTCTCCTCCCTCACCCCTCATTTCCTTCCTCCTTTTTTCTCTCCGCGTCTCTGCCGCTCTTGACATCCTCTTTCTCCCTCTTTCTTCCATTCCTTTTTAACCATCCAGCCCCGCTCCTTGTGCTGCTTCTTTGCTGGCACAGTTAGCAATGATTACTCATCCTAGATAGCAGAGCCTCAGCCTCTCTGCCCTTCCTGTCTGCTCTATCTGTAATATGAAAGTGTGTGTGTGTGCATCCATGTGTGTGCATATGCGTGTCTCACAGATTGGTACGAGGGCAGTGCGTCACACCTTCTCGTGTGAAATTAGTGATGAATAAATGACTGTATAATTCAATCTGAGCTCAGTCAATATGCAGAGGCTGAATATTTAAAAGCCTCTAAGCTCATCTGTCAGTGCACAGCCATTAGTAGAGGAAGAGGAGGAGGAGGAGGAGGAGAGCACTGCTGGACATATTGGACATACCTCAGGAGAACTCTCCTCCTAATGTAGTCTGCCTCTTTGGTCATCTCTCCGAGAGTTTGTCGACATGTCTGTGTTTGTGTGACCGCATTTAATAGCGCTTGACTTTTAACAATTCTGCTTCCCTGCTCTCCCCCCCCCCCGACCAAAAAAAGAAGAGACAAGAGAGGTGCTTAGTTGGTAAAAAAAAAAAAAAAATTAAATTCTATAAAAAAAAGAGCCAGGCTATGTGCTGGATCAGACAGGCTGAGTGGGAGGAACAATGACCTAGTTTCCAAAAAACACTCGGCAACTCCACCGGCACCACGAGCGCACTGGAGAACAAATCACGCAATGTACTGCCTCTATCAAATCTGGCTGAGTGTGTGTGTCTGTCTCTTTCTGTTTATCTTTGTTTTCTTTCATTTTCTCATTCTTTCATCTTTTATCTCCTGTTTTTGCCTCCCTGTTCTTCACTTTCCTCTCTGTTGCTCTCTCTCTGCTCTCCTTCCCTCTTTCATCTGTCCTACTTCGGGCTAGGCTGGATGGTGATGAGTGTTTGTGTGTGTGTGTTTGTGTGCGTGGAAAGTTGGTAGCTGTGTCATGCTGCACTGCTGGGAGGCCACAGGGTTTCTGACTGCTGTCTGAAGCTGAACAGGACGAGTCACAGCATGCAAGCTCCCTCATTCCCACTCTCGTCTACCTGCATCGCCCTCTCTCTCACACATACACATATGCGAGGAAAATGACCACCACTCTGCAGACAGATGTAAGCCTTGTACTTGTACTCACTACTCCTACCTGGATGACCAGATACAGCATAGCACAGCCAAGGTGTAAGGTGACGATGCTACAAAGTGAAGCTGAACTGGACTTGGGGCGTCATGCGGTACAGGGGTTAGAACTGTCAACTCACAGCAAAAAAGGTCTAAGGTTTGGCCTTTTTATGTGAAGTTTGTTTATTCTCTCCGGGGTCTCACCAGGGGCTTCGGCTTCCTCCCAGTATCCAAAGACATGCATATTCATAATTGAATGTGACCATGAATTGTTGTTCATCTGTATTTGTCAGCTGTGCGATGAACTGCCAACAGATCCAGACTGACCCTCCAGAGGATTACGCAATTGCGGAAAATGATTTAATGAATGAAGCTGGATTGGTTTTAGCACCAGCATTTAGCATTTCCATGAGAGGTAGGGTGGCACGGTGGCATAGTGGTTAGCACTGCATCACAGGTAGAGTCTATTAGTTCAGTTCTAGGTTAATTCTCCTGTCAGTGCCCTCGACCACGGTGCTGATGAAGATCTGAAGTTGGTCCCCAAGCACTTTCACCTAGGTAAAATGCAGACTGAACTTCCCTATGAGGATAATTAAGTGAGTTAACCTTCAGCCTTTCGGTGGACTACTCCCTCAGCATGGCTCACCATCATAGAAACACAATGTTAACTATTGTGATGATATCTTCAGGGCCAGTGGAGGTACAAGTAGAGCAACAATAGACAAGAAGGAAATGTAAAACTAATAATTCAGATTAAGGTTATCTGGGATAATTCAGATTAAGATTTATCAAGATTCTTTTCAGGTGACTAACATAGTCATTTCGATTTAAATCTGTGGTCAGTTTATAAAGCAGAAGCCTTCTACAAAACTTGATCGAATGATTTCAGAGATTTCCTGCTAGCTTGAATTACTATCCCACATCACAACATGATGATACACATATGTCTTGACCATTCTGGATGCACTTACTTGTAATCTGCATGGTTTTGAGTCACAGTTAGCGTAATTTTTTCCTTGTTTGGAAACTCTTCAAAGGTGATACTAGAACTGTGACCCGAAGTTTTGATGACTAACAAATCAACTCTTTCCATAATTGTGATCTTTGAAACTTGTAAAATGCTTATAATTCCTCTTCTATGTGCCTCGGAAACACATGAAAGAGAATCTAAAAAGCTGCAAAGCTTGCAAAAACAAAATCTGTACCACCGCCAAAACTTTTCACCATGACTATAGAATACTCATGTAATGAAAATTGCAAACTGAGGTATTAGTTGCTTTTCAACTGAAGGATGTTCACACGACTTAACAACAATTCATACTTGTCAGAGCCTATAGATTCTATTATA
>JAPQRQ010000009.1:27162018-27198736 GCA_037367365.1 Apogon talboti
GTAGCTGGGATAGGCTCCAAGCGACCCCCGCGACCCTAGTGAGGATTAAGCGGGTTCAGATGATGAATGAATGAATGGATTATTACGAGGGTTAACTTTAACTAGCTTTTCAGAGTGAAAATCCAATTCTTAGTTTTAAAAGTAACTGGACAAATATTGACTTAGACATTTGTTGCCATTAAAATTAACTGTGTAAATATATTTAACTGTATTGAAGGTTATTTATATTGCATATGGTTGATGGGAGCATTCGAGAGAGAAAAACTGGCAGTCATCCTTCAAGAGTTTTCACTGCTGCACCACTGCTACTTTGCTTCCAATAGATATAGTAGACGCAGGCTGGAAGGATTTTCCATTAGATCCCAATTCAGTCTAAGTGCTATGGCTTCAGTAAGTCGTGGAGCGAGCTGACCTCTGACTCTATAGTCACTGACCTACAGCTACAGCGACGGCTTCCACCATCTGTCCTTAAAATGTCACAGTAATCATTCTGTATGCGTGTACATGTGCTGCAGGTTCCTATGTCCTACATGCTATTTTCCATCACACGGCTAATGCATTTCTCTAACGGGTAGGCTTGAAAAGTGGAGAAAACGTATCACGTGACACGAGGTAAAATACCAAAAGGTTACAAATAGCGAATGTTCCTCCAGATAATTCCTCTCCTCTTGTCGCCTTCCTTGAGAAAAAGGAAGGACAGAGTTGGTTTGGCCTTGTTGACCAGACTCTGTTTTTTGGCCAGGCTCGTTCCCATAGCGACCAGCGCTACTGCCGTGGTTACAGTCACTGGCACTTCCTCCTGGCTGGCACCCTGAAGACACTTCCTTGGCCTCCCTCTCCTTTTCCTGTGTCTGTCGTTCCCCGCTTCCATCGCTCTTTTTCTTCATCTTCCTATTTGCTCTCCTGCCCTCCATCGTTCTTCGAAATGTCGGAGCCTGCCTCTAATCTCCTTCTCCCTCTGTCTGAGTTTGTCTTTATCTTGACAGCCCCACTTCCTCTCTGCAGTACTTATCGCAGCATCTCTCTCTCCTCTCTGATTCAGCATCCCCCCTCTACTTTCCCTGCCTCCGTGCTTCCTCCTCATTCTGCTCTCTTCCTGTCTCTAAGCCTCTCAACCCTTATCTCTCCCTTCTCCCTGCCCTTCCTCTGCTCTCCGCATTTCAAACTCTTCCTCCTCTTGTGTTCCACTTCAATTTAATTCACAATAAAACAGGCCTGCATTTACAGAGAGAGGGAGTGCAAGACTTTTTTTTCCCACCCCCTTTTTTTTTTTTGCTGTATTATTTCAAACCACGAGCACAGGCCATTTTCTTTCATTTTGCTCTCAGAGTATCTCAGCAGCAGCACTTGAGGCAAATAAGCTGGCCAGGCTGCAATTTTCCTGATATGCATTTTGTTGGGCTGAATAATAGGCACTTATAGTGGAAGACAAGCAATCAGCTGGTTAATGCTCTGATTCCACACAGCAAAAAGACAAAAAAAACTTTGTCCACATTAACAGACTCTATTCTTTGCATCGTCTTTTGCCCTGTTTGCAGCCTTTACGACTCACCGTACAGTAATTATAGTGTAAGTCTACTGGAATATGACTGATTTTTGCAGTTTGACATTTATGCTCATTACAGCAGTAAGCATGTTCTAATAGTTGACATTTTCTGTCTGCGTTGTTATTCTGATCAAAGCCCAGCTCAGATACATCAGTGAGTACGATTTTACATGATGCTGGCATCTTTATCCGGTAGTTCTGAAATATGCAGAATTATATTATGGTTGGACTGATTGGTCCCATGTGAATACAATTTTTAGACGACACAATGTCCAGAGAAAAGACAAAAGAGAACATCTCAAGTGAATCAAAAAAACAGAATTTATGGATTTATTGAATTTATTATCTTTATGTTACGTTTGTGACAAAGATTATTGTTGGACAGCAAAAAGTATCTTTATGGGTTAACTCAAACTAGTTCCTATAAGTATTTTTAAACAGTTTTTTGTAATTTTACCACTGTTCACCACCACAGTGGATCTGAAATTAAAGAACTCGTTGTTTGTTTCATTTCAGATCCACCTTGGTGGTATGGAGGTAAAATCATCCAATCTGTGCCACTGTCCAGATACTTATGACCATGACTATATCTAGATCAGCATCACAGCATCATACACAATATTCTTCACGTGATGAGAAGGCAATGCTTTTTTGCATCACTTTACTTAATACAGGTGGTTAATTGAATTTATTTATTTTTCTGCCACTAAAATGTGCTTCCAGTGTTGATTATTCATAATGTGAAGTCTGGTTTTCAGAAAGATAAAACAAAAAGTAATTAAATCTCCAAATGCGAGACTCTGCAAATAGTTACGAACAAAAGGAAAGCTCACACCGAATTATGGATTTCACTTGTAGTTTAATTTTAACCCATAAAGACCGAGTGCTGCTTTTGTGTCAGCTCCCAAATTAATTTTTCTCTCTGTTTAGCTTTTCTTAAGTGATTTATCACCATTTATTCTAACATTATCCTCTATATTTAGCATTTTTCAGTGTAAATCATGTATTTTCCTATATTTAATTTAGACGATCATGAAAACTCAGAGTCAATTCAAAGGTTATTATCTCACAACAGAGAAAACTGAAGAAAAAATTGAGTTTTTCAGCAAATATATCAATAACTGAACATAAACCCAGTGTGTACATCCACTGTCGCTGATCTAACTCCATGGGTTTTACTGGTGAATCAATGTTGTAGAAGATGACGGTTTCCACGGTAACTACGGAGCCTCTTAACGTCCAAATGGGTCATATCTGATGACCATGAAAAGATGACAAACCGTATTTTACACCAATTACTTACATGTATTGATAGGATTAGTGAATCAACAGGTATTAACCCTTTATCGGGCAAGGCACTATTTTTGGACATTTCCGCACACATTACAAGACAGTGACAGCAACAGCTACGGTGAGGACAGTGAGTCAACAATCTCAGGTCCAATGTGAACAGTGAGTGTAACTGCTTTGTTAGGTACCATGAAGTAATGGTACTAATGTAAGTAATGATGTTTAAAGGGGATAATGTGGATGTTGACAGGTGTCTGGATCAGCACTTATGTTGTTGTAATGTTCTAAAAGTGACGTTCTAATGCTCTAAAATACACATTCCTTTCACATTACATGAGTTTTTCTTGTATTTTTTATATATACTTCTTGGATTTTTTTTTTTTTTTACTTTTTTTTGTACTTATTTTTTCCACATATAGGCAAGGAACCAAATACGGTAACTTCACTGATCTTGATTTTCTACACGACAAAAGAAAATTTTAAAAAAATTCACAAAAGTAATAAAGTCTATGTCCTCAAATAACACACAAAGGTTTAAATTTCCATGAGTGCCCTATAAAGGGTGAAACAGTTTAGATCAGTAGATGCTCTTGGTCACCAGTGGCTGTTGGGGTCTTTAGGGGTTAACTGGAATATGTACAACACTAGGCAGACTTTATAGGCAAATGCGGTGATGAATTCAGTAATATCTAGGTCAGAGCAGTAAAAGTTGAGGCCAGTCCATGGACGCAGAGGGAGTTTCAGTCCGTCACCTACTGTAGGCAAACGACCAGTCATTAATTTTCTCTAAGGGGAGATGAATCTGTCTCAGAAGGGGCACAAAGGGATAACAGGTGGCAGGGGAGTCCGGCAGGCAGACGGTGCACAGGCCGAAGTTCAAATACATGAATGATGACCTGGAAGCCATTCACACCTGACATCCATTGTGTAGGTAATAAATTATTTCACTGCTGCTGCTTATCTGACTGGGCTAAACCGCAGCACGGTGGAATCACATGGTTTCATATGGTTTGTACCTGAGAAATGAGACAGGATGCAACATGAAGCAGCAGGATTAATGGGAAATCTATGAACCACAACATGTTTAAAGCATGACATGATGCTCATCTCCCTTCTGTGCACTAATAACCATCAAAGAGTTAAACAGCAGCCGGTGAACAAAAGCATCTACTGATCTACAATGTTTAATAACTTCTGAACCACTAATCCTATCAATGCATCAACATAATTCAGGTAAAATACAGTTTGACATTGTTTCATAGTCGTCAGATATGACCTGTTTAGACGTTCAGAGGGTCCGTAGTTACCATGGAAACATCGTCATCTTCTACAACATTGATTCACCAGTAAAACCCATAGAGTTGGATCAATGACGGTGGGTGTTTCTGTGTTCAGTTAATGACATATTTTGCTGAATTTTTGCCATGCAATGCAAAACACAGAGGATAATATTAGAATAAATGCTGATAAATTGCTTAAGAAAGATTAATTCACAACAAAATACTTCTTGGTCTTTGAGAATTAATGAAAGATCTTCATGTAAGAAGATTTTCATTTCTTATTCTTAAAGACTGTCCCACATCAGATTGGGAAAACTCACTTGAGGTGTTGAATAACATCATCCACTGCATTCATATAGTTGTAAAAGAGCATTAAGGGTCATCTAATTACATAAAATGGAAAAAATAAACATGACGTGATGCATAGTTATATTTTGGATTCGGGGACACTATGAAGAGAAAGGTACAATGAAAGACAAAAACAAAATGTAAAAAAAATGTGTTTTATAAAGTTTAGTATGAAAAAATATTGAAAAATATACACCTCAGTGCCCAGGTACCTGTGCATTATCCTTGATAAAATAGATATACAGACATAAATTGTGATCATAAATCAAAGTGTTGTATACAACTCCAATATTTCCACCAAAATGTGCAGCTCCATATTATTAGTATAATTGATGTTCCAATTATACAATAATATAAGGTGTTCATTTGCAAAATGTCAGCACAGAGTAAAAGGTTCATGTTTGTCATGTGGTCAAAGATAACATTGAAGTTGGTCTAATGTGAGCTGAAATTATCAGAAAATATTAAAATAAGGGCAAAGTTGTCATTGATGTGGCATCAATGCAGTACTGTGATGGAGAACTGTAAAACATAAATGCTGCTGTGATGAAAAATACCTATAAAGACAGTAAAATCTCAAACATCCGTCCGTTCTCAAGTCATCATGATGATGTTGATTAAATGAATATTCATTTAGCATTAGCTTTGTTTTTGTTATACATTGTGTTAAAATGGAAATTGATTCATGCCACTATTCGATACATCATTACAGCAATTCATTTTTAGTTTAGTCTAGATTGTCTATGTTGAACAGATGACAAGAAAATCAAAAATAATTAACAGGAACATATAGAGCAAATTGTCAAAATGTTAAAGAAAAATCTATGTCCATTGCTAATGTATAGGCATTTTTCCTGATATAATAACCACTTTCATCTTATTTGTAGCTACATTGTCAATGTGCAGGTGCTTTTCCGGCAGTGCAAGAAATGGAAATTACCTTTGTTCCATAAATGATAATATGGTTTCCTCATGTTTTTGTTCATTTCATTCTTCATTTCTCTACATTTAGACTGAATGTAACTCACTTGTATGAATGCCACTAATTCTGCTACATCAGTCATACATGGCGTTTAAGTAAGTGGTTCTTGGATGAAGCCCAATGTTTTGCTCAAGGACACTTTGGCCGAGGCTTCTGATTAAAGGACACTTCAGCGGAACCTTTCTGCTCAACATGCCGCCCGATGGAGGCCGATCAATACGCTGCGTTTTACTAGTTTCACTATATTCTCTGTGTTTGCCAGACTGTGTTATACCCTCATGTTGATGCATTTGTATCCTGCTGTCTGCAGGACTGGCCGTGTCTCTAAAGTATCTTGTGTGCTTGTGTGTGTCCACCAGTGTGCGTCCACCAACGTGTGTGTGCGTGTGTGTGTGTGTGTGTTCGTATCACACTGCGTTTTGTCCTCCAACCATGAAGCTCGGCTCTGCATCTCAGTCAGCAACTCTTTCCCTGCTCATCAGCACTCTTTTTGGCGTCCCCTGTGCAGCTGCTGCCACACATACAGAAAAAGAGGCATACACGCACTCTGAAAAAAAAAATGAAGTAGCACGCACAAGCAGTCGCACACCGACATAAACACACACAAAGTCAAACAAGCGAGGACGTTCCTGCAGACACACACAGACGCACCAACTCTCCCTGTATGTCCTTCCCATCTCAGTCAGCCTCTCTGATGAACATCTGGACCGTAAAGAGGAGATGATGGCGTCCTACAGCCTTTAATGATCAGTCTGTCACCGTGGAAACCGCACACTGTCGCCGCCCACGGCGCTGTCGCCAAGGTGTGATAGTCATAGAGACCAAGGAACACGGTGTGCCGATAAACAAACAAACAACAAGTTTCCCACATGAAGCTTTTTACCTCCTTGGCTCGGATTCAGGATATTTATATTTAACAAGTAGATTTAAATCATATAACACTGGGTTCATTATTTTTGGAAATTACCAGTCTCTGTGGAGACGGAACTGAGACAGTCGATTAGATTTTGGTGCAGAGATGTGTAGAAACACTAATTAAATCAATTTAGCTTTTATGATGAGCGCTTGGTACATTTTATTTTACTGTTTTCCTTCCTAGTATTGAGTAGGACTGTAAGTTCCACTATGTTCGAATGCAGCTGACGCCTTTATCTTCACGCAGGTTATTACTGACATGATGTTGCAATAAGAGGGGAATCCTGCTGTTTCATCAAAATCGAAGCGCTCCAGTTATAAATGTCTGGCACGATGCTGCTGCTACTGTTGATGTGTGAAAATATAAAGATGGTGTGAATGCATCGTGTCTATAAGTGAAGTTTAACAGCATTTTCTGCGAGACAGAGGCTAAATTAGAAGTGTTAGATGGTACAGTTGTTGGTAATATGATAGAACATTGTATATTCTGAAAGTTTACCTGAAGCAATAATCTAAATACTTGAGTGTTTTCAGTCCAAACACAACAGAAAATAGGCTATACAACAAATAAAATGCATAGAAAATCAGTCAAAAGTCATATAGACACAACATCTCTAAGAAATACAGCAAATACAAATCTATGCATTAATTAAAATTCTTTGAGGATCTTTAGGGCGTTTTATGTAAGTTAATATTAATATTCCAAGCTCTCACTTGCAGGGGTCAGTCTGGTACTAGAACTTACTTAATTCTATCCTAACCACCGACATATCAACACTATCTATCCCCAGACTGTATCACTCACTGAATAAAGTATAAAGTTCGTAAACACACTTCTGTATTATGGTATCATCAAATTTTCTTCTTCAAATAAAAACTCATAGACACTTACTTGGACAGTCACTCAAACTAACACTGTGTCTTATAATCTTCACGTGCTGCATCAGCTGATAGTTTACATTATAGCTCTGTTAGCTTAGCTCTGTTTTTAGACTGAAAACAGCCACAGTAAAACCACAGATCACCTCTATTTTCTGTACAGTTTGTGTCGTCAATAGCTGAACCAAAGATCTGTTTGGACTTGAACAAACAAGGTCCCATATCCCATAATAACTTTATACCTTTATAAGCCTCATAATCAAACTCACCCGTGAAGAAGAAACGCTGCCATTTCAGCAGCAAACTCTATTCTTTACATTTCAAGCTGTGTCCAATGAAAACAACAGCTGCTTCTAGATTTTATCACTGACTCTAAAAGTTGTTTCTTCATGGTTCTCATCCCATCTGGTCACATTCTGATGCTTTGGTCAAAGGCCCTGTGGTGTTAGTTTTCCCTCACCATGGGAAACCTGCAGAATGACTCACCGCTCCCTCTAGTGGTCACATAAATCCCTCTGCATCTTTGGCAGCACTTCATTCTAAATACATAATTTTAGCCAGCTTTTTAAAATGATCGAAAGTAGAAATAGCACAGAGAACTTTTAACAGAACTAGATCAACTGCTAACGTCAAGCAGGTCAGACATAACAACCCAATGAGATATAACAGTGATGAATTCCTTTCCTTTTAAGATAAATTGGCCGGTTTGTGTGATTAATGATATTCCACCATACGTTTGTGATAACGGGCACTCAGCCAATTTAGTGCATGAAGTTCAGTTTCCTTCAACAGTCGTCCTCAGCCTGGGGAAACAGTTAATGATGTCCTTTGTGGCATAGGGGGAGCTTTCAAATATTCCTTATTTCAGCTTTGCCTTGTCAGTCAACTTTTTGATGGCTTGACAGACGGTATTTCAGAGCCAAACGAAGGTCAAATGTAAGTTGCTTCTGGGTATTATGGGTCAGGTAACATCCACTATTTTTGTAGTTTTAAAGCTGCAGAGTTAATTACCTTTCAGATCTATTGTAAATGAAACAGTATGAGAGGAAACAGGACTTTGACACACTTTTTTTTTGACACATTGTGTTTTCACGCTGTAGTAAATCTACCCCCTGATGCAAACTTTGGATAATAACAGGTTTTAAGGCAGGTAGGAGGTTAAACATGTGATTGACAACTGTAATTATTGGTCACTGGTAAGATTTCCTCCGACGTGACTCTGCTAGACTTAGTGGGTCGACAAGGAAGGTTGGAAAAGTGGTTTCTCTTTTTTACAGCATCATTTTCATCTGTGTTTACAGTCTTTTGGTTTGGACATAGTGATGCAAACTGCAAAAGGAAGGAAGTTTATCCTGCTTTATCAGTTCTTTTACCAATATAAAAAAAGAGTCTTTTCTCTTTAAACCATATGGAAGCGTAATTCCTACAATTCCCACATAACTAGAGGGGCTTAAATAAGACTCTAATTCATTTTCCCTCATGGTGTTATTTGTTTAGGCAGGTGTGAACACATGACAGACTAAAATAACTGCACCTATTTGGTCCCAAACGCATTCTGTTGCATTTCCTTCGTGAAGGTAACATGATGCGACCTTGATTGGACCCAAGTACCAGCTGTTTGAGCTAAAAGGCTCCATCCAGGGTGCATTCTGGGATACCTCACAGAACACGTACAGAACTGCAGCAATTGGCGTAGCAGCGGCATCTCTCCACAGTCTGTTCTAATGTGCTGTCTCCTCCTGACGCCACTTTTGTCATGTAATTAGTCTTTACTTTGCTCTGTATTAACTGCTTGTGTCAACGTTTAGTGGTGTTTTTATCAAGTGTCTGTTTTGTCTCTGCACAATGTTTGTCTGATTTATCTAAGCTTGGCAAAATACTGTGTTTCTTGCTTCATTGTCGTACTTTTGCCAGATTCCTTTGAATATCTTTGTATAATACTGTTTTAGGTGGATTTTTAACATTATATTGCTTTGCATGCTGTTGTTATTCTGTCTGCTTTCCCCATGTTAACTTTAAATGTTGTTTGTTGTTTCAATGGCTAATTTAACATCAGGCCAAGGGACAGCAGTTGAAAATCAGCCATTTGGCAAACAGTAACACACTTATAGACTTGATGTGCACTCTCCCTGAAATAGAATAATCCTTGACCAATGTTTGTGTCAAAGAAATACACTAAAGAGCCAAACACAGAACCTTCTTCTTGCTATTTCTTGGCCCATTTCATCCACATTCGACCAATAAATCACATGATTTGTAATAATGCATTTGATTTGCTTTGATTTTTGTCTATATAAAAAGAAATTGAACCATATCTGCTGTTACTGACATAGATTTTTAGAAATGTTTTCATGTAACATACAGCAATGTGTAAAAGTAGTCCACCTTTATGTTTGTTGTATTTTCAGGGTCGAAATTGTCATACATATATATTTCTGATTCTCTTTTCTTCATACAAAACAAGGAAATACAGGAAATATGTGCACAGCCTTAAAAGACACACAAAGAACTGAACTATGCACTGAACTATGACAATAAATGAATAAATGAACGCAATGAATCTATTGTCTGAACAAAAGGGTTAAAGACATGTTAAAGGTGTAAAGGGAAGCCACACTAAATACAACCACTTTGTTTTATAGACGCTATTGTTACCCTGAAACATTTGTTTTTACTGCTGTACATACTTCACATATATCAGATTAGATCTTAATACAGAGACTGACAAATACATATTTGTGGTCATTAGTTAACCACCAAACATAATGTTGAATGAGAACTTTTACACAGTACTATATATACAACAGCCATATTAAACTGAAAATATGCTGTCAGTACCCTTAACCAACTATCAAGATCTTTAGTTGGTCCCAGAACACCTTCAATCGCAGCTCACAGCTACAAATGTGCTAAGTGCAAATGCTGATCGCTAATGCCAATGCTAGATAGCCTACTGTGTGTACATGAATAGGGGTGTCTAGTATGGGTAACATATCGAAAATGAATTAACCTAAACCTATTGTAAATGCCCCCCAATGCTTTGTATTGCAAAGATATTGGTGTGTTTTGCTTTGTTCTTTTATTTTGTGATTTCCCGTAGAGGACAGATGTTTTATTTTGAAAGGCTCTTTGTGCACGTGGTTGGCGTAAAGCGGAGAGAGACAGTGGAAGACAGGTAAAGAAGAAAAAGATTGAAAAAGAATACAGGAAGAGAAAAGCAAAATAAGAAAACATGGGGAGAGAGAATGAGTTTTGGCTTCAGCTGGGAAATGGCATTAAGGTAGACTGGATTATGCTTAATGTGTGTTTATTATGATTTGGATTATTGTTTATAGCTACGTTGGTAATTTCCCTTTGCTAACAGTGTTTAATGCTGTGTTCTGTTTGATCTGATTCTAGTTAGCTCTTACATTGGTCTGTGATTGTCTGTGATTACAACAGAGACCATCAGTTCAGGCTCAAGCTGGAAGCCACACCTAACCTTAAAGGAAACATAAGGCGCTATAGGTGTGAAAATGTTGTAGAATGCAAAACAGATGCCATTTTCAAAGATTTATATCACTCTATATCAACTTTACAACTGCTGAACAGAAGAAGCTACAGGAAAAATGATGCTAATTTAAAAGTAAGCAGAGATATTGACTAAAATGTAATTGAACACAGTTAATCCAACATGCCTCTGATGCACCAGCTGCATCAGACAAACGTTACCACATTTCTAGGGGTAAAATATCCATGAATGAAGAGTTTTCCTGACATTTCTCAGAACCTCCAGGTACATGGTTTAAGCCTCCTGCAGACAGAGCTGAGTTGTCATCTCTACTGAGGTGTCAGTCTGTCTGTCCGTGTTGTACGCCTGTCTGTCTGAGTGCTTCAAAAAAAAAAAAAAAAACTGGAACAGCAGTTACAGGATGCTGCAAATCCATCAAAACATTTACAGATACAGATACCACCTCAGGCACCCACACATTTCAGTCAATATCTGAGAGCATCACAGGCCGGACCTGCCCGCACATCGATTCTCAAGTTCAAAATCATGTACGAGTGTGGGTGCAAGTGTGTACGCCGAACTCCCCACCGTCTTTGAAGAAAGAAGTCTTCATGTAGACTGTCTACTAGAGATGGGAGAAGGTTACACGTGCACACACACATACACACACGCACAGTCCACTAAGGCGAGTAAATATTGGATATTCTCCCGACTGCAGACAGTTGGTTCTCAACAGGTGAAGAAATCAAAACATAAAAAATTCAGCAGGTTCACTGGCTGATCGAGTATGATGGATGGATGGATGGATGGATAATGGTCTGGGTGTGTGTCTGTGTGAACAGCAGTGAGTGTGCATGTATTCTGTGAAGGATATGTGAAGGAAACATGATGAGAGGGTAAGGACAAGAATCAAAAACCAGTTCTTGTAGAGAACCAGTTCACAGTACCTCAATTCCTTGTAATTATTAGTCTGCTCGCTTAACAATTCCACTTATCAGTTTGGCAACGTCGTCATGTCACATGCGTCATTTGCATATTTTGGTTCAGAAGCCTCTAATGTCTGGTTGTATTTCACCAGTAAAGACGACACTAGGGCCGTTTGCAACAGTTACAGAGCTCCCATTATGACAAAGGGATAAACGCCTCCAACATGCACATTTAACCACAGCACCCAATTAAACGGCACTGATGTAACGTCTCTGATTGGCTGCTTAGTGAAGGGGGTGGTAACTCTGGAGGCGGAGCAAGGCGCCCTTCTGTCGCAGCCGCTAACATTAAACTCCTCCAGGTTCTATCGATACTGTTAACGTTAGCACCATTTCACTGTGTCAACCTGCTGTCAATATTGTTTATGAATAATCTCCATGTCGCAGAATTACATTTAGATGATGACCATTTGTACTATAGATAATTCCCTAATCCACTGAGAATTGGTAGGGAATTGAATCAAACATGATTCGATAATGGACCATGAATCGCTAAATTCTCATCAATTCCCATCACTATGAGAGGGATGAGGTTGGACCATTGTGTCTCCTGTTTCACACTCATACAAACCTGCATATAACTGAGCTTGTATTGGATGTATTAAACATTACAGGCGATGAAACAGCTCATGGATTAGCCTAATTGCAGGTAGATGCAGAGGTGCATATTGCCTGTGTGTGAAAAATAAGGGGCGACCAAAATCCAATTTCAGAAGAAAACAAATTTCAAAAGCAGCTCACGACGGCAATAACCTCCACCGAATCGATTCATAACAGCGCCCAGTGAGGAAAGGAGGTGGTGGGAGGTAGAGAGGGGTGAAACTAAGAGAAAGAAAAGAAGGAAAGGGAAGAAAGGAAAGAGAGAGAGAGAGAGAGAGAGAGAGAGAGTGGGGGGGTACCCAGGTGAATCATATCGTTTTTGTCTGAGCTGTGGACCATTTGCCAGTGTCTTATTGCAAAATTTAGGCTAAGAGTTGGCAATTTCTCCTTGAAACAAAGAGAGCCGGCGTTAAGCTGAATACTAATGGGAGCCTGAGGCGTTCAAAATAACTTTGAAAAGGGCAGCGTAACTCTGTCCAAAAAAGAACAACTCAGACAGAAAGGGAAAGAGAGAGAGACTAAGACAGAGGAGTGTATAGAGGCAGATAGGTAGGCATGTGTGTGAGGACCAGGGAAAGACAAAGGGAGGTGACAGTGTTATGGTAGAACTCCCTTCTTCTCTCTCCACAATGAGATTAGAGGAGAGTTGGTCTCATTTCTTACTTGGACATCCTGTTCTTTTTAATTACAGTGATGAATGGTATACGTCGGTGCTTCAGTCTGGGAGTTTTCTGTCACTACCTATACAAGCTCTAATGTATGTGTGCACACGGCGTTTCTCTACGTAACCATCAGCCGTTGTTTTAGCCGTTCATTGTGTCACAGGTCGCACTTAATACAGAAATATATGTGTGATTAAGGTTAAGGATAAGGTTAACTCACTGTTACTCACTCATTATCCTCATGAGGAAATTCAGCCTGCATCTTACCCAGGTTAACCAGAGTTGTGCAAGTTACTTCCAAACTGTAGAACTATTTTGACTTGACTTACGATGTATATTTTCTACTTCTGAATATTCTTTGTTTATTACTTGAGCTGAATTTCCCATGTGGGCTCAGCAAAATGATTCGCAATATCTCTATCGCAAAATCTTTGGCTGCTATAATTCAAGTATTCAAGTATTATACATTGGTTTTTTATATTACTGACCATTTTAGACTCATTTTTATTTCGTTTGCAACAATAGCAAAGAAAGAAAATTCTCTTTACTTTTTTACATTGCAGTCAGACAGCACATGTTTGAAACATTTTATTACAGTAGCTGAATGTATTTAGAGTGCGGCGTCTGGGCTCTGAGCTCCTAGCAGGTATGTTTACATATAGATTAGTTTATTGGGGAGTGATGAATAAATATCTTCTTCCCCGGAGCCTGCAGGTCTGTACTGTGGTGGTGAAGGGGGTTTTAATCGCTGGCAGCAGCGATGCAGGGCTGCAGCAACTCTGACATGCCAGAGGCCAAGCAGTTTAAACATATCACTGAATAGGAATACGCAGCACAGTTAACTATCTTAACTACATCAACAGGTGTCATACCAATATACACATTAATATTTTGGAACGTGTTGAATTGAAAAGGAGAAAAATAAGCAAGTATGAGTGAGCACCTTTTATTTGACAAATTAAAGCAACAGTTCTTGATATTTGGTCATTTCATAAAAGTAAAATGTGCTGTTGAGCGACATCTACATCCTTCCTCATTATAACCACATAATTTTTAGTAACACAACAATATTTTCGCACACTTATTTATGTATATTTCTTTAATTAGAGTACTGATAAAATATTGTCTAGTACATATTGTACAAATTGCTGTTTTCTAATCAGACTAATCACAGGGTTGCTGTGGATTAATTTCGATTACTTTTGATTAAATATTATTCATTTTTAATATATATTGATCATGTTTCATTTTGCATGACCAAACAGACTCAAGGAAGAAGGGAATACATAAGCACGTCACATGTTTATTAAACACCTTCAACAGTTTCAACTAAATAACTTGAAACAACTGTTCCGGCTTGGTTTTTTTGTACTTAAATGTCCCATGGAGAGGACCAACGTGCTGTTTAGTGTCTTCCATCTTTATCGGTGGGTGCCTGTTGCTGCCTGTCACTATCTGTGGCAATCTGTGTCAGTAACAGTAAAAATACGCAGCATGTTATGTGTCATCTGATAAGCATACACTTTGGATTTTGAAGACATATTATAACCACATAACCCAATTTTTTTGTACGTTTATTTATGTATATTACTTTAATGATCATATTAATAATATATTGTCTAATACATACTGTACAAATTGCTGTTCCAATTGTGTTTTTAATAAAGTGTTTTAATATGTATATTTGATTTTTTTTTTGTTGTATTGATAATTTCTCTCCTGCTACTTTTTATTATACATGAATGGAGCAACTGTAACACAATAATTTCCCCCTGGGTTGAAGAAAGTATTCTGATTCTGATTATCTGGATAGGAAATGACCTATAAATACACAATAAGAGATTTAAAAAAAATTTTTTATATCACACAGCGCTATATGACTGTGTAAACATTAATATCTGGATGTGTACATACTGTATCCTAGCCCAGCCCTGCAGCAGCTCATGATAGCATGGTTTCTCTTCATACCTTTACACTGGTCTATAATTAGAACTTGGCCACACCAGTTTACAGTACAAAAGCCGATACACACACACCTCTGCTGCATCTTTATTTATCTACACAACCCTTTCATTACTGCCCTTTCTTTTACTCCTGATGATACAATTTATGTCTCCGCCACACCCCGACAGAGACCCCAAACGCTTGTGATTCATTGAAAAAGCTCTGTACTTAGTACTTTGAGTGTGTACTTCCACACTCAAAATGGTCAAAATGTTGAATGTGGAAGGTTGAACACTTCTTGCCCTCAATAATCACAGTCTTGCTGCATGGAGGAAGGGGACGGACCAGAAAACTTGTAAAATGGCACCTTCTGAGAAATGTTATTTTAATGTCAGAATGTTCAGATGATATTTGGCCTGTGGAAAATGGGTCCAACTTTTACTTGGATGATTTTGGGTAAAAAAAAAAAAAAAAAAATCACGAAAACTCTACTTTACTTCCACTCCCATTGGAATAAAAGGAAGAGAATGTACCTGTAGTCTATGAAATGGGCGGGGCAGTGAAGAAAAAAAACACAAAACTGAAACAGGAAGTCACTCACCACTTAGTAAATAATTCAGTCGATAACAAAAAGTTAAGTCTAATGGCATAGTGTTGTTGTGTCTTCTGGAGGATGGTAATGTTCTGCTGATTAAAAAATCAGTGAAGCAGAGATATTGCATTTCCAGTTCTGGTAAATGCTCAACTGCAACACTGACCAGTGGACGACGGTACAAAATATGAAGCAGTTCTGATTCTTTAATGTGTCTGTTGGCTGATAATGATTGTTATAAGATTTTGATTTTAAAGTTTGACTTAAATCTAACTAAATTAGAACTTTTTTTATATACACTATACGGACAAAAATATTTGGACATGTTGAATTCAGGTGTTTCTTTCAGGGGTCTGGGCCACAAAATGACAAATGTGATAATACAGTTTTATACTGGGTTAAATATCATTGCACTGGTTAGTTTTGTTTAAATTGTTATCTTTGCTTTCAAAATGCCTCAGAGATGGTTTGTGCTTAATTTCTCTCAATATTGATTTTTTTATTTACTTATCCATGACTGATTTCAAATGTTCTACCGTTAAATTTAAAAAAACATAATTCATGCTCTGACTGTAAATAATAACTTTCTACCACAACTAACCATCTACTTTCTTCACATCTCACTTAGGAAGAAAAATCTCCCATTAAACTTTAGGGAAATATTGATGTTTATATCTCAAATCAGCATGAAGAGGACATCTTACAGCTGTAGACATGATGTGTCCCAATATTTTTGCCCATATAGTTTATAAAAATCAACAACAATGCAATATAAAACTATATTATGACATTTGTCATTATTGTTTTGTAGCTCAGACACCTGTTAGAAAAGAAACACCTGAATTCAACATGTCCCTATACTTTTGTCCATTTAGTGAGTATTTTCTTTGTTTTTGTTTTTTTTTTGACACAAGTGAATAAATAAATAAATAAAAGAGAGGTGATAAGTTGATGTTAACTCATGGGCCAAATAGCCTCATACTCCACCAGGAAGTGAACGTATTCACACATTCATTCATTCTTAACCTATTAAGTGCATGTCTTTGGACGTTGGGAGGACACTACTTTAATATCCCAATAGAGAAATTCAGTCTCTGTATCTTATCCATCCTAATACATATACATTACACACACACAGCACCTAGCATTAGCATTAGCTGTTGGCATTAGCACATTTTTGCATTAAAGCTTTAATATGAGACAGTCAACATTGTTCCATAGCTCAGATTTTTTTGATGTAATGGGACTGTGAGACTTTCTGAGAATACTGCAATGTTTTCAGCTGCATTACGACGCTGTGTTATCGTCTATTTCTTCTTTTTTAACTTGGTCCAACTTTATCATTTCTGCAATTTCATCTTGATGAATTTGAGGCGCTGAAGCAATTAACACGACATGTAAATAACAGACTTTAAATTTTAACAGTTGAAGAGACGTGAAGTCAAAAATGCTCATAATTACTGTCTGCAGAGAAGTGACTGCACAAAGTTAGTGATGTATTTTATAGCACCATTATTATTATTTATCAGATTGAGGTGGAAGTCTCATTAATTCAGAAATGGACTCCAGTCAGGCTGGTGCTGCTTGTTTGGAAATTCAACATTTTATTCTCTTTCAACAGCCAGGAAACACGATGACTCATCTCACAACCTGCGCATGGAGACACTAATTTCGTGCACTGCAGCAGGGATCTCATTTGTACTGGCAGGATGGAGGCTGATGTGACCAGAAGGTTGCTAGTTTGAAATTCAGAAGACACCTGTGCACAATTACTTTTCTCCTATTAACCCATAAAGACCCAGTTTTACCACTTTTTAACCATTCTTAAGTGATTTAGCACCATTTATTGTAATATTGTCTTCTGTATTTTGCATTTTTCAGTGAAAATCAGGTATTTACCTGTATTTAATGTGCCAATCATGTAAATGTTCATTAACGCTCAGGATAAATTCAAAGGTTATTGTATCAGAACAGAGAAAACTGAAGAGAAAGTGGCTTTTTTCAGCAAATATATCATTAACTGAACATAAAAACACATGCCTCTTACAACTGTCGTTTATCAAAAAACATTGGGTTTTCCTGGTGAATCAATGTTGTAGAAGATGATGTTTCCACGGTAACTACGGAGCCTCTGAACGTCCAGATGGGTCAAATCTGATGATCATGAGAAGACAACAAACTGCATTTCGCACCAATTATTTACATGTATCGATAGGATTAGTAGATCAAGTTATTAAACATTTTAGATCAATAGATGCTTTTGGTCGACGGTGAATGTTTGGGTGTTTATGGGTTAACTTCCTGTAGTAGTAGATGAGGTTAAATACCAACACCAAACATATTCTTCTTGACCGTTCAATAATCTTAGTATTTAGTGTTACTGATACGTATTACAGCCAAAATGAGTCATCTTTTAAAAACTGCATCGCTGGTGTGAACGTGTGCAAGTGGAAAACAGAGGAAAACTTATAGTTCGACTCAGCAAAAGGTAATTGTGAGGCAGTCTATGCTATTCAGCCAGCGCTCCTTGGATCAATACAGTTTTTATAATGTTCGAAAAGCACTGTCTGCAGCAGTAATGCGGGGAGACGTGATTGAAACCGTATGCTGTTGGTCAGCGGAGTCACGAGGGTATACATCCTGCGAGAAAGCGATAGTTCACTGACATGGAGGCCAATCAAATATCACACACCGTCACCTTCTGATCTGATAGACGGAGGATTCTCCACCAGAGGATCACACACACAAACACACCAAGACAGACGAACACACGGCAACACGGCAGAGCGCTGAACCGCCTGTGGCATGTATGACAAATGAGTTTTAACGCTAGGGGTTCACCGCTTGATACAAAAACATGGCAACGCAGTGTCACATCCCTCTGTCTTCCCTTCACTTCCACTTTTCTGGTCTTGCACACACACACACACACACACATATACAGTATATATCCACACACATGCACAATGTTACTGCAGACCTCCCGGGGTCCAGAGTAAGTAGCTTTTGATTTGCATACAACGCGCACATTTTTAGCATCGTAAGTGTTTGTTGAGCCGTCATAGGTGCTAAGAGAGAGAGAGAGAGAGAGAGAGAGAGAGAGAGAGAGGGAAAATGACATTGTGTGGTTGAGTGGTGTCTGTGGAGACTTTCTGTCTCTATGGCTCTATGGCAGTGTGACAGTGGAGGATGCAGATGGAAATGTGCCACACACACACACACATATATATATATATACACAACTCCCACACACACGCCTGGATGACTGACTGACTGCTGTTCTGCGAGGCCTCCCAGTCTGGGAACCCAGAGGTGTCAGACAGTTATAATTATCACTCTGCTTCCATGCACACACACACACACACACACACACACACACACGCTCTCGTAGTTCCAGTGTTGAATGGCATCCAGTTAAAATCTAGGCCTGTGCACCAGTCTGAAGTAAAAAAGACGAGAAGCACCCTGGAAGGCTTGTTTTCCCTCGCTGGCATAAAATGATGTCAGTTTCCAGTTTTCCTAATTTTCAACTTCTGTTATCACATTTTTGGGCCATAAATAATTCATACGTAATGTTCCAGTTTGAGGCTTTTAGTTTTTTACTCCATCCATACAAATCTGTTAGGACTGCAGAAAGAGAAGCAAGAGAAAGCGCATTCATAGAAAGACCTTCTACCATAGTTTACAGCCCTAAATAAAAGTGTAAAACATTGATGATGTGAGTGGATGTGAAATTAATTTATGAATTATTTAACTGTGTTACTATGCTAACTGAATAGCCTCATTAGTAGATCCGAGTCCCCTCTGAAACAAAAGCTTTCCTCGAATGATAATGCTAAGTGTGCACCTGAGCGATCCCTAAAAGAAAGACCACATTTCTTAAATACAAACCACATCCTTCAGCAGCACGTCAAAACATGCGAGCCGAACACCAACCTTTGTGATAACTATGTAAACATTGATGACATTTTTCAAGTCACAGATGCTGCAGCCTTGATCTTCAACTTGTAGATTTCTACAGCTGAAAAGACTTTTAAGGTAGAAAAAAAAAGGCTGGATGCTAAATGGAATGTACTGGAGAGTTTGAGGATATTTTATTTTGACAATAATAAAAGCTCCTGCACAAAGAAACCTTAGTGTGTATCTACCAGCACCATGGGAACCAAAACATGCACAAGCTGAAGGAAATATTTACAGTATGTCTACGGCAGAATACAAACTGTGGACACAACACTTTCCCTTCACATTACAGGTCATACAAATACATAGTAATGCATGTAAGCACTACTTCACTGGAGGCAGTCACTCTTCATTTGGACATAATGGTTTGTATAATGACTGCATCCGCCTCTGGAGAGACGTCTTATTCAGTGTTTTTACCAAACTAAGAGTGAGGCACGCTAAGGTAATTATCAATTAAAACCTATCTATCAATCTAAATGCATGCTAATGGTTGTTAAATGCCACATCTGCAAGTAAACTGATGCACACAAATACATGCAAAGGCTTTTTATGCATAATAGTTTAAGCCGCTTAAAGATGCAATCAGTTTTAGTTTGTAATATTAGGGACATAATGTATGAAGGATATTTTTTCCCCCTAATGCCTATGATCATTATTTCCTCGTGCCTATAATAAAGTCATAAAATGTGCTACACTAAGGCAGCATTTGATGAATCAGAGTCAGTTGTAACTGTGAGTTCACCGCCTGCATCTATGGCGAAGGGCGTCGCTTTACGTGAAAAGGGCTCAGATGGAAAACGCTTTTAAATAGTCTTCAACATATGCAATTTTGGGTAATGCACTGAGATTGGTATGAGGTCAGAATAGATGGTTATGGTAGGAAAAACTGCCGCATCAAAAGCACATAGACCAGGCTAGAAGACATTACTTATATACTCAGCATAAAATGGTGCAACATTATGTCAATCGAATCATGTCCGTATTAGATCTACAGTAGAAAGCACCGATGCATGTCAGTCAGCCTGACGATAACAACACCTAATACCACTGTCCTTAACTTAACACAGAGATAACTGAAGGAATAATATTAAAGCTAACAGAAGACCTAAGTTCAACCAATCAGGACTCGTCTAGATTTGACTTTACCTTTTTATTTTACAAATGCGCATGTCTTTCTTCCATTTTCTTACAAATCGGTTTTTCTCAAAGCATTTGCGTTTGTTAGTGAACATTTCTTGCTCCAAGCTACTTTTTAGAACATTTTTAACAAATCCTGCCTTTAAAAAAACAATGAGATCAACTGGTAGCTACATAACAGAAAACTGAGTAAAATAAAAGTTACTGCATTTGTTTCAAGGCTTATAAGACGGAAAAACAGTGGACAGAAGTCTAAAATATTAAAAGGTAGATTCAGTTCATGTATTGTGTACTAAAACAAGCTCAGCAAGTGAAATAAAAAGAAGTAAATATTCAGGTTTTTTTTTGTTTTTTTTTTTTACACAGTTTGGCTTAATATTTTCCTGATTTATGGAAGACTGGTGACTGGTGAAGATTTCTAGGCCTTTATTTATCTCAGCTGTAGGATGTACCGCACCTTTACTTGAAGGAGACTTGTCCTATTAAGTAGAAAACCTTGTGTTAATCCACTCATATTTGCAATGTTACAAGTACTGCATTGTGTTTTTGAATAAACGCAATGCATCCCTTTCAAAATAAAAGCCCTCTGGCGTTTCGGTGGATAGAAATCACTGACTTCTCAACAGTTTTATTTGTGTAAATGTTGCTTCGTGTTTCTAAGTTTCCACATATGACAGTTTTGCTGAAAAAGTGAGACACACACCTGCAGTGGCCAAGGTTCAGACAATAACACTTCAGATGAGTGATCTAGAACAATAAAGCGTTGAAAACAGTTGGAATAAATTAAACTTCATTAAACATTCTTCTCAACTGGCAGCACATTACATGCCAGAACTTTAATCTATATTAAACTGTAACTGAGAACCAGCCTTTTGTTCACGTCAACCTCAACAGTAGCTCTTATTAAAAAAAAAAAACAGTTCGACTGTCATATTTTTATTCTTTTTTTGTCCTTTTATTCTATCGTTAACTGTTTTTGATTTGTTTTCTTTTATCATTTCATTTCTTTTCTATTTAGCTTCTATTTTATGATGTGATGTTTTTTATTTCAATGTTTTTTGTTCATTTTCTGTTACTGTTTTTATTCCATTTGTTTCTTGCTTTTGCATTATTTCATTTTGACCTTCTCATGTCTTAATGTTTTTCTCTACATCCTCTACTTTGTTTGTCCAGAACATTTAGGGAGTGATGTTGCAACACCCAAATTTGTGCATACTGTATATAGGTACATACTGTGTGTTTATGCCTGAAACAACAACAGCAGATACATGGCATATATAGATTTATTTACCTTTACTTAAGTCTTGCAGTTACAGTGGTGTAGCTTAAGGTGAGTACATTTGCCTGCAGTAGACTGGGCTCAGGTTTCGGGTTGGGGTGGGTACAGTGAAAGTTAAGAGACACATATGTGGGGTAAAGTCTTGACATCACACTCTGGAAGCTTAAAGGCTTTTTAAGGACACCATGAGAAGCTGAAACTAAAAATCCTCTCCACTATTATTGCGAAATTTCCCTTCATTAAAATAAAGAAGTGGGGCTAAATGAACTAACAGAAGGAATGTGTGTTGAAATGTTCAGAGCTTTGAAAAACGGAGCTGAAATGCTTTTAGCCGAGGTGTATGTAAACTTCCGACCTTAACTGTACGTGCATTTACACACTGAGCTGCCCACCCATCTCTTACAGTAGACAAATACGTGTATGAATGGCGGGTGTTTTAAATGAAAACGCTGGACCACCCAGGACTTCCAGTATCGCCCCGTCGCCCTCCGCGGCTGACGGATGAAGGCTATTCACATCAAGCCTTTAACACCTTCAGCCCCCTCCCTCGCTGACGAGCACACACACACGCACTCAATAGTCAATACAAGCCTCTCACAATCCCCCTAAGACAAATGGACAAACTTCAAACACGTACATACACAACCTCCGAAAGACGGAGTGGGAGGGCGGCTGAGAGAGAGGAGAAAGACAGTCTGTGGCTTACCAGAGACAGAGCGAGAGACTTCACCTAACAGCTCTCGCTCTCTTTCCACATATCCCACCCTCCCTTGCTGCTCCGTCGTTCCTTTTTCAAAACAAATGCACAATCCTCAACTAGAGAGAAATACTCAGTGTTAGGGCGACGGTTCCATTTACTCCTGTGGGGATTCATTTGGGTCCTTTCAATCCCTGTGTGTACATTGGTTTGTGTGTACGTGTGCATGTTGTGTGTATGTGTGTGGGAGGAGGGAGGACGGGGAGGGGGGGTGTAGGGAATGAAAGGCGTGGGGCGCTGTCAAATAGCCCCCCACTTCTAATGGCCCAGCTGCATCATTACCTAGCACACACACTGAGCCCAAATAGACTGAGGGAGGAGGAGGAGGAGGATAGACAAGTCTATCAAACTAAGTATGAGAAGAGGAAGGAGCGGGGGGCACTCATCATTGCCTAGCATACTCTATGGACTCGAAGGAACTGGGAGAAAAAAGAGGGAGGGGCAAGAGGAGAACAAGAAGGAGGGGACGAAGGGACAAGTGTCTAACTACAGTACAAGGTGTGTTAGTGAACTACACACCCCGGGCCTCCAGGGAAGTTTTATAGCAGCTTTCTGTCATGAGTGGTGATGTAAGGCCTCTGTCGCTGTCAGATGTGTGTGTCGGTGGCAGGAGGTGAATGGCCACACAGCTCCACGGGCTGAAGAGGGAGTGATGGCACGGCGACGTGTGTGGGGGCGGCGTTCGGGTTGGTGTGGTGATGCCAACACACATACACACACACACATATACTGTAAATTCTCAAACAGTGCCCTTTATTTACCTGCCGGAGAGAGGAGCAAGCCTTTATTTAAAGCTCCTGAGTGTAAGATTTAAGGGGATTTAGGGGGAAATAATTACACCAATGGAATATAATATGTGTAATTATGTTTTCATTAGTGTGTAATCATCTGAAAATATGAACAGTTGCGTTTCATTACCTTAGAGTGGGCTGTTTATATCGACAGAGGGAGTGAGTCGCTTGGAAGTGTCCAAAATGTTATGCTAATGTCCTAATTTAGTTAGCAAAAACAGTAAGTGAGATTTTCTAGTAAAAACCAATAGCATGTGCACTGCATACTATCGCCAGGTAAATATTACAGTATGCGAGAACTGGACTCTAGCATAAATATCCTACAATACAATGCAGACCACAACAATGAACAATGTGCCTGTTTCCATGCACACCAATATTCTGATCATTATCTGATTTCTGGAGTTATCAGATTATTCAAGTGATCATTTAAAACAGCATAATCTGATATGTTTGATCAGATAACAGCAGTAAATCTGATTATGAGAAATCAGATTAACACACCTAATATGGGGATGCCTTCATGCATGTATACTTGCTAATCTTATTTATTTAATTCTTTTACATCTCCGCATGTCTATAAACAATTAAATGACTGAAAATGTAAGTGATGTTGTCAAACATGGGCGGAGGACAATAATAGGAAGTTCACTATGTACATACATACTCTAAAAAATCAGATAATGGACTGAAACATCTAAAGCATCTTAGAGGTGCATTACCGCCACCAAGTAGTCATGGGCTTTGGTAGTCTCATTTCTTTTCTTATGCTGAGTGGAATTGCAACATCTTATGGTAAAATCAATTAGGAAAAATCAACACCAGCCCAACTCTACAGCCTGGTAGCCCTTAATCAGTAGTATTACACAGATACCGGTAAAGTTCATGGTATTATAGAGATTATGGTACAGTCTGTAGTATTACACATTATGGTACAATAAGTAGTATGACATAGATGATAGTACAAAGTCAGTCGTATTAAACAGACAATGGTACAGTCTATTTGATTACACAGATAATAGTGCAGTTTGTAGTATTTCACAGATTAGTATAGTCTGTACAATTTCACAAATTACAGTAGTCTGTAGTTTTATATAGTACATTATTTTATCTTAGTATTAGTTTTTATATTAGTTTTTAACCAGAACACACCTACTCTTCTTAACACCTACTACATCTGAGCTTGAAAAAAGTCAGCACAGACAAAAACAAATTATTTTCACCTTTTTATCATCCACCCTTGATGAATTGTTGGTGGAAAAAAGAACTTGATTGTTAGTTGTCACTAAAGATTAAACAATGGAGCTTTAACATTCACTTATTAAGTAACGATACAAGGCTGTACTTTTTTATTCCATGTAGAGCTACAGTCAGTTACTGTCTGTATCTGTATATAGAGGTGATGAATATTGAGTATTTTATGGCTTATTCACTCCTCAGTCTGACGCAAAGTTCATGGTTTTGGATAGTTTTGGTCTGACAATAGATTGGGCTTCATTATTTTAATTGTATATCCCATTCCATTATTTAAATCGTGTTCTGAAATGTACTGTTGACTGCAGACAGACTGGATTTGTCCAGACAACACAATACCAGATGCCCCTATTTCCACCATAGATCATTATTTTGTCAGGGATTAATACCAGGTTTTACAAGTCAAGTGGAATAAAGAGTTGAAGGTTGCAACTGGCAGCAGTGAATAACTTCAGAAACTGACAATAAAAGTTCAGATATTCTTCTTTTCGAGGAGCTTTGAACATGGCATCCCTGCATGCGCTCTTCACATTCTGGAATAAAACACAACCTCTACACTTCACCGACTGTGAACTTCTGTGAGATTGATTTTGTGAGCGTACTTAAAGCCTTCCGTGACACGAGTCCTGTTGTCGTCACCTGCTGCATTGATACTTGACCATGGCGGGTTTGGCAGACAGATGTGTCGACATGTTGACAATTCAGCAGGAGGCCTTTTCTACATGGACAAAGAAACATGACTGAATAGAGTCATTTCATTGCCACTATACCATTCTAATTGTGGTGTTACTACCAACAGCACCGACTTCAAATACAGTCCTCATATCCTCTCTTGCTCTTATCCTCTCAGGAAATACATGAAAAGTTTCAGCACTTCCATGCATCTTTTCTCCCTGACTGCATTACTTCATCAGTCCATATTAAAAACTCTTCTACCAGTGTGCTACTGCAGCTTCTTCTTTCATTTAATAGATTAGCATAGCCTGCCTTAACCCATAAGGACCCTATGTGACCTTTGTGTCAGTTCCCAAATGAATTTTTGTCACAATTCAACCCTTCCTAAGTGATTTATCAGGATTTATTGTAATATTATCCTATGAAATTTTGCATTTTTTCCAGTGAAAATCATCTATTTTCCTATACTTAACTGACTGATCATCTAGATATTCATTAAAGCTCAGTGTAAATTCAACGGTTATTGTATCAAACCGGAAAAACTGAAGAAAATGAGACTTTTTCAGTAAAATATAGCATTAACTGGACATAAACCAAGTGTCTCCATCCACTGTCATTTATCCAGCTCCATGGGTTTTACTGGTGAATCAATGTTGTAGAAGCTCACAGAGCCTCTGAGCGTCCAAATGGGTCATATCTGATGACCATGAAAAGATGACAAACTGCATTTCACACCAATTATTTACATGTATTGATAGGATTAGTGAATCAACAGTTTAGATCAGTAGATGCTTTTTGTCAGTGGTGGATGTTTGGGTCTTTATGGGTTAACTTCCTGTAACTGGTCTAATTGGAAGTCTAAACCAAGTCCCCCCTGTAAAAAATGCAAAAATATCCCATAGGAGATTAGGTGGAGGTCTGGTATTCATCAAAACATGGATGGAGGCGGTGTCATCTGAGGAAAAATCCCTCCCATCAGGATTTTCCTTCAGTTTGTTTCACATTAAGTCCTCCAGCAGCTTATGGTCCTACCCCTTTCTTAGTCAACTTTTATAAACATAAATCCACAAAAAATAGAGTTGTGTAGTGTTCTGACATCACCCATAGTTATAACTCAGGGATACATCATGAACTTTTGTTCCAGACTTGTACGCCGTCATAAAATAAGCCCGCCAAAGTACAGTGTTTAATTTTAGTAAACTAATAGAATGAAAAAAACAACTTGAAGAGGTACTCAGCCTATGAGAACAGCTGGTAAATGGCTCTGGTCAAAGCTCTGAGAAGTATGGGAATAATGGAAAATCCTGTGTTAGAAACTACTCTATCATAATGTAGATCTGGAGAGTCTGATCTTCTCTTAATGTGTCTCCCTTCTGATCTCTGGTTTCCTAATACTTGTGGATTACTCTCAGTCATAAATGAGGCTAGATTTGACCTCAGCACATCTGCTCATTGTATTACTTCGAAGTTTTCTCAAAAGTGTCCAAAAGTAGTTTGGTAAAACAACCTTCAGATCACTTTTATTGTTAAACATCTGCAGAAAGACTACTATATGTTTATATGACGTCTGAAAAATGACTGAAAATAATATAATGGGGGGGTGGAGGTGGGAAACAGAGCAGCAGAGTTTAGATATACAGTAACTGGCTTTTACATTACAGGTAGTCTCACTTTTTAGCAACTAGGCCTTCACTGGAATGATTTAAGATGACTATAATAATGTAGATTAATCTCATTCATCTCCAAGTATAAGGACGAAAACATCTGGATAAAGATAACAAAAATTTCATATTTATCTCTATTTCCACAGTTAATGACATCATCATATTGTGCCTCCTTCATCCCAAGCCCTTCTTTGCAATTCTCAAATTGTAGCGCCTCAACTCCTCGCTGTGTCTTAGCCCCTCCCACCAGAATTACGCGAGGAGGAGTCAAGAGCAGCCAAGGCAACAGGTATTTAACAAAATGAGACATCCTCCCCTCAGAATTGTCATTGTAAATAAATGTTGCTGGATCTTTTGTCTGTTTTATGTAATATGTATATATTTTATGATCTGTCAGAGGAGTGTTCATGGAAACTTCATAAATTGTATAAAATATAGGGATACCGCACAAGTTTGGTTGAGTATTGATCATTTTAAGTAACTAATACAACTTCAGGTTGAGGAAAATGTCATTATTAATCCTCAAAGACCTGATCAGACGCTGGCGACCAACAGCATCTACTGATCTAAAATGTTTAATATCTTCTGATCCACTAATCCTATCAATACATGTAAATAACTGAGGCAAAATGCAGTTTCTCATCTTTTCATGGTCATCAGATATGACCCAATTGGACATTCAGAGGCTCCATAGTTACTGTGGAAACACCCTCATCTTCTGTAACATTGATTCACCAGTAAAACCCATGGAGTTTGACAAATGACAATGGTTGCCGATGCCTCTTACTATGTTCAATTAATGATATGTTTTGCTGGAAGAGTCACTTTTCTCACATTTCTCCATTTTCATACAATAACCTTTGAATTTACAGAAATAGTTGTAGGTCTTTAAGAGTTAGTCATGTTCCTGTTGGGTTTGAACCATCTGGATGTTTGTCATGCCTATTTTATACATCATGGGTCAAAATGTTGAATAGACTTCCACAAAGCTAGTGTATCCTCTTTCATATCTCCTCTGTCTTCGATCCTAGATCTTCAGACCCTGATGTGCATTTGAGGGATTTGTGACGTCCCTCAACATGGTGGACTGAGATCAATTTCTGACTCACAATCGAGGAGTCAAGGAGGCAAAAAATAGTGAAATGAGAGTGGAGTGAGAATAGCCTAAGGTGTGTAGCTTTTATTTACAAATCCTAAAAAACAGACAGACGATTTTTATTTATGTATTATTTATGTAGTCAAGATTGTGTTGCCAATTACTGGCGCTTTTCTTTTCTTTTATTAATCTCCAGAGATAAAAGTTTTTTGTTTTTTTTAATGATTCAGAGAAACCTGGGTGTTTAACTGTTCCTCTGTAGATTGAGAAATGTTTACTTTACTTCACAGCTAAAAATGAAAACACTAAAATCAATGCTTCCAAAAAACACTGTGTATAAATGGTTTTCATAGTTAATTTGAAGACGTCATTACTTGAACGCAGACCTTTGTTTGAGACTTTACCGTGCCTGAGAGCTATCACACATTCATTAAAGTCTACATCAATGCATTTATTTTTTTTTTGTACCACTCGGAAAAGGAGAATACTACAGTTGTGGTGAACTTGGCACCGTGCAGGCTGCAGAAATTAAAAATACAGCATTGTGTAGTGAAAGCAATGTTATGACTAACAAGACAGTGGCTTGTTCATCACCTCCTCTCTGGCAGGAATGTCAATAGCGCTCGACACCTACGAGCTCCGCCGCCCTGCTGCTTTGCATCCTATTTTACGCTCGCACATTACTTCCAAGAATCCCCTCTCCTCTCTCCATTTCCATCAGTCACTCTCTCTCTCTCTCCCTCCATCATCTCCATCCATCCATCTCTTGTCGGAGCCTCTCAGCGGGGCTCGGGCTGTTGTATGCGAGGCATACTTGGGCTGTGGCGTCAGTTTGGAAATGAGGCTCGTTTGCATTTAAACACTCTGCTCTCTGGGCACTTGGTAAACTTGATGAGAGGAGGATGAGGGGAGTCGGAGAGCGAGAGGGGAAGTGGATGGAGAGGGAGAGAGAGAGAGAGAGAGAGAGAGAGAATGAACAGGAGGCGTAATTGCAACACTAAGAGAGAGAGAGAGAGAGAGAGAGAGCAACTGAAGAGAGAGAGAAGGAGAATGTGTGTGGAGAACACTGGCTAATATAAATTCATTATGTAAATCCGCAGCTCAAACAAATTGACAGGCGGGTATTACACCCGAGAGGAGCTGAATCAAGAGCATGAAAGCATTAGCTCCACTCACCCTTGACCTCCAACCTCGACCTGTTCACCGGAGTGTGCCTGTTATGCATACTAACGACTCAGGAGGGGCCGGCCGGACAGTAACATCGCAACAGATTTTCTTTTCGTACAGCGGTAGCAGGAGACGAAAACGTTCATTCTACATCCATGATGGAATGTAAACCACGCAGTAAAGGAAAACACTGGAGAGGCGTGTTTTCTCACTGAAAAAGACCCACATCATAGGTAGCGTCTGCAAAAGTTGCCGCTTGAGACGATTCTTTCTTCCAATATCTGAAAGGAATATTTAAATCCGCCCCAAAAAAACACAGAAATCAGCAGCACATCAAGCCCGCAGCAGAGAAAAGAAGTGAGGTTATGAGGCAGAGCTCTCCCATAAGACAGAAGCAGAGGCTGTGAGCCACTCTAAACCTCCATTTGTGCCAGTGGATAGCAATTTCAGCTTCACCTGCGACCAAAATGTTTGCTTTCTAATTTTTATTTCACCTTTCCTAATACCCACACATCCACTTTAAAGTGAAAAAACATACTTTCTCTAAAACCCCCCGAGCTGGAGAAACAAAAGAGAGGCGAGAGGTGAACGTGGCTCCAGCGAGGCTGAAGATGACATCCAATCAAAACCTACTCTGCATGATGCTCTACACACAACCATCACAACAGCCAGCAGCACTCCGCCGAGTTCTGGGGTGACACGGCATGAAAAACCACAGAGGTCATTGTTTGCTGGTGATTATTCATGTGCGTATTCATAACTTCAAAAGCGCTATGACATTATAAGGGACAATACATTACTTGAACATTAATTATGAAAAAGGGCAGAAGAAAAAGTGTTATTTCATGTAAATTAAAAGGCCTTTGAAAGCCTGTGTTTTCTGCACTGCAAAGTTTTAAGTATAAATACATCAAACAGGCCTTTATTTGCTATATATTCAGAAACCTCAGGGTAATGTATAGGATGTATTTTTTTTCTGGGGGAGCTACTTGACAAATGAATTTGTGCAGGAATGAAAACGTCGCTGCATGTTTTTACAGTCATTTCCATATGACAAAATGATCACGAGTGGCTAAACAAACCATCCTGAAGAGACAGAAGTTTAATAAATCACAGCGTCATTTCATGCACCTCATTGAAAATCTTGAATCCTTTATGAGACCAAATAACTGCAATAAAAAAGAGGAGGCTCATTTTTTCCTTTCCCTGCCTATGTTGAAAGTTTTTCAAAGCCTGGAAAGAAAATGACTGAAATAAACCCTGTAGGAAAGTGATTGTTGCGTAAGTCTGAACTGTATGTGAGTGTTTAATGTGATTATAGGGGGGGGGGGTGTTGGGAGGAGACTTGGATGTATATTTAACCTTCTGAATTTCAGTTACTACTTTGGAAATGTAGATGTTTTATATTTGGGCTCACCTGCCCAGGGACCGCAGATGGAAATTAGCTTGGAGCGAAATCTGGTGCAACACACTTTCACACTTTTCTCCCTCAGATTAATGTTGTTTCTACATGGTCCCTGTGAAATAAACTAAACTAAACTAAACTAAACTAACACTGTGTCTTGTGGTCCAGTATTTGGGTACGGATGCCTTGCGTAACCTTGTGATTGTATGTGTTAGCAAATATTAATAAAATTCTTAGCATTTAAAGCTTAAGAAACAACCCTGAAAGCACTAGTCTGATTTGGTATTTTACAGATGCATCATTTTGGAGATGAGCTCAAGTGCACTCAATCAACTCAACACTCCACCACGCTTAACACTGACCAGTCCATCACAAAATGAAATAAATCAAGCACATCTTGTATGTTAAACCCTCACGAAAATCCCCCAAAAAAGACTCCAACAATCACGTTATCCACCTCTGCCAGATGTCCCCCTTTTTACACTCAACAGGCGGTCTGCCTTTGGAGTTGACCATATGGAGGGACAGGAGTTCAAGTTGTCGCCGTTAAGCAGTGGTGTGACGACGGTGACGGCAGCCGCGGTCTTAAGCATCTGCAGCTGCTGTCAGCTTTAATTGGCCCGGCAGACTTACAGCCAGGCGCCACTCATCTCTGACCTGAGCACTGCCGGAAAAACCATTAAACGGGCTTCAAAGACTGTGCCCGGGTTTAGGAAGTGAGGGTGAAAGACAAAGAAACGGACTGAAATGCAGCAGTAGAACATAAGAACAACAAAAGGGACCGAAAAAAAAAAAAAGAGGGAGGCCCTGATGAACTTGTTTATCCAGTGATTTAGCCCATGTTTCTCATGTTGTGTCTGCTCCGAGTAAATCCTTTAACCACACGGAAGCCGGGCTGCAGTACAGAGAGCCCGAGGACAACAACTGGACTGCTTCACTAATCTGAATCTCAATGAGCTGGAAATCCCTGCCATCTCTTACTCTTTCGTATTCACACGGACAAAACGGTTTTGTTTTTAGGAAATTGCAGACCTGACGGCGGCAAAATTGAAAATGACGTTCGCATGTGTTGTTGCATTCGTGCTAATTACGGAGCTTATTGATCGTTGGTGTGTTTTCCTGTGATCTCCGCCTCATTGGGTGCTTTTACTAAATGACTCCCGTCCGTCCACTGTATTTGACTGCAGCTCAACATAACAAAAGACCTTTTACCTCGCCACTAATTAGGCAAAAATTACTACAACGTGCCTTTCTGTTTTTGTTTTTCTTTTTTACACATTTTCCTTTTCTGTGCTACAATTCTTTTTGTCTCCAATTTTTGCATACTCTTGCCTTTTTGTTGGTTTGGTATATAGGCATGTCCAACATATTCACACAGTACTTCCATTACACTCAACTTTCTCTAACCTCCTGCTGTCCTTTTAACCCCCTGTACTTCTCTTTTCAATTCTGGCTTCTTCATTTTCTGTGTCTATTTATGTCGGCTCTGTTTTGCTTCAATTCTGTTCCTCCAGCGTTGCTTTAAGTGGCCCGGGTCCTTGCACACCAAAAAGCCAACCTGTTATTGCAGTTGAATGGCTGCCTGAATAGCAGGAGTGTGGGGCCTTGGCAGAGGTATGTACTGTCGGAGTGTCTTTCTGGTTTAAGCCTGAAAGTATAAAACGACTGCTTTTATTAAGATACTAGCACAAAAATCTAACATGTAGAAATCAATAGGTTGGGTGCCCATAGAAGCGCCGAAACATCCTTGAGGTAACTGAAATATTGTTCGATTAGAGATTCAGATTCTTGGATTATGATGAAATACTTTGAAAAGCTGTGTGTAAAGCATGTTTCTGTGCTTGAGTGTTCCTGAACCCTCGAATACATACTGTGTTTAGTAGAAGGGACTGTAAAAAGATAATAATGGTGTTCTTTTATGCTAAAATGGTGGATTTAATTGACAGACTGCAATAAAATGAAAATGGAAACCACCTATTAGCACCAAGATGGTTGTACGGCGGCGTTATAGTACATGTTTTAGCTTTAATGGTCTCACATTGAAGCACAGGTCATAAATACAGACAGATACACAATTGCAGACAGGTTTTTTTTTTTTTTTTTGCAGGGATGCCTGCAATGTAGAGGTGATCACCCCCTAACTACCAGGAGGATCAACTCCTCATCCATCCATCCGTCCATCCTCCATCCATACTTAAGCCCAATGGTACCATTCAATTAGCAGCACCCTGCAGCTACACTCATTTGCTGCCTAATTGACCTCTGAGTCGCAGTGGAGATCAAGTCCTGGCAATGACAACAGCTGCACAGAATGAAACTCTGCCACGCTGACACCATAATTACACAGCGAGTCACCCGACGTGGGCTTTAGGGTCAAAAGTGGATAAAAAACAAGTGAGATAAGAAGCCAAGAGAAGGAGGCTGAGGGGGCAAGAGAGCAAGAAGTGAATGAGGAGGGGAAGGAAAGATGGAGATAGGAGATAAAAAAAAAGGGGAAAAGGGAGGAGAGAAGACAGCTGACCGGAGGCTTGTTCAACCATGAGATTAGGCTAAGCGATGAAAAGCAGGGAGGAAATAGAGACAGAGACAGTTGGAGAGCCTGGGGGTACTAAAAAGGCATAGAGGACAGATGAAAAATGCTTTTTAAACTCTTTTAAGTGAAGGCTGGACGAGAGCAGAAATCAGGATAATATGGTTCTACAATATCTGCGGTGAACACTGGGACAGGAACAGCCAATGGGCCGGATCTAATACTGAGTCTGATAAATAGTTCCAGCCTCAATCACCACAAACGGCTGAGTCTGCCCGAGGTTGAAACATCAAATTAACGTGGGTGTCTGGACATGTCAGCTGGATAACTGATAGCATCGCCGCAGTTCTTAAAAACATAAAACAAAGTAATCTAATCTGGGAGACATATCACAAAGCCCCACAATAAAAAGCACTTAACAGAAACTTCAGAGATCACACATGAAAAGAAGGAAATTTGGAGGAGCTTAATCCTGGACGCTGTGAAGCTGCTGCGCCCTGATATGGACTCTTTTTTAAATCAATGTTTAATTTGGACTTCAGAATAAAGATATGCTTCAAATGGTCCAAAGTTGTTGATTTAGCTGCTCATCAATATCCGAGTTCACTCAATACAAGGTTAGGAAACTGATGTCGACCTCATTTAATACCTTTTTTTACTGTGAAAAGAATGAGTCCCTCTCAGCCTTTTCACCCCACAATTAAAAAAGAGAAATGTTAACAAGTAACATCAGTAATGCTGGTAGTTCAGTGTCTACTTTGCTAATGAACACAATCACAGGTTATTAATCATACCAAAGAGACTCTGTTCACTGAATGAATAGAAACAATATGAAACAGTACATTTCTGACCATGGAGCAGGGTTGAAAATGCAGATTAATAATCATTACATACAATAATAACACACTGTTATGTTTTTACCGGTAAATAAGATTATTTTATATTATAACTCAGATTTTTTTTCTTATTTGTTTTTGTTTTTTGAGAAACAGGTTTCAATAAAAATCTATTTTCTCCTAATCTGTATGTTTGAGAAAAAAAAAAAGCTGTAATCTTTAGTTGATGTGTGTTTTGTGAAAAATAGGTCTGATAAGAGAAAGAGAAGCAATCCCACTGGTAATCATAATCTGTGGTTTATGTGCTTTATTAGAATGAATGGAATAGCATGTAAAGGGGCGGGGCATGGAGAAGCCATGTGACACAGCAGCAGATGTTTCTGAAGTGTCACAGACTGTATCAGCTTCCTAAGACGTACAGTCGAAATATTTGATCAGACCCTGGTGGCTGATACGGGTCGTACACTCCATGTTAGTAAAAGGGACACGGTTAGAATTCTAAACGGTGATCCGTCTACAGTCTGCTCAGAGTATGAAGATGTCTCTGCAGCTTCAACATCACCAGGCTGGAGGGATTTCCACCTTTTTAATACTTCAGTTAGGTCTCAAAGACTGAAATAAAAGGGCAAAGGTAGCAGTGATTTTAGTGTTGGTGATTGTTTCATGTTTGTATCATGTGACAATAGATGCAGACCATAGAAACTGTGGTTTTCTTGACTTGTAAAACGAGGTTTTGCAAATGATAGCACAATTCTGCATTGAGTGCTGTTCATATTTTTCCAAAATTCAGACTCGTGGCGCTCGTTTGAAGAGGTGGAACTATTGTAACATTTGGTTTGTCTCCTATGGGCTTCTGTAGAAACATGGAAGTGCATCATCTGAGAACCTGCCCCTTATAAGGCTCATTCTAAAGGAACGAAAACAGAAAATCATAGTTAGAGTTGATAACTGGCCTGAAAAGATGATAAACTGCATTTTACACCAATTATTTACATGTATTGATAGGATTATTGGATCAACAGGTATTAAACATTTTAAATCAGCAGATACTTTTGTTCGACGCTGGATGTTTGGGTTTTTATGGTTTAAAATGAATGAACCCAACACTTTTAATGCTGACAGACTCTATACAGACTCCCAATAAACCTGCTAGCGTAGCCACAGCGATGCTAACGACCCACAATGTAGAGCAGTGAAGCCTGGACAGCTTAAGAGGAAAGGACTCCGTCTTAACAGATGAAGGATGAAGTACAGTAATTCTTGTTTAATGTAAATCCTGGCATGACAAAGATCGTCTATAGTGAACTTCTCTGTGATTAAGCCAAGATCCACAGTCTAAGAGAAAGAGACAATGAGTATCAAGGACAATCTAATCAAAAACAGAAATGGTGGTCTGGAATGTAAAAAAAAATAAAAAATCTTAATTACTGCATCACAAAAAATGTGTTAAAGCTATCAAAGGTTCACTAGAGCGCTGTCTAAGACACTCAGACAGTCTGGAATGGAGGAGTAGTCAATAATGAGCCTTCACAGAGTTATGAATCTCACAAACGGAATCAATCAGCGAGCCTGAAGGCTTGCTAGATGCTATTGAAGTGCAGTTCACTCTGGACCGGGATCAATGGCTAAGCTAGAGTTGACCATCGATCCTAGCCGTCCTCCGGTCTCCTTCCCTGTCCCCTCCTCACACTTCAACAGAGCCTAACAAGGTAAGAAAGCCCAGGCAAGTCCGGCTGAAGTGAAAAACTACCGCATGTAGTGTTCACCCCTTGAACTTTAATAAAACACAATCTTAAAAACGTACAGGTTCTTTGAGGGCTAAATGATGCTTTAGACAGCCATTACTCTTTCGGACCTCTAAATGGATCTTCCCTGCTACCTGGAGGAAGCAGCAGCTATTGTAATAATCCGCTTGATACTCTGCGCCTGCCGCTATTTAGTGCTTCACCACCTCCATTGACCTGCGGGAGACAGTCTTCCAAAAAATCACTGGGCTGAGACACAGTGACTGTGCCGGCAATAGAATTTCCGAATTACTGCAATCAAGCATCAACTTTTAAGTCTGGTGCCCATTTGAACCTCACTTTACATGCTCTGAATATTCTGCTTTTTACCTTAATTCCAACAAATACAGCAGCTCCAACACTGTTTACACGACAAGTCAAATTAATATCACAATAAAATACCTGTTCACATCCACATTTTCATTTCTCTGTGATGCCTTAACATGCTGTCAAAATACAGAAGTCTACTAAAATTACTCTAAAAAGACGCTATAAAAGCCAGAAAAGATATTTCTTATCTTCTGGAGATAGAAAGTGGGGGTCAGATATTAATTGAATTATGTGTTGAGTTGAATGAGTTTATTTGAGGTAACTATGAAGACATGTGTTAATACTGACTGTAAATCTTTTGTTCTTGGAATTGTCTGTATCTCCCCAAACTGCTAGTTTATTAATGTATCAAGCACCTGTGACCTTAATAATGACTTTTCAGGACTAGTTTCTCTTTCTAACTACAGGCCTAAACATGAACGTTTTGGTCTCAGTCAGTTCCTTATTTCTGCTTATTGCAAGCTATTCTGTAGGGCATGAACTCTCGATTCTAAGAATTCAACGGTCACAAGGTAGCTTAGAGATCATACATCCTG
>JAPQRQ010000009.1:27225502-27243455 GCA_037367365.1 Apogon talboti
TGGTGATGATGGGGGGGGGGGGGGGGGACTCGGAAGCTCAGAACAGAAAGCTCGGAACAGAGATCCGATTCAAAGAACAGACCAGCATGACCGTTCTTTGGAAAGAGCCCTCTCCCCTTCTTCTGAGTGGCAATTAGTGAAGCCTCAGTGACTTGCCCACCCTCCTCTCCTCACTCTGTCTTTCATTTTCTCTCATCTATTACTCTGATCGTCTGTCTAGCCTCCTCTCTCCATTTCAGTCTCATCTCCTCTTCGGTCCATCCTCTCCTCTCCAGCTCTATTACTCTCTATTACTTCAATCTTGTCCATCCCATCTTGTCTTTCTCTTCGTTCCCCTCTCCGTCCATTCGTCTCACTTGGTATGTCTTGCTTTTACACTCCCATCTTCTGGCCATCCTCTGTCTCCTCCGCTGCTCGTCTTTTTCTCCTCTCCAGCAAAAACTCCCATTCAGCTGTCACTTGGATCTTAAGCGAAGCCTTGAAACATCACAAAAGGCGAGGCAAGAGTAAACTTGTCTTCTCCAATGAATAATGCACAAACACAGACGCACGTAGGTTAATTAGTTTGATTTGAAAATACCAGACTGAGTGGTGAGATAAATGATTTCTGCAAGTTCTGCCAAGATCTGAAAGGCAGCTTTAGAGACATAAAGAAATGAGCAAAACACCATTTAACAGGAGCAGGTTGACTATGTCTGACAGTTTATAAGAAAGGTCACAGCAGACAGATACTCTACAAAAGACATGTCATTATTTATTAGAACGCGCATTCGAGTCAGTGTTAAAAACTCTAAATCCTTATGTGTATAAAACATTACATTACTAAGGCAACCCTATCTTCTGAAATCTGTCTTGTACACTGAGCAGTTCTTCAATTCATCATCAAAATCAAGTCCTATTTTCCTAAAAGAGATGCTTTTCAACTTATATACAAGAAATCTAGTATATATAAGTGTAAGTAGCCATTATGCACAGTATAATAGTCATAATACTCCTGTAATAACTCTGTAGTATTCTCTAACTTCCGTGGCATTTGCCAGAAAAATGAAATGAGATAAATACAAAGCACTGAAAAACACCTTCTAGTCGAACTGTGTGATCAACAGATGTGATTTTGAGAGAAAGACCAGTTCATCCAAGCTGTAACTTAACGTCCTAAAACTCATTTCCAATTAACTTTGAATTTATTAACAGCGAATTCCGATACATAGATCCATTTGACGTCCTGAAGTAAATCTTATTTCAGTATTTCACATGTTCAACTAGAGATGTGCAGGTCTGCAAATACATGCAGCATTAATCTTGTTTTTTTTTAATTGTGTGTTTTTTAGCTATACTGTATTGATTATGCTGTTATTATTGGAATTAATTACAAAATGTTATAATAAGTGATGCTTCATGGGTTAAAAATGTGCCTCCTACTGTTTTAATTCATACTAAACCAGTGCTAACATGCTGCGTCGACTGTTTGGGATGCATTTATGTCATGAAAATTACATTAAAAATTCATGTTGGTCTGTGTGATCAACAGATGGGATTTCCACTTAACTTGCTGCAACTTCTCTGAATTCCAATAAAATTACAGTCACTGGATCCAATCAAGGACCTGAGGTAAATCTTATTTTAATATTCCACATGTTCAACTAGAGTGTGAATGTGCAGGTCTGCAAATCCTTGCGGCTGATTTCTTTGAATATATAATTTATCGTGTGTTTTTGAGCTTTAGTGTAATGAGACACATTAATCGTGCTGTTATTATTGGCATTTATTACAAAATGTTATAAGAATCGACGTTTCACGGGTTAAAAACGGCCTCCTGCTGCTTTAATTCATACCAAACTAAGTTGATGTTAACATGCTGAGTCCACTGTTGGGGATGCGTGTATGTCATGAAATCTACATTAAAAAAATTCATGTTTCTTCTAATCAGAGGAGGGTGGAGCTCCTCCCCCGATGCCTTGGTGGGAGTGGGAGAACCCGCCTTATTTCTAAACAGACACCGATTGGAAACCCATAATTCACACGGCGTTACCGCCCATAGATGCTGCATTTGTTCATCTCAGACTCTGGGCTGAAGTGATGCATCTTGGGACCGACATGGTCCTCTGCCTCTCCACTGATGTCTGCTACGGGGAGGGGAGGGGGGGAGCTCCAGGGGAAAAGTCCTCCATCTCGAAGAGCCTGGTGCCTTGTGATTCTCAAGCTGATCTCCACTATTCTCAGGCCTGGGGATGTCACTGAACAACCTCCGCTTCTTTAAAACAGAACGGTGTGGAAAGCAGCAAAGAAAATACCAAAGTACTGTAAACATCTTCCCTCATGGACACGGAAAGGTCACTTTGGAGTAACTTCCACTTACCGAGTGTAAACATTTTATATACTCTCGATGCCGAATTGCTAGTCAGACCAGAATATACAAGACACTGAGAGTGAGTGGAAAACTGTTACAGCTTACAGGGCAAAATAAAATGCTAAAGGATCCAAACACTGACACAGGTGTTGTCTAACATTCTGCCTGTCTAGACTGTTATTTAATAAATGATCAGAGGTATTCTGGAAAATATTTTATCGAGCTAAATACAAGATTCTCCAAATTAGTCAGCGGCTGATTCATTGTTGACCTGGTAGGACTAATTGAGGAACTAACATTACAGAAACAACAGGTCCAATGGTCCTGTATCTCATCAGGATGTTCTATCTAGCATCAATAACAAGTTGAATTTGTGAGGCTGTCAGGTTCTGTTCTATGTTAGAGTCCTGTGGTTGTGATGCAGGAGTGGTACTTTCACTGGAGGAGAACTCAATTAAATGAAAGTCTTATATATGACTTCTATCAGTGCTCAATAGAAACTATATTGATATCTTTAGCTATTTAAATGTTATAAGCCATGAAAATATGGACCATTATAAGTAAAGGCAAATTCATGATATTTATAAATTTAATTTAATTTATAATTTATATATAAAAATTCGTCCAAATTTTAAAATCAAAATTTCCCAAAACTGTGAACAAACTTTGTAGACATTGTCCCAAGGAAGCTACATATAAAATTTGAAATGAATCTGACTAGTAGTTTTGTAGAAGAAGACTGTTGAAATGTAGATATTGGTGACCTTGAGTTTGACCCTTCAAGGTCACTCAAGGTCAAAGGTCATGGATCTAAATGAAAGTCCATATATGACTTTTATCAGTGCTCAATAGAAACTATATTGATATCTGTAACCATTTATATGGACCAAAATATGGACCATTATAAGTAATTGAAATATAATTTGAAATGAATCCGACCAGTAGTTTCGTCAGAGAAGATGTTTGAAGAATTTGCTGACAAAGACGACGACGACAACAACGTCAATGAAGATGAAGACGACTCCGGTCACAGCATCTTCACAATAGCTCATGGCCCAGTTGAGATAAAAACACAAACAAACATGGTGATTAGTGGCTGATGCTGTACTACATATATGAAATTTGTCAATTAAATAATCTTACAAGTCAAGAAAGTTGCAGTTTGTGGAGACTAAAGTATAGTAACAACTAGTTATTAGCAAAGTAATAAAGCACTAAAAGAGGTGTGAAGTACAACAAGTCTGGCCATGTTGGATCTGCAGAGACACCTTCAGCAGCTCTGAACACACACAGAATGTTAACATGACACCATTTACATGACTTCTGCATGTGTAGTCTTTAGAAATACTTCATGTGCTTTTTATGTGACAAATTTGCATGTCATTATATTATTTGAACATGAATATGATGCAGTTTTTTCTTCACATGTAGGGTAGGTAGGGTTAGACTTTTCACAGTACTATAAAGGCATCAACCAATCATGTGTACGTAACAGACGTCACGTAACAACGGTAGAGCAGGACCTGTTGAGTTCTCGCCACAGAATTCAGTATGAAACAGTTTTCAGTGTCAACCAAAGTAGGCGATCAGCATAGTGAGTGCTTTCTGTGACTCTCACCTGATGATTTCTTGCCACAGCATTGAATATGATGAAGAAAATGACATGAAGGACAATGTGTGGAACAAATCAGTAACAGCTGGATTATGAGGAAAGTGGGGAGTTTATAAGAGTCAAATATAGTGTGTGAGTGACGTGTAAATAATGTACACTGCACTAATGCATAGGTTTTTTTTCTGTATGTATCGTATATTTTATTATTGCATATTTTTTCTATACATTTTTAATTTGCACATATAGTACAGTAATATATATTTTATTCTGTGTTCATATTGCAATTACTGCATGCCTGTCTTCTGCACTAACATTGTACAAAGTATGAGTATGTGCAATCGGATGTTATGTTATGTTATGTTATGTTATGTTACCTTATCACCTGGACACTATTTTATTTGTCCTGCAACAAACTGTGACTTTCTTGACATGTAAAATCATCTTTTACATTGACAAACATACGCAGTTTTCTTCTGAATCAATATTTGATCGAACACTACCACGAGGTCCAGGATTTCACCTTTGTACATCTATGAAACACCAACAGCTAGCATGAGTATCTTCACACTTCAGCTACAAATAAGACAACAAATCCACAATTTAGCAAACAAATGTATTCACTATTGAAACAGTTTCAGTCAGTTATTTTTCTATAGGAGTTGTATTTTCTCGTGTCTGTTTGGAGTCATTTTTACTCCATCAGGGCAAGGTTATGAAAAGTTGTATAAAGAATCACAGCTAATTAGCAAACTTCTTCTGTTTTGGACTCTGTTCTCCTCATGGTCGACAGCAGCAAAGTTCACAAAGTTTAGAACCTCATGAATCCTCTCAGACCTACTAGATGAAATTTTCTGGCACGCTGTTGGAAAAAGTAGGAGTAACAGGAGGTAAGGGTGATGAGGGGTCAGAGGAACCAGTAAATACATGAGCTGCCTGTGAATTACACATTAACTTATCACACAGAACATCTTCATAGAAACTTTTCCTTTCAACTAAGCCCAGATTTTCCATCTAACCGGAGTCCACTGTCAAACTTATCCGGTCTTATTACTGTACGTCTTAATTCCAGCTAACACTCTCTTCTCCATCATCCCTCTGAAGTCAGTCTGTCAGTCAGCTGATCCGTCAGCCCATCCCGCCTGACGTAGAAGCATGAAACAGTCTGCTCCGTGGCAGAAGCCAGGAGGAGGAGGAAGAGGAGGAGGAGGAGGAAGAGGAGGAGGAGGAGGAGGAGGAGGAGGAGGAGGAGGAGGAGGAGGACAGGAAAGGAGAAGAAGAGCAGAAAGAGAACAGGACAGATGGTGGCGGCAACAACAAAACAGAAGATGTAGAGACAGGGAGAGATGTGAGGGGAAGGAAGAAGGCAGAGTTGATGGGGGGGGCAGTGACGATGAGGAGGAGGAGGAGGAGGAAGAGGATGGTGATGATGATAAGATTGCGAGTGATGAGAGCAGACGATGAAGGCGATAATGAGGAGGAGATACGGGAAAAGTGGAGTAAAACTCAGATAACCACGTTAAAACTCAAGTCGTCTGGCCTCTCTGGTGTGACACCAGCAGGATGACGGATCCGCACATTCTGACATTGAGCTCGGTCGCTCTCTGCTGAATTAACATTTCCCATAAAAAAAGATTTTTATTGCTACTTCCTGTTCCTTTCAACTCCTGCATTGTTCTCTAACAAGGAGAAACCGAATCCCGCAGTGGGGAGAAGAAAACTGCTCATGCAGACGCAGACAGAAAATGTGTGACATGAATTGCACATTGACGAGTGTGTGTGTCGTGTCTGTGTGTGTGTGTGCGTGTGTGTGTGGTTGTGCCTGTGATATAACAAGTGTTGCAGTCGTCGCTTGCCAGTGACAGACTGGGGGCCGGATACTTGATTTTAGAAGCGAGTGTGTGTTCTTGTGTGTCCTTGGGCGTCCGTTTGGATGTGTGTGTGTGTGTGTGTGTGTGTGTCTGTCTGTGTGTAGGTGTGTGTGTGTGAGTAAATGAGAGTCAGTGGGCTGTTGTTGCTGCAGTTGCATCTCTCAGTCCAGCAGCATTAAAAAGAGGCGGTTTATGGCGTAACATGCTGTGGAAAACAGTAAAGTATGTATGAAGGCAATAAGTGGAGCCATTAAAGTTAACATGGCCCCCTCCATGTCCTTCAGTATTAATGTTCAGGCCAGCCCATTCTACCGTCATAACAGACAGTCGGAGAGAGTCTCGGCAATGATTTTACATGCCATACCAAAGAGCCTGTTTATCTGATCGTCACTTAACCAAACTGCAGCCACACCGTTTACCGTTTACACTTCTGATTGGTCATAAATGAAATATGACGCTGTTTACTTACAGTTAGGGCATCAACAGAACATCATTTATCATACATTTTCTAGGTGTTTTATTATCTATATTCTATTTTATCATTTATAGTTTCTTTATCTTCATATTTTTTAATAGGACATGAGTTCGTTCTGCTGATGTATCATGTACTTACTGTATATCAGTGTATCTGCAGGTGTGAGACAGCCAAATTTAGGAATTTTTAAGACATTTTTCAAGGCGTCTTTGGTGTCTCAGGTCTTACATTTATGAAATAACGGCTCAACAGGCCTCATAGTTATTAAACACCATTATGTGCAAAAAATACACAAAAGAATACACTAAAATGCACCAAAATAGACAACAAAAAAAAGCTAAAATACACAAAACCTACACTAACATACACTATAATACACAAAATATACACTAGAATACAATAAAACATTACAAAAATATGCTAAAATGCAGTAAAATATTCCGAAAAATGCTGGAATAGACTAAAATACACAAAAATACACTGAAATGTAGTAAAATATACAACAAAAAAATTCTAAAATACACAAAACCTACCCTAACATACACTAAAATATGCAAACAAATACACTACAATGCACTAAAATATACAAAAATCTGCTAAATCCACTAAATACATGAAAAATATCGTAATAACACAATCAGGATATCTGAAGGATTGATAAAGCTGAATTTTCTTTCTTTTTAAGACATTTTTCAAGGTATCTTTGGTTAATTTCAGGCCTCAAATTCACAAAATAACAGTCCATAGTTATTATACACTATTATACACAAAGATACACAAAGGAATACACTATACAGATGCTAGAAAATACTAGAACACACAAAAATAAAATACATTAAAACTACACTAAAATGGAGTAAAATATACAACAAAAATGCAAAAATACACAAAACCTACACTAACATACACTAAAATACACCAAAAATATACACTTCAATGTATTTAAATATATACTAGTACTAGTAGATACTAGTCCAGTGAAGGAGAATATTCATGATCATAACACTTTTGATCCAGCAGAACCATCATGTCACTTTTTTTTTGATATAACGGCAGCTACGACTGATCATATGCAGCGGTGGAATGAAACTCAACACTTTTACACCAATTTTTATACTTTTTACTCAAATACATTTGTCTGACCTTTTAGATTCCAGTTTTCGTCTCCTCTTTGCCCAGTGAAAATATCTTTATGTTCCTTTATAGGTGGACAAAATGATCTTCTTTCTCAAGTGTAATAACATTTTGGACACTTTCTTGGATTGAATCTGGAGAGTACACCATCAAAAAACTAAAGACGGAGCCGTTTTTTCTGCGCTACATTAGCAGTGACCTTAACCCAGGTAATGCTCTGTGACTATGACTATAATAACAGTATATGATGATGGAAATTCAGCCAGAAATACGAATGGATGATGAAGGACGGGGAGGCCAAACCTACAGTCAACAGCAGAGGTTGTCTGATAATAAGATCCAGCACCAAAATGGTTTCAACCATGAAAAACAATCTATTTTAATGTCTTCTGTCTAAACGACTGGATTCCAGAGCAGGAGAAGCAGCTGAGTAACGTGTCCAACGCTGTCCCGACATGGACGTGGGACATTATCATGGTGGTTCTCAAACTACAGCGACAGAATAAACATATGATCTTTCAGAATATAATGCATTTTAGGTCAGAGGTCACATACAGCCCAATGTGATCTCAAGTGGGCGGGGCCAGTAAAATAATAACATAACAGCTTATAAATAACAATCCAAAATTTTCTCTTTGTTTTAATATGAAAAAGTTAAATTACATTATGAAAAAGTGAACAACCATGTACGATTATGCCTCAGCATATTATTACAGTCAATCTACAAATGCACAAAAGATTATATTGTTATATTATATTGTTAAAATTGCACTTATTTTTCTTAAGATATTTCAGCTTGTTCGTTATTTGATCAGGTTATTCACGTTATTTTGTGGAAAGATAGTTTGTAAATGTAAATATTTCCATAATGTTATTTTACTTTTTTCATATTAAACCAAGAAGAAAATTTGAAGTTGTCATTATCTGTTGGTTATTATTCTATTATTTTATAACTAAAACGGGTTTAACACCTTTGAATTCAATATCTTAAGTGTCATTTTCACATGTCACGGTCCAGTTTGCACTGTTTGATGGACTGGGATTTGGCCCACGAGCCATATGTTTGACATCCCTGATATAATGCAACAACCGTAAAACTATGCAACAAGTTTATAAATGAGTTAAAACGACCTTAAACATGTAAAGTATTAAAACAGTACAAAAAAATAAAACATCATAGGGATCAGTTTACTGCCCAATAACTACTATGACTTTCCACGCTTTAAGAATTCTTTGCTAATACTTAAATTTTAGTTTTAAATGCAGAACGTTTTCGTGCCGTGGTGTTTTGCAGTGTATTATTACTAACATCTGAACACTTCTTCACCGATGTTCATGATATTTTAAAATCCCAACCTCCACCTCCAAATCTCTGCTCTCCCAATTCCAGACACTTATGAATTCTCATTATTTTGCAGCAGGAATAGTATCATGACGTGACTACACTTTTCTGATTAAGGTGATAGGACTGTGTTGTCAGATTTCATGCAAAAAAAAAAAAGTAACGTGCGACTGCGCTCAAACTTTACAATTGGATTTTTAAATTTTTTTTATTATGCATGAATTTCCCCTCTGAGATATTTGACACTTTAGCATCAATAATGTAACCGGACACAGTTTTAGTTGAGTTTTTAAATAATTCTGGCACATATCCCGGCCTTAAATTGTATTCCACCATTCTGTCCGCCTTGGTTTTATTACTGCATACATTACAGGCTGTGCTCGTGCTGCAGATTGTAGCAGGTTCTGCATTTCCCATGGCAGCAGTGAATTGTGTTTGTCAGGCTGTTTAATGTCTCCTCGGTCTCCATCACTCTCTGTATTTCGGTCTTTTTTGCTGCTCTCTGCCCTCCAGCCTGCATCCTTGATATGAGGCGGGCAGCAGCGATGCAGGGCAGGAAGGTAATAAATGTGTTGCAGATGCGTCTGTGAGCCATGAAGGATTGGGGCATCTTTCCAACCTGCTGTCCCTCTGCCTCCTCCTCCTCCTCCTCCTCCTTTCACCACTCCTCTTCTAACTTCTGCAGTATATTACTCTCCTCATCCTCTTTCCTTCGTTCTTTCCTTTGTCTGCGCTCCTCTTCCTCCTACGCCTGCCCTCTTTTTGACTCGGTCTCCCCTCAATATCTCTTCTCTTCTCTTCTCTCCTTTGCTTTCCCCCTAATTTCCTCTCCCCCTTATCCCCTTCTACGCTCTCCTCTTCCATTTCTGGCTCTACCAGGATAATTAAGCATGTCAGGGTTCTGCTGACTTGGCACAATTGACACCCATAAAGAGAGAGAGAGGGAGGAAGATGGAGGGAGAAACAGTGACAGAAGAAGAGGGAGAAGCAGAGAGAGAGAGAGGGAGAGAGAGGGAGAGAGAGAGAGAGCGAGAGAGACCTTCAGGCTGTGTCTCTTTCTGCAGTCCAGACAGTGCATCACTATTGTTCTTCTGTGTGTGTGTGTGTGTGTGTGTGTGTCTGGACAGGAGGTGAAAGTACTTGTGTATGCCTCAGGGAGATGCAGCCATACTACATGGCAGCAAAGTCACACTGTTTTAACGGGATGTTAATGTACAGGAGGAGGTGATGTCACTCTAAGGTTTGACCCAGCCTCAAATACAGCAGAAAAAGAAGGTTGCAGCTTTTCTACAGCATAATGCAGCATTCAGGGGTATGCGATGGTACGCAGGATTTAAGCATGGTGTGCTAATATTCTGCTTTCCCAATGTTAACATGCAGCCGTGCATAGGTTTTCCACTCACGCCACCTTAGTCGGGCCCAATTTTCTATTTACTATTTTGTGAACTATGAAGTCATGTAAGAAGCTGAAAAATGTCGATTCACAATATTCATTATTTTACCTCATAAAGACCCAAACATCCACCGCTGACCAAAAGCATCTACTAATCTAGCATGTTTAATAACTTTTTAACCCACTACTCCTATCAATCCATGTAAATAATTGGTGTCAAATGCAGTTTGTCGTCTTTTCATGGTCATCAGACACAGAAATCTACTTTTTCATATTCTCAACCACATGATAAATACTCCTCTCCCAGTTAGTGCATCATATTCTTAATATTTACAACCTGGACTTTTCCACCGTGACATGACTTACTCCATTGTACATGAACCAGCATCCTGGAGTCAGTTTACTACAGGCTGACTGTCTGTAGTAAAAGCATCAAAATGACCAGTTTACTACAGATATACTGTCAGTAGTAAACTGGTCATTTTGATACTTTTATCATCTAAACTGCCGAGTGCATGTAATTCATTCATCACAAAAAAACATAGTAGGTAAAAATGTATCAATGCAATAGTAACCTGGTGTCTTTCAGACCATTCCAGATAATCCAGGGACACAATGTTTATATTCCCAAACACAAAACTCACAACCATAACCATTAAGTCCATGTAAAAGCACTAACTTGAAGGTTTAATTAAGTTGTCTATTCTCCCGAGAAAATAAAACACACCTAAAAGCAGCATTTAATAAAAGCTGCATTTATCCACAGATTGAACATGTGACTAATTAATCTGATGAGCTATTATATTCAGGTTCTGCCATCTTGTTGTGTGATATTACATTTTATTGATCTGCACACTTATGTAATACTTTTAGCATGTTTATTAAGGCCCATTAAATGCACCCTGAGGAGGCTTTAAACTGTATAATTCCCATTCTGTGGGTGGATTATGATTTTCTATCAGATGAGAATGTAAATGCATAACACGTAAACAAGAAAAGCAGGAACGATACCCAGCGCTGCAGGATGTGCATTTCCATGACAGGAATAGGAATATCTTTTAAAGGATAACATTCAAGGTGACTATAAGGCATAGTTAACATTAGTGTTTATTTTTTGACATAATGCATGAAAAATGATGGCTTTGATGAACATATGTTTATACAACAAGAGGACCTGTTGGATAAGATCGACCACCATGAAAAGACTAATGTATTAAAAATCAACTCCAACATGAATAAACTGATCATGTTGGTAGACATTCTGCAGCATGGGTGGGATTTTTGTCAGAGCAGTAGCTGTCTACATTTCTAAAAAAAAAAAAAAAAAAAAAAAAAAAAAAAAGCTACATAAATGTCAAAAAAATCTAAAAATGGATCCAGATCGGCATCTCCGAGGAGGATCAGGATGTGGGACAGACATATAGTCATGAGAAAAAGATAGAACACCCTCTCACATGATCAAAAAATCATCTTCTCCTTACCAGGTTATGTCACGATTTAACAGATTCCACTGTGTCCTTATTTATTTAACAAATATGAAGCCAAAATGGAGAAGCTGTAGATAAATATAAGAATTATTAACTTTTTTTTTTTGCCTAAAATAAGGATTACTTATGTGATATATTAAAAAATTATAACAACAGTAATGGAATAGAATAGAATAGAATAGAATAGAATAGAATAGAATAGAATAGAATAGAATAGAATAGAATTATTTTCACTATAATAAGTACAATTAAATTAAAGTGCCATCCAATCTGTACATCTCACATAAAAACTACTATAAAAATATGAATAAAAGAAGCTAAAATAATAGGTTATAGATAGATAGATAGATAGATAGATAGATAGATAGATAGATAGATCGATAGATAGATAGATAGATAGATAGATAAACCCATCTCTCACACACAATCAAGCATAACTTCCTGTCTGTTAAATATTGATTTTGTGTCTGAGTTTATTTCATTGTCCATAAACAGTTTAAATATGTGGCATTTCCTCTTATAGCCCAGATTCATCCTCATGCTGGACGTGTATTGATCATGTGTTGTCTGACCTCCCACTGATCTCACCAATGCAAACTCTAAAAACCGCTTCACCACCCGCCTGCCATCATGGCATCTGCTGACCATCTATAAAACGAGCCAAACCGGACCATCAACCCCTGCTGATGTTGCTTTTTTTTAAAGATAAATTAAAGATTCTTGTTTGTACGAGGTATCAAAGTACAACTTCCCCCTGCATCGTTTTCCCTCAGTGTCCTCTGGTTGTTGTCGTTATATGACCTACTGAGCAAAATCAACTTAAAGAATATGAACAAAAGTTGCACAAAATGCCCCAGAAGCAGCCGTAATTTGTCTTTTTACTACACCGTTAGTATCACTTGAATTTGCATGGGAATATGTTTTATTATAAAGATAAATGTACAAAAGAGCAACAGAATAAAACAAGACTGATCGCAGCACATATAACATTAACGCAGCAGGAGTGGGTTGTGCTTTGATAGAAGATTCCTAAGGTGCATATTTCAAACCTTCTTAATGTTGTAGGACTGAATTTACATTCCGGTAGGAAAGTTGTAACGGAGACTCACCTCAGACACAAGAAGTGAAACGCAGCTGCATGAGCAAAGCCCTGGATTTATTCCCAATGATCATTATCATACATCATTTCTCTTCTGCTTCGGCTCAGAATTACATCCTAACGACACCTCTGTTCACATTATCACCGTTTGCTACAGAACATGATCGTGGGTGTGTCATTCCTCTGCTTTTGCTTTTATTTTCCCAATTTAAGCGTCTCTGTCAGACATGATCCAAAGGCTGTGGGTTTCACTTATGAACAGTTTTCTGAAGTACTTTTGAATACGCATCAGACGTCATTAAGTGGGAATAAGCCGAACATCGCTGACAGGGTGAGTTTAAATCCACAGTTGTGTAAGTTTATGGCCTCGTGCTGCACTTTATGAAGCCTTAAGCTAACACATAATGAGGCTTACATGGATCTACATCCATTTAGACACAAGATGGATGATATCTTTATCATGATGAAATCACCTGACAGCAATAATGGCGCAGTCTGACCCGGTCCTCTTTCCATTTTCTCCGTGCACTTTCCTCCATAACAGACTTATCAGTTCATTACTCAGATGAGAAAGAAAATTCGAAAACGTTGGCTCTGTGTGTTGTGCAGCTTAAGGTGCTGAGAGAGCACCAGGTTAATATTCGCTGGTTAGCGTCGACAGTGAGAAACCTCATAAATATGTCCTCAGGTTGCCTGCTCACTGTCAGCTTTAACGCTCTGCCCACACAAACGCCCACACACATGAATAAGGTACACGCACAAACACATGTGCACGCTTCAGTCACACACACAAACATGAAAACAGACGCACCAATCAACACACCAAGACATGCCCATGCACACACACATGTTCGCACACACGCCCACGCGCTACCTAGCCAACCTAGCACAGGATCTCAGCAGGCAGCGCCGACAGGCTGAGCCAAAATAACGTCTTAAACTCAGTAACCTCCGCTACATATCAGCGACTGAATCAGAGCAGATAGGCAGTCGTCTGGCTGGCTGGCTGTACAGCTAAACAAATCAAGGCTGGTTAAATGAACACAATGAAAAAGCTGTGTCCTTGCTGCGCGGAGGAGATGGCCGCATGTGAAGAAATGTTTAGAAATGGTTGTAAATCACTTTCAGACGCCGTTGTCCGTCATCATCCAGTTTGTTCAATCATCCGTCTGACGCATTAGGGATGCGGAGACGCGACGGAGGAGCAGAATAGCCTGAAGAGACAGTTCAGTGCTGAAGTCTGCTTCACAGAGTCCTAGTCATATCAATCTCACGACCCTCAGAACGACGCGCAGACTGTGAACATGACTTTGTTAATATCATTATCTGGTCACAGTGATGATCAGACTGACTTCTGAATGTGTTTGATTTGTTGTGTGTAGTGATTCGAGTCCTTAACGCTCAAAGAGGTAACACATACAGTAGAGGAGGATAACTGCGGTTATCAGTAGATGTCTAATCATGCATCACTTTCCTACGGTTGACGTGAACGTTGTCCAGGAGTTAAACAGGTCCGGGGTAGGTCTGGTGGAAGTTGCATCACGATCCTGGCTGCTCCCTACTGTAATAACACTGTCCAGGGGTAGGAGATTATTCAGATTATTCCAACTGACAGGTGGATGCATCGGTGACAGATGCATTATGGGAAAAAATTGGAGGAAATCCAAGTCGCATGGAGAGAACAGGCAAACTCCGATCGGACGGGGAACAGAAGTCCAGCTGTGAGGTGGATGTTCTAACCACCAGAGACAAAACAAAGTCAAGACGGAGACAAAACCTATCAGCAAAAGATAATGTTACGAGCCAAGAAAGTTGGGATGTTTGACAAAGATAGTAAAGAAACTAAAAAAAAAACAGTTTTGTGATAAATCGTTGAACAGAATGGATCTCTCTTCACCATCATGTTTGACCTCAATGTTCAAGAGTGAGATGAAAAACCTGAACATCCTCCTAAAACAGTTGTCAACATACAACCTTTCATACCTGGACTCACCTGGACTCAATCAAACCCCCCTGAAGGACTTCTACCATGACCCACCTTTTATCATCAGCCCTGAACCTCAGGACCCCCGCCCCCCTCTACAACCCTGACACTTAGGGTCATTAACATATGGGAAAAACAACCGACACAGGGTTTATACGTCTGTTTCCCCCACCAACATATAGAACTGAAGACGTCTCATGGATGAGAGACGAAACGTTTGAGGGTTATTACATCAGAAACAGAGAAAACTGAAGAAAAAGTGACTTTTGTCAGTCAAATATATCAATAACTGAACATAAAAACAACGGTCTCCATCCACTGTCATTGAACTCCATGGGTTTTACCGGTGAATCAATATTGTAGAAGATGATGGTGTTTCCACGGTAACTACGGAGCCTCTGAACGTCCAGATGGGTCATATCTGATGACCATGAAAAGATGACAAACTGTATTCTACACCAATTATTTACATGTATTGATAGGATTAGTGGATCAACAGGTATTAAACATTTTAGATCAGCAGGCGCTTTTGGTCGACGGTGGATGTTTGGGTGTTTATGGGTTAATAAAAAAAATAATTGGAACATACAGTACAATAAATCCTGCAATATCCACTGGATGCAAAAATGTTGTGGTGTATGCGTCATGGGAAGTTTAGGATCCAATGTTTTGTAAGTTTTACTCACATTTGACGCTAAAAGTACGTCTTAATGTGTCTGACTCTTTGTCACTCCAAATGTAACATGTATCTACTCTATGTATTTCTGACTCAACTACAAAGTTTCCCCTTCTATTCTTCCAACAAACAGACTAAACACAACCAATGTGCATTAATCTCACAAATTATTACATTTGGTTTCATATGTGTCAATAACTCATTAAAACAAATGGGAACCAGTCAACAGAACCCCCCGGGCTTCACGTCCCGTCCTGTCTGGGTGGTTTGATGTAGCCGCAGCTGAGTTTTACTGTCATTTATGTGTATTTATTGACCCCTTGTCAGCAAAGCAACATTTATCATTTTGGGTCAGCGTCCTCTAGTGCTATGACACAAACAGCAGCAAATGAAAATAGAGTGCGGTTGGATGCTTGCCGCTGTTTGAGGAATCACAGGAACTTGGGAGAGGAGATGCTTTAATGTGAAGGTTGTTCCACAGGGACCTCGTCTACACTGATCTGGACCGAATGTGCGTATTGAGTCTGATGTCATGGTTTTGTAAACCTCACCATCCTGTTTATTTGTATTTCTTTACTATAACTTCTTTGTCTAATGAGGCATCATTTCAGGGCCAGAAGGGGCTGAATTCAGTTATTTAACTCAAATACAATGATTAGTGTAATTTTCCATAGTTATTGCTTTACCTGCAGTATCTCACAGTCCAAAGGGAGTCAGTTAGAAGACGGACACAGCAGGATCAGTATTGATTAAAACACTAAAAATAATCTAAATGCTGCGTACAATTAAATAGACTGGTTGTTTTAGTTTTCAGGTGTCTACGCTGAAGCTCCTGGTCTGTTAAGCTCTGTCTGTCTTCTAAATGAGGAAATGTTGACATAAATCATTACTTTACTTACCTTCTCCTGAAGTGGACGGCGCCAATAAACAGCTCAAGACAAGCACAAGGAGAACGTTAACCCATTAAAACCCAAACAGCCACTGGCAATCAAACGCATCTACTGATCTAAACTGTTCAATAGAATGTTGATCCACTAATCCTATTAATACACGTAAATAACTGGTGTGAAATGCAGTTTGTCGTCTTTTGGTGGTCATCAGATATGACCCATTTGGACGTTCAGATGCTCCGTAGTTACCGTGGAAACACCGTCATCTTCTCCAACATTGATTTGCCAGTAAGATATCACTGTAAACGTACATGTGCCAAGCATGAGGTACATGTTCGTAGTTAGTAGTTTAGTGGAATCCTGTTGACAGACAAACAAACCATGAGAGGACAGTGGGGCCTTGGCAGAGGTAAACGGTCAACCCTTTTACCCCTGAAAAGCTGTTATCTGACCAATCACTTTGCAGAAACTGCACCGAGGGCTTTTTTACTGTTTGCATTTGCACAGTTAATATGAGGATTACATTAGATTACATTACCTCCTTGGTGGGGGGGCATTAAATACATAAACATGCACTGAGGCGCACACATGCAGACACACATACTAATAGACAAGGAGATCAAATACACAGACATGTTTACAGGCGACCACATAGACACTGCACAGAGATGATGTGCCTATTTAGGTCAGTGTAAACGTGGGCTGGGTGGATGTCTGACTGACTAGTAAATAAGCCGGATGGGAAGTAAATAAAGGAGACAAACTCAGACAGCAGGCAGCCATGCACACAGAGACAATGTAAATACGCACACACGCACAGCTCCGACACAACCGTACAGCAACACACACGCACAGCTCCGACACAACCGTACAGCAACGCACACGCACATACACACAACTTTGCCTCATAAACCTGAAACATTACAGAATAAACATTTGCATACCAACACACACAGACACGCAGAGAGGATGAAATTAGGCAGAGATGGATGACTCACTGTGTCTGTCTGAGATAGTGTGTTACCGCAACACACACACACACACACACAGAGACGGAGACAGACACACAAACCTTATAATTATAATGAGTGAATATGAATGCACATATGCACACATTTACACACATATGCATGCAATTACCATGTCGTAAATCATGTAATTATATGAGCTGAACATAAATACACACATGCACACACACCCACATTCACAGACACATGCACACACACACATGCAAATTATCTTGTCATACATCTTGCAATTATACTGTAATAATGTGGACGCACACTGTGCACTCACACAGGTCCTGACCACTGGCCTGTGTCATGGAGAAATGTGTCTAATGTAGCTTTACAGATGTGCTGTTATCTGGTGTCAGAGGTGGAAGACGCAGCCAGACACTTTAGCACGGGTGGAAATGTAACAGTCTGGATGTGTTCAATTAAAGTAAAAGGACTGAATGCAAAATGAATGGAAGTATGACCAGAAAAATAGACATATTTTGTGTCACCAATGATGAATGAGTGTTGTAACTTATCAAGCAAAGTTTAGATGCTTTGTCTATGACTAGATAGTAGTAGTAGACTGCATTATATATGTTCTTATGTGTCAAATAAATGTAGTGGAGTTAAAAGTACAGTGTGTGT
>JAPQRQ010000009.1:27250584-27268670 GCA_037367365.1 Apogon talboti
CAGACGGACAGACGGACAGACGGACAAACGACCATTGTATCTGAGGCCGTGGGCATCGTGCAGGAGGTCCTCATTCAATAACAGCGTCCTGTCAGTCAGTTAAAAGGATGGACGAGGGCTCCACATTAGTACAGCTCAATATGGATCGACTGTGGTGGGAGACCACACCGAGAGACGGAGCAGACAGTGGGGGGAGTGGGGTTGGGCGGGTGAGTGGGTGGGTGACAGACACAGTGAGATAAATGGAGATGGACAGAAAAAGGTGACCACCGAGGGAGAGGGAAAGTGAGAAAATGTGTCAGAGGCAGAAAGGGAGAAGAGAAAGAGGGTGTCGGGCTGGGATGGAGAGTGACTCCGCAGTATTGTCTCTGTATCGACTGCCTCCAGGGCGCTGTTACAAAATATACTGTAGGTAAGGGTGGAAAAAATGACACCGGTTAGTTTTGTGGGGAGACCTGTTCTGAAGGAATCCCTTGTTCTTCTGGTTCCCGCTGAGGGGACACTGCTACTACCCTGCTATTTCAGTTTTTTTTTTTTCTTCATTTTTCTTTGAGCTTTCACTCTTTGTGCCATTTGTCAAAGAAGATCAGTGTTATTTATTATCATGTAATGCACCACAATAATATAACATAGCTATAATTACTCACAACAATATTTCTGCACACTTATTTATGTATAATTATTTTATTTATCATACTATTATTTTATCATAATCTATTATTATTTTTATTCTACTGTTTATTTGGTATTTGTTTTTATTTTTAATGTTTTCAATTGTACAGCTGTTTTATGTCATATTACTTTTAGTTGTACAGCTGTTTTATGTCTTTTAATCTATTCTTTTATTTTATTCTTTTATTTTGGTTTTATTTTTTATGTACAGCACTTTGGTCCACTGTGGTTGTATAAAGTTCTTTACAAATAAAGTTGTATTGGATGGGATATACTATACTATACTACACTATACTATACTATACTATACTATACTCTGCTATACAATCCGTGCAAATAAAATAACATTAATAAATGCTTCATTATAAAGTGACCAAACAACTGAAATATTAACTGTGTTGTTTCTACTATCCCTTTAATTATCTGGTTCCTGCTGACAGAATATTCCTCCGATCCTGTTGTTTCTGAAGGGTTTTTTTTTATTTTTTGGTATTTCATTTCATTTTTCTGTCGACCTTCACTTACCGTCCTGTCTGTCAGTGCAGGAGGTATCGCAGTGTGATTTCTGGTTGCTCTGGAAGAACACCAGCTTGTTTGTGCTTGGCAAAATCTAACTCAGAGTAGTCACCACTTCAGATCTCATCTCTTTTTCTTGCTGCAAAATTTTCCACAAGGATACTGGTTTGCGGAGGTGATGTGGCCCGGCTCCTCTATTTGAATCCAATCCTACATCCATGATGCATCTCATCTCAGTGTAAATGGAGTGTGGTTACTGGACGGTTGTTTGGACAAACAACAGGTTTTTGGCCTTTGCGTGATGGTGGGGTACAGCTTATTTCTTTATTGAATATCCTAGAAGCTGGGTCTGTATTAGCAGCATAATGTAGTAACTTCAGATAAAAACAAAACTAGGTGAATTAGATTTCCAGTAAAAGCATCAATATGCAACAGTGCACTTAAACAGTAGGGCTTGAGTCACTATTTCAGTTGGAACAGTGTTGTCTGTTTTATATTATCAACACTGTGTTGACTTATTTTTATTATAAAAACTTATTTTGTTGGTTTCATTACAATGAAAAAGAGTCTATAAAGCTCTTCAGAGTTGGATAATAGTTCTGCATTCATCAACTTTCACACTTCACACAGTCTTCTGACCTATTGTTAATGTAAAACCATGGGTGTTGTTAGACCTGGGCATTCGGATGCTTTGGCAGTAGATCACTGAGCACGCCTTTCTTTTAATTGTATTTTTTTTTTAAATAAGCACATGAGTAAATACATGTCCCCTTCATCACTGGCTGTACTTCCATCTTATGAACTATCCCCCTCTAACAAATTAGTTTTTTAAGCCCCGGATGTTTTCAAGTCTTAATGTCGCCCATGTGTAAAACTATTAATAAATTCAGCTTTAAAGCGTTACTGTACAAAGTCTGCAGTGTGTTCACCCTTGCAACGAGAGATATATAGACGATGAGAAACAACAGAAGACATGAGCAATAATAATAATAATGTATAGGTTATGCTGTACACACACTAATGGAGACTAATGGAGGTAAACTGGGAGGATGATAGGAAATTAAGACGAAATGACTCAGACAGAAAGAATCATTGAAAATATCACAAGGATACTGATTAGAGGAACGCACAGAGAGCTGAGGGAGGGAAAGAAAAGGGAGGATGTTAACAGTCGCAGAAAAGGCAGTAAAAAAAAAAGAAATCTGCTATTCTGCTCAGAGAAAATGTAAGTAGAGGGAGCTGACAGAGGGAATACGTTGGAAGAGGACGGATGAAGCAGTTATATGTAGGTTCACCGATGGAACCGACGAGGGAGGAACAGTAGGGGAAAAAAAAAAAGAGTAGAAAGTTATTTTCCAGCAGTGCGCCGGTGTAAAAATGGCCTTGGTCTGGCCCCTGGCTCCGGCTCCCTCCACACATCACATGAGCATATAATGCATACAATAACAAGCTCACAGTGGAAATCAGCGTGGCTTAAAGAGCAGCGAACACAGATGCAAGTGGACGCGCAGCGGCTAAATGGAAGGCCAGACGTCGTGTGTGTCTATGTGCGCGTGTGTAACTTACATGACACGAACCCTGCACAGTAAACAAAACCTTATGTTAACCTTGCAGCTATCGACCACCTGTGTCTGCCCACATCTGAATGTTGGAGCGTTTGTTTACTCCCCGCTCGATGACTTCATCGCCCCGTTCGGCCCTCCGGAGCATCGGCGAAGACCGACCGGAGCACGGAACGCGCACACAGCTGATGAATTATGTAATGCGTGTGCTTTGAGAACAGAGAGCAGACTTGGCTCAGGAGTGATTTCTCTGTATCTACAGAAATTGACTGCGCTAATAATAACAGAAGGGCGCAGACACATTTTCGCAGATAAGCTGTTGTGTGCGTGAACAAGTCTGAAGTCGGCGCATTAATCAAAATCTTAACCATACAGTTCACGCGCAGCATGCCAGGCCCGCTAGCCTCGAAGTTCAGTTTAATTAACTCATAGGGAACAACAGAGAACAGCCTAGTTATAAGTCAATCTGTCAGGCTGCAGTCAGTCAGACGGTGCGGTTCGCTCTGAACTCACAGAGTGAGTCGTCTGTCTCCGAGATCCCACGTTCCTCAGACTCTCAGTTGTTTAAGTGATGGGGCGAGCTTCAGCTGCTCCTCAAACAGCTCTGACAAATCAGTGCTGAGTGGAGGAGGCGCGTTCCTCTGAGTGCTCTGCTTAACACTGTCAATGGAAACATCACAGCGGGGCTCCACACCCGGAGCAATCAAAGAGCAAATGACAGAATGTGAAATCACCGCGGCGGCTTTAAGATGCGAACACGAAGGTGACATGAAAGAATACTGATGTGAGTGTTGCCAGTCACCTTCATGGCTGCGTTATCTGCATGAGTTTGTCCAAAAGTAGAGTTTGTTCCACGAGAATCAGCTCCACATCTATACTGAGACCTGCCTTATGGAGGATTCAGCTGGAGAAATGCCTGACTGTATGTATAAAAGATTAAGTATTGATTTTAACAACAGAAACAATGGGTAAGAATATTCCTCTGTTCGTATGTGAATATTCTTTTTGTTTTTCAGTACAACGGGCTCATAGGAGCACGCCATGTGAGACTCAGCAAATGTTCAGAACTCCAGAAACCTGTAAATGACCCATGTTAATATGATGAATGTCACATGTGATAATGGCTGTGTCAAAAAGAATATCAACCAGATTCATACTGTATACCAGAGGTGTCAAACATATGGCCCAAGGGCCAAAACCGGCCCCTAAAGGACCCAATCCGGGCCGTGGAATGAATTTGCAAAGAGCAAAAATTACACTGAAGACATTAACAATTATAAATGTTGAAGTCATTTTAGTTCCGGATCCACATACAGATCAATGTGATCTCAAGTAAAATAATAGTATAATAACCTACAAATAATGACAACTCCAAATTCCCTCCTTGGTTTAATGTTGAAAAGAAGTAAAATTACCTTATACATTTACAAATTATCTGTTCTCAATAAAATGTGAATAACCTGAACAAATCTGAACCTGAAAATCTTAAGAAAAATTGTGCAATTTTACACTATTATCCGTTATGTTACTGACTCTTTTGTGCATTTGTAGATCCACTGTGCATAATATTGTTAATATTGCACTTATTTTTTGGAAGAAATTTTACACTGTACATGGCCGTTCACGTCCTTCACATCTTCATAATGCAATTTAACTTTTTTCACACTAAAACAAAGAGAAACATTTGGATTATTACTTGTAGGTTATCATGTTATTATTGAACTGGTCACATTGAGCTGAATGTGGCCCCTAATTAAATAAGTTTGACACCCCTGCCTTAAACACACTAAGACATATGCTTATCAACAGGTATTTCACCCCTTGTTGTAAGAAAATATTGTTTATATGACATAATATCTCTGCACACAGTAGAATGCAAAAACCACTACAAACTACAACAAACAGACAAACCTTAGTGTGTATTAGACACTCTCAGACGTATCAGACACAGAGGCTTTGGACTGTTATGAAGCTGAACAGCAGTTACTGATAAGTATAACACAGTTTGAAAGTGTATTATTCATTTTGTACACTTTTCTCTCCATAACACAGGTACATCCTCCGAAATGTGTTAATGACGGTGCTCTACTGCAGGTCATACTCTGATTTCTACACCTATTTGACCTGTACTGGATATTTCAGCTGCGAGGACAGACATGCAAGAATTGTTGCAAACCCATGGTTTTCTAAACACTTTGTTTTTTTCCCCTACATGATTATGTGCAAGCTGCGTGTTTTAGAGATATTCATTTTGTCCATTTTAATGACTTAAATCACAATTTACATGTGAAAAATGCGTTTTCCAAAACACCCACATTGTTTGTTCACCACACCTGTGCTTTGCCTGGTTTTTTAAACTAAAATGTCAGCTGTTGAAGGAGTGCTGTGCCTCCCTTTGTAGATGTGCATTGGTATGTTGTTATCGGCTCACTCTTAATGGCTTGTTTCTTCCATTTTTATTCTTCTTTTGTACTTGCCAACAAGAGTCTTGTGCAATATCCTGTAATTGGTCCCAAAAATCCAACAATTCCAAAAGTGTTTGTACTGTAAATGTTCTAAACCGTCCTCAGTTTGATCCAGCTCCTTTGGTCAGACCACAGATGGTGGTTCAGGGTCGGGTCCACATCTGCAAATTCGATTCAGATTAATCTAGGGGTGCGCATCACTAGGTTCCTGACGCTTCGATTCGATTCCGATTCAGAGGGTTACCATGCGCTATTAAACGATTATGGATGCACCCCGCAATTAATTAACGTTTTTCTCACTGTATTACAAGTACATGCTATTTTTAAAACTAAGTGCATTTCTAGTGATCCATAATGAAAACAAGCTGATGAATTTGCTTCCATTATCTTTTACTGAGACAACAAATATGTGTCAACTGGAAGGTTATACATGTACCTGGTAACCTATGGGATTGCAAAGAACCAACATGGAGATGAACATGCTTAATCATGTTCGTCGTGTTCCCAGAATACTTCATTGGCGCTTGACACGCCCTGTAAATACTGTGGCTTTTGTCCTGTTCCCTTTCCCCTCGACTTCATAGAAACCTAAATGTTTCCATATACTGGCTTTTGACCCAGTTGTAGGCGCCGCACGGATTGGTTTTTCTGCCATCTTTTTGTTTTGTGTGTGCGTCGCTGTAAACTGTTCGGGGCGGTGTGGCAGTCACAACTTAGTCACGCCTTTTTAGTTACACCGTCAATATTATTAAAATAACATTACATTCAGAACACCAATTTTTGACATTTCTGCATCGATCCATAATCGGGCACGTCTGCATCGTGATGCATTGAAGAATCGATTTTTTTCTGCACCCCTAGATTAAACTGGGAAGTCTGGAGCAATGGAGGTGTGGAAGCTTTGTTTTCCACAAGAATATACACAAGTGGCAAATTTTATGGTTTTTTTATGTTTGTTAGTGTGGTATAGACAACAAAATGCAAAGGAAAGGTGAATCCACTCCCTCATAGATGGTATTTAAAGTGTACGTGTACTGGTCATGCTTATGACATTAATTGTACTTTGTGTATTAGTTATTAGCAAGAGAGGCAGAAATTCATAAAAAAAAAAAAAATCAACATGCATGCACCACATTGCCGGCTGTAAGTGCTGTACCCATGTTGGTTCCAGGTGATGAGTGCGAGTAAACAGGCAGCAGTCAGTGAGCGAGATTGAGTGGAAAGCACATGTTCGCGCTTGTTGTTTGTACAGCCATAAACTTAGCAATCCACTATTGTCCTAGGGAGGCGACCCAACACTGGCCATCGCAGCCCAGGTAATCGGACAAGACAATGAATCTGCGTCTCTACTTGTGCTGGAACAGCCCGTGAAGGACGCAACACGTCGCTGACCATCCCTGAGTGATGGAGCAGTGACTTAGTACTCGCACATACTTGACAACAGGCTATAACGTAAGTATTATATGTGATGTTTTGAAATAGCTAGCAATGAAAATTGACTACAGGTGCCTTTTAAATGTAGTTTACCACCACCAGAGTGTGACTGTGAGAGTGAATGAATAATGGATCAATAATGTAAAGTGCTTTGGGTGCCTTGAAAAGAGTTATAGAAATCTAATCCATTAGTATTATTATTATTATTATTATTTTAAGAACATGTGTATTACTTCCAGCAGCCCATTATGGTACTATATCTCGTAACAAGAAAATTCCAGACCGAGTTCAGAACTGGAGTCTAATCTTGACTCATTTCTTTCCATTTCAACAGTAAAAGAAACATGGAAAACTGGCTCCAGAGCAGGACCAACACTTACTGGTTTAGACCAAAGAACTGCTTAAATCAGGTCTAAAACATGAGGAAAAACCAAGGAGACAGTTCAGTAGTGACATGGTGATGATGATGACATTGATGATGATGATGATGATGATGGTATTACACTACAGCTTTAACATGAACTGTCAGATGAATAAACTGTAGTGATAAATAGTTTGTGAAGGACGCCTACGACTCCGTAACAATATCAGTGAATTAAATGGACGGCAGGTCTCCTCTAGGCTTTTTAATGTGTGTTTTAATTTGTTTTTCAGCTGAAATGGGAAGCCGCGGATCAAAAAACTGCAAACAAATTTGGTAAATACAGAAGAAGAACAGAGGTCAGTGATGGAGGCTGTTACCAACGCTCTCCATCACCGGGCTTTAGATGTTGTTTTTATTGTTCCAGGATTTTTTCATTTGGCCTTTTTCTGAAAATCTGGTTAAAATTTGCATCATGTTTGGCTTTCTTACAATAACATTCATCATTTCTCACTCCTACCTTGTATTATCGAGCTATCCAAATGCTGCAGGTGTCTCCAAAAAGACTGACCTCAATAGAATGCAGTTAATGGAATTTTATGGCTTAAACAAAATAAATAAAAGATATAAAAATCAATATGTCTTTCCACGGTGTCCCCATTAGCAACACTGACACGTTTTAATGGACAGAAATCTCAAAGATGGATATCTGAGGGGAAAATAATCCAAAACTAGAGACAACAGACAGCTTTTTATTATCAGTTAAACTGTTATCAGTTCATGTACAGGTGTGGATTTTGTAAACTTAGGCTCTTTTTTTTCCTTGTTTCTCAAATAGATAAAATGAGGGTTAGGGTTAGATATTAAACAGACTTACACACAGAAGCAAAGGAAAACAATTGTGACAACTGTCACGTATTTACTGTAACCAGCTGATCGTCGGGGTGGATTTAATTAAAATCATCTTCATAATTGCTATCAGCATCACCATCGCTTCACTGTGGGTTGTAATAACCGTCGGTGCATTTCTGTGGTTTCAGTCTCTAACGTTCGGTAGCGTTTTGATGCTCCCTGTTACTTGACTCTCCCTTGAACAGATTGCGTGTCCTGGTCCGACTGAAGCGAGCCGGTCTTTGCATTGCGCTTCGGTGAAAAGAAGAGCAGTAAATCCCCCGGGAAAGAGCCACGTCTTTCTCCGAGCGCCTGCATACAACTTCAATTACAACCCTCGTAATTAGAATAAGTGATTATGTGTAACAGTTAATCTCAGGTCTACAGGGGCTAATAGTGTGGGCAGCACCGTACACAGTATTATCTCCACTGAGGGCTGCATTTCTGTCTGAACTTTTCACCTCAAACACCAGGACCTGCATGAGTCCTGCATTAATATCAATACACATAAGACAGACACGAGTATTATATGTTGAGCATTTGGAAAAGTCAGCAAATATGTGTGTGGATTGACGTGAACTTTGACTTCCCTACATTCTGGAACGCTAAATGTATGTAGATTTTATTAACATGCTCAAAAGGATATATATTCGTCACATGATTGGGATATTAAAGGCAGAAATTATGAGCAAATCACTGAAACTGCTGCACATTAGAGGCTTCCATGAGTTAACTAATTAAAACTAAATGATTTTCGTGACAGTAACTGAATGCGAACACTAACTGTTATCCAGTAAAATGAGATTTAGGATCCAGCATAAATGTCAAATGCTTCTTGTTCTTTTGTTTTGTGGATTATTGCTTTACTCAACATTAGCAAAGGATGTACATGTAAATAAAAATTATCTGTTTAGTTCTGCAGCATTAGGTTGATAATTAGTTTGACTTTCACACCTGAAAATATGACAGTTTTCTTTGGATTGTACACCTTTGGTCCAGTTATTATTTTTTATACACTGCAGATATCACTAGTCTGCTTTTTTTTTTTTTTTTTTTTGTTTACCTCGGAGATTAAATATGTTAAATCTTACACACTTTAATAAGATGAATTGAAAACAAGTGGCCAAAGTGCCGATTATCTGATGTTTACGATGTATATGTGTTATTACATACATATAGTGGTTTATGTCCAGTTATACAATAGTTTTATAAATGTCCCAGTATAAAGAACCTGTAAAGTGAATGTATTGTAATGTGCAGACACTGTTTTGAAGTAGATCACAAATATTCCTTTGGACTTCAACCCTCTCTGTCACTAATTTTCACAATTTCACATTTTGACCCAAGGCTGTATCTTGGAAACTACAACCAACCAGTATTTGGAATTCATTTTTCTTTATTAGTGACTCAAACTCAGTAAAGTTTCACTTCTTGTATTCTAGAATCATTTTACCTGTAGATCAGTGTATTTTGACTGATTAAGACAGTTTATAAGGATGCCACTTACACATACATATGCGTTATATGTGTAAGTGTCATCCTTATAAATGGCAGGATCCCACTGAAGTGTATCGTTTTTCGGGTCTTAGAATTATCAGGTTGTGTCTGTCAGTTCAATGGAATGGCCTCCTGGTTCAACAAAAACTAAAATGTCAGCTGTTAGAAAAGGAGTGCTGTGTCTCCCTTTGTAAATTTAATGTTGATATGTTGCTATTGGCTCATTTTTAACAGTTTCTTTCTTCCATTTTATTCTTCTTTTGTGTTTGTTAACAATAGCCTTGTGCTACTTCCTGTAAATGGTCCAAAAATCCAACTGTTCCAAAAGTGTAAATGAGCTAAACAATGCTCAACTGAGGACGAAACCTGCATGAGTGTATTACACTGGACTCCTCAAAAATGTTTAAATATGAGCAGGTTGTTGGAAACAGTCTCAAAATTACTTAATAAAGTTAAATATTACTAATAATATTAAAGTTCTGTGAGGGTTTTTTTTGTGTTTTTTTCCTTCTTTTTTTCTTTTTTTGTTGTTTGTCTGTTTGTTTTTATCCTTATCTATTGATGTATTTTTCCACTTTCTTGTGTCCGGTCATTGTGAGTCCATGATTGGACTTTGTCTTGTCAGTATGGAACTGTACCTTTGTTCTTGAAAAAAATCAAAAATAAAATATATTAAAAAAAATAAAAATACTGGTTACATCTGGGTACAAGTGATGGGTGAAATCAGCAGTCAATGGCTTTGGCTTCAGTTAGTTTAACTAACACATCAATCCTGGTGATGACGCATCTGCAAACATTTAAAAACTGGTATTTTATAGGTAAAAACGGCTCAAAAGGTCACTTCCTGTCTTAAAATTCTCCTCATTCTTTCCACTTTGGTATAAAGTCAACTGTTTAGGTTTACTCTGTGAAATTTGTATAAAAAAATTGACATCAACGCCCTCTAATCAAAGATAAGCAGACTATGTGTAGTTATATTGTTCTGTGGGAACCACCAGATTGGTCTGAAAAACTCCACAGCTCCACATCTTTTACCGCTGCCTCCATCAGCTCATGTGTTTATCAGTTTGGATCTAAACTAAGGTCTCTAAACTTCAATGGAGACGAGCACCGGACTGTTGGTGACGGCTGTAGAGTTACTGCTATTGTCAAGCAAATCTGTTTAGTTTGAAGAGCACTTGAGGGCTTCAGCTCCCTGTTTGATGGGTCTTTTTTGGTGGTAAATCGGTAGAAAAATGCAAGCAGGCCCTTTCAAACCCACGTATGGTTGTGTATAGGCGTCACGTAGATGTCCCTGAACAGATTTCTTATTCGCACCTGCACATCCAGCCCCTCCTCGCCATCCTTCCCAGGCTCTGAAAGACTCTGTAGCACTTTTTAGAATCATGCAATGTGTGCAGTTATACTCACAACGGTGTGTTTAAACAGGTGTGATGGGATTCAACACCTACGTCTGACATGTGTTTCCACATTAATACAATCAAACGCACACGGTGGATTCTCTGTGTTTACCTTTAAAGGCATTTGTGGCCGGTAAGTCAGTTTCCTGCATACTGCTCCTTCCAGCTCTCTGCCAGCTGCTGCCGATGCTGCAATGGATGCCAATAGACCCACTTTAACCGGTCCGAGCGGCGGCCGCTGGGGGGAGGGAGGGTGGCCGAGAGGAAGGGGCGGCACCTGCCAGTCTCACTGCCATCTTTCTTCATCAACAGTGCATGGAGGGGGAATAAACGGCTGCTGGTCGGCGCTGCAGCCCGGTCTGTGACAGGATGAGACGGTCAGGCCACTTCGTCTTCGTCTTCTTCTATGTTCAACAGGTGTGTAGCTGCTGACACTGATGATGGCTTAGCTGCTGCGAATGCACAGGACTTGTGGAATGAAGTGAATGCGGAACAGAAAGGGAGTTTTTTGTAGCAGCTTATTTGCGGTCCGGCTAAAGCAAAGAGATGATGGTTTATGAAGCTGTATTGGCCTTTGTTGGATCTAAACTCTTCTCTTAGGAAAGACTGCCCTGGTGTGGCTGCAGAAAGTCAGACTTGCCTCTTAACCACAGCTCCATCCAACATGCTTCTGGCCAGTTCTCCTATATTTTTATTTCCTGTCTTCTTCTTCTCCTCTTATGTCTTTTTCTACAGTCTTTTGTCCCGCCGCCGCCGGCCCCGGCTCAGCACGACGTAGCGATGCGTTCTCACACTGGCACCACAGCTAGAGAAAAACACAGCAGAAGAGAAATGTGGTCAATGAAAGCATGAAATCAAAAACAGTCCACAAAAAATATACATGGGGCTACCTGCCAGCCTGCAATGACCAGTGGAGAAAAGAGCACAAAAAACAACACATCAACCACGTCCGCCCACGTGCACGCCCACACACAGCCACAGTGTGTGTCTTACTGTGGATTGCGGGTGGGTAGGTGGCTGGCTGGCATGGCCCCCTTTAGTTCCTCTCACCCACTAGGTTCTTACATGAAAGAGAAAAGTTTTTCTGAAAGCCAAGCGCCGCCTGTGACCCTATTTCACAGAGCAGGGAGAGATAGAGCCACATGTCAGTGTGCCACTTTGAAGTCTGCCTGATAAACAGGGCTGGAGGAGGCTACGGCGGAGGAAACAACAAAACTTTATTTACATTTCAAAAGTGCCAAGTGCCGCTTTTTTGGTGTCTGGGAAAGGAATAAAAATCCAAAAAAGAGGAGGAGGAGGAGGAGGAGGAGGAGGGATGAGAGGAAGGCTGGGTAAAAAAAAAAAAAAAGGCAACAACAGCTACTCCTTTTGTTGCCTCTGAAAACATACGACTTAACATAAGTGTGTAGGAGACGTACAAAGGGAGATCACAGAAGAAGGGCTATGGTTAAAAAAAAAAGAGGAAAATCACATAAAATGAGAAGCTGCAGGTTTACAAAAGTCCGAGATGATAAACGACACGGGACGAATAACTGAAGGAAGGGAGGAATTTGTTGGTGCAGAAGCAGACAGACGGTAAACACACGCCCTGTCTGAGGTTTTGGAAAAGCTTGACGGATCTCAGCGAGCTAGGTCGAAGCGAAGGCTTATCTCGGCTCTGTTTGCCTGTTCTTATCGAGCCTTATCGGCGTACGGATACACACAGCAGCTTGTGACAAATGGAAAAGCGAAAAGGCGAAAACCCGGCGAATGCAGTGACGTCGGCGGGTGTTCTAATTCATCGTGTGGCGCGCTAATGAGTCAGCGCTTTTTCTATTGGCGACTAAGCAAAATGGAAACCGAAACTTTGATGGAGCCGAGATTAAGTTGGATGGAGTTAAATTAGTTTGGGAGTTAAACAACTTTAAGAAAAAAAAGATTATGGGCTTTTAGATTACAGGAGAGGACAGGGCAGGAAAGGAAAGGAAACAGGAAAGGACGAGAAAAGAAAGGAAACTAACAGATAGGGAACATGAAATATAAAGAAAAGGACAGCAAAGGAAACTGGAAAGGAAAGGAAAGGAAAGGAAAGGAAAGGAAAGGAAAGGAAAGGAAAGGAAAGGAAAGGAAAGGAAAATGGAGAGGTAAGATGGCTAAAGAAAGGAGAGAGGAAAGAAAAATAAATGGAATGATAAAGGTAAGAAAACCCAAAACAGGACAGGAAATAGAACTGTGAGGGGAGAATAGATAAAAAGGAGAGAGAAGGAAATGAGGAAGTGATGAGCCAGAGGGAGGAGAGTCGAGGAGGCAGCTTCACTGCTCTGGACTAATTGATTATCGTGTTAGAGCCGAATTATCACAGACTAATCCAGTGTTTGATATGGAGAGTCTGAGTGTGTGTATGCCGGTGCTTGTGTGTGTGTTGGTGGTAATCTGCAGTTTATCCCTGTCGAGGTTGATGGAGTTCACTGTTTCACACGCTGAAAGATGATGCAGCACTTTTGGTGATATTGCAGCTGTCTATGTTCAAAGAGTGTCAGCATGAATTCAGTCTGCTTCAGAGACGTTGTGCAGATGATGAGGGTCTGTACGAGCTGCATAGTGAGAGGTCGGGGGAGTATTGGGGGAGTATCCGGGTCCTCTGAAGCAAAAAGGACCCACCAAACTACTGTCGATTACAAGCAAAAAGTTTATCCCATAAAGACACAGTGCTATTTTTGGGGTAGTTCCCAAATGATTTTTACCCCGCCCCCTCCGAATGGGAGGCAAGGGGTATTGTTTTTGCTTCGGTTTGTTTCTTTGTTTGTTAACACTTTAGCAGCAAAACTATTGGTTGAATTCATACCAAATTGGGTTTATAGATTGCCAGTGACCTAGAACAGATGTGATTACATTTTGGGAAAAGTAGGTCAAACTTACAATTTTTTATAAACTTTTAAAATCTTTTTTTTTTCCCATTTACTCATAATGGGTGAAATTTCAAATGTCTATATTTTTTTTTCACTCTAAAGTTTAGAAATGTATGGAGTTTATATTATTTATAAATTATTGTGTTATTATTTTACTGGTCCGACCCACTTCAGATTATTGGGAGGATGTGGACCCTCAACTAAAACGAGTTTGACACCTCAAAAGGTATGTATCTCAGGTGCTTGCCAAAAAAAAAATGTATCTTTCAGTTACCTCTGTACTGAAATGGGCATCAAAATAAAGGACTAAGATTAACTTGCTTTATTATCCTCGTAGAGAAATTCAGTTTCTGCATTTTACTTAGCATTAGCATTAGCATTAGGAGCAGTGAGATGCCACTGAGGGCAGTCAAGGACCTACATGGTTAAGGGGACGGACAGGAAAAGTAACCTACATTTACCTGTTTTAATGGCGAGAACCTTCTTTCTATGAGGTGGAAGTGCTAACCACTATGCCACCGTGCCGCCCAAATATAAACCCCACTCAATTTTGCACCTTTGTTTGCTGAGCCTGCCGGGTACATGTTACTTCATTGTTCCTTCTCAAACAACCTGTTCACCAAACTAATGCAACGAGTGACTGGAGTATATACTAAGGATGTTTTCAGTCCCTGCTCAAAAAAATAGGACTGTTCCAGTTAAATGAACTTATAATCTTAGACAAATACTGTGATTAAAACACATATTTAAGAGAAACTGGCAATAGTACTTGGGTCTCACTAGCTGTGTGTAGTTACAAAATGGAGAGGCTCACGTTTAGATACCGCCGTCTGTTCAGAGGTGAAGGAAAGTACAGTGTATTTAGATAAAACACCCGAGATGCAGATCACTTTTACCATATATGTTCTTATAGTTTTCACTCTGAGGTTTTTTGGATATCCGTCCTGTAGATCACATGACTGGAAGAGGACAAGAAAACATTCAGCAGGAGCAGGAGGTGTAACAATAGGTCTGTTTTGTTTTTTTTCAGAGGAGAAGACAATAATAGAGAATAATACAGATCAAGTGCAGCTTAAAATCACCTCGTTTCCAAAATATAAAGCATCAAATGTACCAGAAAAAGACTACTCCCCCTCGTACAGAAATACAACACGACATGGACTCGGGATGGGATGGGACTCATTATTCCAGGATTTGGATTATGTAGGAGTGTGTGGGATGAGAGTGAAAATCCACTAGAGCTTCACCCTGTAGTGTGAACTCCTTTATGTCCCGTTTTATTAACAGCAACACCAGGTAAATCTGAGGACTCAGCATAGTCTTGATTTTTGGTGAGAAACTGACTGATTTGATCATTTATTTAATGGAAAACGTGAGGAGTTTGGAGAGAAAAATCATTATTTGGTTAAGCTGTTAACTCGTACGCAGATGATTTTTTGTTTTTGTTTTTTGTAAGAAGTAAGAGGCTAAAAAGGTTGTGTTAATTGTTGAACCTCTTCATCTAAAGAGTAACTAAAGCTGCCAGATAAAGAGGGAGCAAAGCAGACATATAACATGAAGTAGCATGAAATGGAAAGTACCTCCAAACTGTAATTAAGTACAGTACTTTCCACTGCTGGGTACAGTTAATATAAGGTGAAAAAGTATGTAAAGACCATATTCTCCCTGCTTTTGTGAATTATGACCAATTTTAACCCCAAAGTCGAGGACAAAACGTCAATTTGTGATAAAACAAGACTATATTCTGGATCCGCAGTGTGTTTCAGGGTTGCACTTTTTCTAATATAAAGTGGTCACGTTGCCAATGAAGTCATTCCAATGGGTGATAAGGACATCATTGTAAAGTGTGAATACTATCACACTCTGACTGTACTTCTCTACTGTACTCTAGTGGAGAAATTAAAATACTATTATGGTTGTTGGAGGAGTGTGCGAGTTTATATCTGATTCCATTACATTCTAAGTGTTACATTACACATGTTATATTCTTTAATATGAAGATACTGTACTGTGGAAACAAGAGGGAGAAAACAACCACTTTCTTCCAAAGTTATTCTATAATAAAGTCAGTCCTGCCTCAGTGTGAGTGACAGGTTCAATTAAGGACAGCTACTACTACAACCACCACTACTATGGGTGAGCTGAGGACAGCCAGTTGTCAGGATGGTCCGGGGAAACCAGGGCCGGCTCCCTGACGTCAGGATCCAGCGCTCCAGGTGGACGTTTGTCTGGTCATTTAGGGACAACTCTGAGTCTCTGGTCTTATCTCTGCATCTATTTGGCTGCAACACTTCAAAGTCTGAACAACTCACAGAACACAAAGTCTGAAAAACAACAGCGAGTACAGACAAGTATTTATAACTGAAATGAGGATACAGTGCATAAGGTTAGGACTCAGGACACCTTTTAGTGTTATAAACACGTCGGCAGCACTTACTGTAAAGACAAGTAGGGCGCTAAGAGGCTACCAAATGTCTGTTCAGAATTATAAAATAAACCACGGAAGAAAAGTCTGCTACTTCTGTTCGTCGACCTACAGTAACCCGTTTAGTTGCATGTATCTCCTCCATGACATCTGCTTACTTAAACTCAACAATATAACTCTGATTGGTTCTGCTGTTTTTCCAAATGAGGTCAAAAAGTACATGTAAGACTACGAAGCACAAACTGAAACTCTGCATGCAGACCTGGGTGCAAATTCAAGTCCTTTAGTACATGCTGTAATAATACAATACAATACAATACTGTGACGCTTTACTATAGACCAAGGGTGTCAAATATACAGGTTGCAGAATAAAGGGTCCCATCTGGTCTGTGGGATGAATTTGTGAAATGCAAAAATTACACTAAAAATATTAACAATCAAAGGCGTCAAAATCATTTTAGTTCAGGGGCCACATTCAGCCCAATTCGATCTCAAGTGGGTAAGAGCAGTAAAATACCCTCATAATAACCAACAAGTGGTGCCGGGCACAACAAACCCCACCCCCTCACACGTATTGTAGCTTATTTCAGCATCGATCCAGCCGATGTCATCATGTCAATGCATGTGCTGATGTCAGCATATCATTTGCCTCTATATATGTGCCAAGTTTGAAGTAAATTGAAACAAAATTTATGTTTTTATAGACACTGGAAAATTTCACCCATTATAAGTAAATAGAGAAAAAAAAGATTTAAAAAATTAATTAAAAATCTGAACTTTGACCTACTTTTCCCAAAATGTAATCACATCTATTTTGGATGATTGGCAATCTATATACCCAATTTGGTATGAATTTAACCAATAGTTTTGCTGCTGGAGTGTTAACAAACAAACAAATAAACCGAACCAAAAACAATACCCTTTGCCTTCCCTTCGAGGGGCGGGGTAATAAATAATGACACCATCAAGTTTTTCTCTTTGTTTTAGTGTAAAAAAAAAAAAAAAAGTTCACATTTACAAAGTGTCCTTTCACAAAAAAGGAATAACATGAACAAGCATGAACAACCTGAAATGTCATAAGAAAAAGAAGTGTAATTGTACCAATATTCTGCCTGTTGCTAAATGTGTTGTGTATTTGTAGATCCACTATGATCTGTAAGCTGTAATGTACGTGTGTAAATGATAAGTTGAGGCATAATATTGTTAAAATTGCACTTATTCTTCTTAAGACATTTCAGGTTGTTCTTGTTATTCATATTTTTAAGGAAACTTTGTAGATGTACATATTTTCGATAATGAAATTGTATTTTTCCACTGCTATTATTCTACTGGTCCAGCCCACTTGAGATTATATTGGACTGAATGTGACCCCTAAACTAAAATGAGTTTGACAGCCCTGATTTATAGTCTTGTTAATGCGATCTATTAATCACAACTACAGTGGAGCTGACTGTCATGAAAAAATTTGTTGAGCTGTGGGTAGTGATAAAACAAACCAAATTCCTCCACATTGAGAGAAGCCATTTGAGGCGGTTCTGATTCAGATGCCTCCCTGGTGAGGTGTTTCAGGCACGTCCAACTGGAAGGAGGCCCCGGGGCAGACCCAGGACATGATGGACTGGGAATGCCTCAGTGTTCGTCCAGAGGAGCTGGAGGAGGGAAGTCTGGGCATCCCTGTGTAAGCTACTCCCCCAAAACCAGAGGATTCCACAATAAATGCACTATAACTGTATATAGGTTAATACTGTGTCTTTATGTATATAATTTTTTTTTCTTATTTTACTTTTCTTACATTTGGTATTATATCTTGTATGCATAATTTACTAGAGACAACATCTACGGACAAACAATTCTTTATATGTGTTGACGTACATGGTGAATAATGATGATTCTGGTTTTGAAAGCCAAAACCTTGACTTCCCCGGGTCTCAGGAGGATATGGATTATGTGAACACCATCAGGGTTTTCGATTGGG